>JAVLUX010000027.1:20417665-21017665 GCA_032164185.1 Moxostoma hubbsi
ATTGCCCATGTCTGCGAGATTATCATTAAATCTGCCTTGGCAGTCCTAAATAGTCTATCACTTGGGCGGCCGCCGAAATATCTTCAATGGGAGAAACATGCATTGTTCTTTCCCTGCTGTCCGTGACCCAGTCCGAATAGACCAGTTGAGAAACACTGCTTTAACTCACACACTCATGTCAGACACCCTCCCCTCACTTCTCTCTGACATTTTCTCCGCTCCGTGTGTGTGTAGCAAGTTGACGAGTCTGACAGGCAGACAAGGAGGTAAGGAGATGCGCACGCGCATGTGAGATTCTCCATCCAATTGCATTTTTTTCTCAATACCATAGATAAGCAAATGTACATGGTATGATAAATGTCAATTTTCAATCCGTGGTATATAGGGCTGGGATAAACTATTATTTTTTAAACGATTAATCTAGCGATTATTTTTTCGATGCATCGATTAATCTAACGATTCATTTTTTCAGTCCGATTCGATTTCGATTATAAAAAAAAAAAAAAAAAAAAAAAAAAAAAAAAAATCGCCGGGAGTTTGATTGACAGGTGATCTGATCAATCAATCATAATACACCATTTTTGTCCGACAAAGTAGTCAGGAGAGAGAAGATTAACGTCGGTGGATTTGAATTTGAATAATGGATTGTAGGCTACTGTACTGACGTCTTTCCGCAGTTAAAACATCTGTCCTTCTGATGTAGGCTACATTCATGTTTAGCCTATTTGATGCTATAAATTAACAAAGGAAAAGATGATCGGTTCACGAGCAGCTTTAACTGAGGCAATCTGTTACGACACATTAAAGAGCCACAAAATAGTAGGCCTATTTATGGTTTAATTTTCTTTGACTGACCAAATTTGAAAGTTGAGACTTTATTAAATGTTACCTGCTTGGTCCTGTCTGTCAGCGCGTTGTCAGTGTCCTCTATGTATTTTTCACGACATTCATAGCTATAAGCGCATTATTAATAGCTATAAACGAAAACTTTAGGTGTCGACAACGTATTATAGCCTACTCCAACATCGAGTGCAAAGTGGGGAGTTGAAAAAAAACTTACGGTGCTCTGTCATCTGCAGCTGCTCCCGGTGGCGCCTCTTCAGGTGCTGGTGCATTGCTGTGGTGCTAGAATGGAAGGCCATCTCCATTTTGCAAAGACGACATATCACGGAATTGTTTCCTTTTAAATTACAGAATTCCCATACTTTAGAGGAACAAGTGCGTGCCGCCTTGCACGCACAAGTTGCTAATACTCTCCGGCGCCGCCATCTTTGTTTTGGGTCTGACGAATCGACGCGCATATTTTGCGCTGACGTATTTTTTTGCGTCGACGTCATCGATTACTTCGACGCGTTGTCCCAGCCCTAGTGGTATACTGTGAAACCGGTATACTGCCGCAACCGTAGCATGTAACAGTCCACACCAAACGTCATAAGAAGCCCAAATAAACAAAACATTTAAAAAGTATCGTAAAATTATGTAAACAATAGTCTATGCATACAACATGATTTTAGTGTGATAAAATATCTTCCTAACCTTTTCTGTGAACAATTATTTCCAATTTTACAAATTTGTAACCATGACAAAGTAACGCTGTGAAGAACGATTTACTGTGAAAACATTAAAGCTCAAATAATACACAAGTTTTAACAGAAGAATTAAAGTAGTTTTGTAAGTGGTTTTTATAAAGTAAGCTTCACACATCTGCCATTACAGATTAAACCCTCCAAAAATTGGCCCAATTCACTTCCACTGTAAGTGCATCACTGAAAACTTGCTTTCTCATATTTTAAACGAAAAGGAGGGATGAGTCAAAAATAACAAATAATACAAATAAATAATAAAAATCATTATGCCATAAATGCTGTCAATTGAGCTGAACTTGTATCGAATCTGGAATATTCCTTAAACATTAACAATAAAACGAAATTGCACTGATAAGACACTATACCTGAAATCTGTTTAAATGACAGAATGAAATGTTTGTTTATAGTATTAAGCTGAATCCTACAATGAAACCTGCAGATGTGTAGTAACACAAAAGTATAATAAGTTAATAAACACATTCTACAAAAGACACCTGATAAAATCTCTGTGAGATGCTTTGCAAACAGTAAACCAAAGGCAGTTTAATATTTCTAGCGATCTATGTTGTGATTTTTAACAAGAGTACAAAGGTGGATTATTTGAACATTCACATCATTCAGTAGCCTATTTTGGTCCCAAAATAAACAATGACAGAAACCATAATAAAGTATCTTCACGTCTTGTCTCACCGCAGGATAAACAGGTGCATTTACACCTCAGATCTTTAACAGAGACATCACCCATGTAAACAGCACATCTAAGCAAATAACTTACAGAACTCTACATGTGTTTATTTCTAACACGTCAATTTTTATGAGTAACGGTTAATATTGGGATTGTCTTGTCTCATCAGCTGCTCGATGGCAGACTTATATCACGACAGCTTATCTACAAACTGGAACCATCTTTAAACTGCCTTCACAATATTTGCTTAAATCACAGAAAAACTCAAAGAAAAAGGCTGGTTGTGTGAACTTTCTGCATTCACAGACAGCATTATTAAGCATCATACACTCGACTCGAAAGTTCAATACGCGGCTACGCGCCTATGACGACAAAATACTAAGGTAGCATTTACAAAACACTTAATAAGCAGGCAACTCTATAGAGTCTAGACTATCAGACACACCACTGGCCTGTATTCATAAATATAGATGGTTAACAGTAATCCTAACTGTCAAAGCACCGAATCTCCAGCCTGTTAGCAGCCTACGCACCACCCACATGCCGCCTCACACCTGCGACTGACTGCTCAGACGGTCTATGGAAAATTTTAAACACCATTTCATACGTAAAGAGAGGAATTACAAGTATTAATATCCCAACTTTGCTACAAGAGTGATAATTTCTCACGAGCAGACCGGCAGACAGCTGTACAGGTTAGCTGGCAGCTAGCTGGCTCCATCACAACAATAACACTGTTCCTCCAACCGGGTTCAAAACTATTCATACAACGCTTTTGAATCTAATATGGCACTTCGTCCAGTCTAATGGCAATCAAGGGACTATGTCGAATGGAAAGCACCACCAAAAAGAGCTTGAATAAAGGCTGTACTGAAAGTAATTGAGGGCTACACTTTACCTTCAATTCCGCACTCTCCGCCATCTTGTTTCTCTGGCGCAGGCGTGATCAGAGTGTTGGCACGTGACCTGGACGCGCGCTTGTTCAAACGTTCAGTTAGTCGCTCACTAGTTCAAAAATTAGCGCGCGGAAGACGCGATCACACACACACACACACACACACACACACACACACACACACACACACACACACACACAATAAATATGTGCACTACGCAGCTTAATCTATTGATATTTATCCAACATACCTTCTGCCATTACATTCTCTTGCTTCTGTATATAACAGATTTGTATTTGTATATTGTAGATACATAAATAGGCTTCTTTTTCTGTATTGTTTGTACAAATTCCTTGTTTATGTAAGCATACTTGGCAATAAAGCTCATTCTGATTTTGATTCTGAATAACCTTTTATTTCATATTCTGATTTTGATTCTGAATAACCTTTTATTTCATAGCATCAAAATCTTCACTCAAAAAAAATATTAAGATACGCATTTCAATGTTATAACAAAATTCCATCGTATTTAATTTAGTAATCTTTAATAAAAGAAAATAAAAAATACAAAAAACTAAAAGTGTTTTTCCTACAAAAACTTGGTAATTCTATTCCACATAAATATTCAACTGTTGCTTTCAGGATAAGCAGTTCACCCAAAAAGGAAAATTCTCTCATCATTTACTCATCCGCATGCCATCCCAGATGTGTATGACTTTATTTTTGTCTGCTATACACAAAGAAATATTTCAGCTCTGTAGGTCCATATAATGCAATTGAATGGTGGCCAGAATTTGAAGCTCCAAAAAGTAGGTAAAGGCATCACAAAAGTATCCATATGACTCCAGAGGTCTAATCAATATCTTCTGAAGTGATATGATAGGTGTGGTTGAGAAACAAATCAATATTTAAGTCTTTTTTTTTTTTTTTTACTATAAATCTCCACTTTTACTTTCAAATATGTATTGTTTTGTTTTTGGTGATTCACATTCTTTGTGAGTATCACCACTTAGGCCAGGGAGGATAATTTATAGGCTACTGGAAAATGATTAAAATATTGAACTATTCTCAAGTGATCATATCACTTCTGAATACATTGATGAGACCTCTGGAGTCATATGGATTACTTTTATTCTGCATTTATGTGCTTTTTGTTGCTTCAAAGTTCTGGCCACCATTCATTTGCATTGTAAGGACATACAGAGCTGAAATATTCTTCTTAAAATCTTCACTTGTGTTCTGCAGATGAAAGAAAGTCATACATATCTGGGATGGCATGAGGGTGAGTAAATGATGATGAGAATTTTCATTTTGGGCTGAACTAAACCTTAGTGTTGTTTGGACAATTTGTAAACGTGTATCGTACTGTTTAGTCTGTTTTAGTCACACATGACTCATCCAGGCTTGGAGCAACGCACCCCTGAACCACTTATTGCTGAGATTGTGTTTACACGAACCTCCATTAATTTGACAAATGCTTTGTAATTAATTTAATAGCACAAAATGAACTATGTTGGGTCAAGGCAGCAGAATGTTTCTGTTTGGATATGTGAGGTTAATAGGATTGGAAGTATATTCGGATTCGCGTATAAGTTGTAATGTCAATATCGTTTTGAATGTTTAGTCGAGGCAGTCCGAAGAATATTTTATACCGTGTACAAAATGTTTCCATTGAATAGCTTTTTTTATTTTATTTTATTTTTTTTAAGCGTGTAATAAAAACAGTGTCCGCTAGATGGCAGATTAACACCTTTTATTGTGACTTTCGTCCTGTTCATCCACAACTCATGTTACTGAGTTATAAAGGCATTTGCAGATTCGGAAGGCTGTGTAATTAATTAATGAACTCAGTCGTTTTTTCTTTCTCTCTAGATGATGAGCACATATGGAAAGAGTATGTGTACTTTTATTCACCAAAGTGGCATTCAACTGATCAAAATATATAGTCAGAACATTAATAATATGAAAAATTACTACTACAGTTTGAATTTTTTTTTTCAGAACTTCAAAGTGTTCTCATCAAAAAAATCCTCCACTGCGGTATCACCCACCTCCACCACCTATTCGAAAACAACCAACTCCTATCATTTAATGCATTAATCCAGAGATATGGGGTTGGGAAAGGCCAGTTTCTCCCAACTCTGAGATCTGGACACAAATCTGCAATAACACTTTCTCAATCACCAACACAAACTTGCAACTCTTACAATATAAAACTATCCACAGCACACACATCACCCAAAACAGAATGTTTAAAATGAGACTGGCCGATACAGGTATTTGTTCACAATGCACTTTAGGTAACACAGATAATTACCTCCATGCCACTTGGACCTGCCAACCAATTCACTCCCTCTGGACAGCAGTAACTAACAAACTCTCTCAGATCTTTGACTGCAGAATTCAATTGTCCCCATCACACTGTCTACTGGGTGATACTACACAAATTACTCTAATAAATAAATATAAAAATCAGCTACTCATTTCTCTAACTGTCGCTAAGAAAGTAATATTTCTGGAAATCCAAGAATTCTTGTCAAATCACTCACTGGATTAATCTACTCAGAATATATCCCAATAGAAAGAATAACCACTTACAAAACAAGCAATATATCAGTCTTAAATGAAAAATGGAACATATTTTTAACCTCTTTCAAATCAAAACCACCCCAAGACCGAAGGCACGCACATATCCACAGACCCCAGCTATAACATCCAATTCCCAAATAATATAATACATCATACCCAATAAGCACATTCACAGACAATTTCCCCTCTTCCTCTTTATATATCTCTTAGTTTATTATTTGTATTAGCAATATTTTTGTTTCATTTTGTTTTTCCCTTCCCCCACCCCCTTTTTTTTCTTTCTTTCTCTTTAAATTGTTAAAATCCACACCCACATCTTTTGCACACATGCATACATACATATATACATATGTACTATTTTGTTTATTTGTTTGTTTGTTCATCTTTTCCCTAAAGATTGTCTGTTTTGAAACATGATATTGTCCTGTTTGTTCTAACATATACCTGTCTTTCCATTACATGATCTTGTCAGGCACTTCTCATGCACCTTGCAGTCTAGCTGATCCCACAAAAGCTCAATGGAGTTAAGATCCGTAACACTCTTTTCCAATTATCTGTTGACCAATGTCTGTTTCTTTGCCCACTCTAACATTTTCTTTTTGTTTTTCTGTTTCAAAAGTGTTTTTGTCTTAGTAATTCTTCCCATAAGGCCTGCACCCCTGAGTTTTCTCTTTACTGTTGTACATGAAACTGGTGTTGAGTGGGTAGAATTCAATGAAGCTGTCAGCTGAGGACATGTGAGGCATCTATTTCTCAAACTAGAGACTCTGATGTACTTTTCCTCTTATTTAATTGTACATCTGGCCTTCCACATCTCTTTCTGTCCTTGTTAGAGCCAGTTGTCCATTGTCTTTAAAGACTATAGTGTACAGATTTTTAAGAAATCTTAATTTTTTTGGCAATTTCAAGCATTGTAAAGCCTTCATTCCTCAAAACAATGACTGACTAATGAGTTTCTAGAGAAAGCTGTTTCTTTTTTGCCATTTTTTTACCTAAAATTTATCTTAAATCTATTGCATACTGAGACAACACAAAAACAAACACAATGTTAAGCTTCATTTAATGAACCAAATAGCTTTCAGCTGTGTTTAATATAATGGCAAGAGATTTTCTAGTAATAAATGATCAATTTAGCATGATCACTCAAGGATAAGGTGTTGGAGTGATGGCTGCTGGAAATGGGGCCTGTCTAGATTTTATCAAAAAGGACTTTTTTCAAACAGTGATGGTGCTGTTTTTTACATCAGTAATGTCCTGATTATACTTTGTGATCAGTTGAATGCACTTTGGTGAATTAAAGTACCAATTTCTTTCAGATACAGCAAAATCTGTACATTATTCCAAACTTTTGGCCACCAGTGTGTGTAATTTATCCTGAAACGGTGAGGTTTGAGAAACCTTTTCAAATATGTGATACATCAAAACAGCAGTGTTTTTAAAGACAATGCATTCATTATTATCGCCAATTTATTTTTTGAGTAACAAATTACGATAAGGTTTATTCAAAATAACTATAGAGGAGGGTGCACCATTTCCTGTTAATTTCAGTCACATTTGGCATTTCATAAATTCTCAAGTTTTCTATAAACAAATGAATGTTCATTGTGTTTGGATCAGTCAATGAGCCCATTTTGAACATTTTTCAAAACAAATCTCCTCACCTCACCCTTGCAACTTCGGGGCTTATTACCCCAAATACTATCCTTTCACTTAATGGACACACTGTAAAAAAAAAACTGGCAGCTGTGGTTGCCAGAATAATTATGTAAAAACATTTTTTGCAAAACAACTTTACAGAACAACCTGTAACTTTTACAGTTTAAAACAGTTGTTTTTACGGTATATTTTATAGTGCAGTACTGTCGTTTATATTATTAAATAATAAACCTAATATATTAACCTTCTGAATCTGTCCAAATCTGTTTTTTACTTTATAAGGTATTGTTAATCACCAAAAAAATGACTACATAAGTGCCTATCTACTATTTGAATGCCAGGCTAAATAGGTGAATAATGTATAAGCAACCTTGGCATAGGCCAGACCATCAGTCACCTCTCAAATAATAAATACACACTAACTTGTAAAACTAATAAATTATTACAATCATGAAACAAATAAATGCACTTGACTAAGAAGACCAATTAACTATTGATTACATAATAATAAAAACATTTAATAAATGTATTCAACTCATCAATAAAGAGGAAGTTCTAATAAAAATGAAAGGTTAAGACAGTACAAGGGTGGGGATCATAAATCCACCCCTTCAATATGGACAAGTAAACGAGTAGTAAACTCAGAGGAGCATATAGTTGCATTCACTTCCTCTCAGCTGCAGAGTACTAAACTTCTTTGATATCTGAACTGAACAAAACTGTCATAATGACACAACGTAAACATAAATACAGTCATTTTCAATTAAATACTGTATGTGCGTGAATAATAAACTAAGATCCCGATATACAGGTCATGTTGTTCTTTGAAAATAGTAAACACTTAAAAATTGTTTATTTGTCTGATGTGCCATGAAACAACCACAAGAACACCCTGCACTTCATTGGGCTGCACCCTCTCCAGGGGAAAATTGGAGCTGTGAATAACACAGAAGCAAATGCGGTTCATTGTTATGGAAATAGACTAAATAACGACTGACTCTCAAACAAGATCATTTAATTCACATTTGAGTAATTAGGGCTGCCAATTTAAAGTGCTTTACATCAATAATTTACAAAGTTGCAGATGAGAATATACAGTCAACATGGACATGGAATAAATAAAATAATACAAAAAAACATAGTAGCATCTAATTTAAACAATGTGTCCTAACATATCACTAACAAAAAGGGTATCACGGGATACATTACAAATTGCACATAGCCACTTACCAGTGATTTCTAGCTGATGATAATATTTATAATGGAACAACAATTTTTTTTGATATAATGCAATTTTCTAGAACTTTATATAAATTATTCAGTACATACAGTGAGTCTAAAAACACTTCTGTGAATGAAAATGACTTTATTACAGTGTAAGAGCTAAAATATTACAGTACACACTTGCTTATTCCAGGTCTAAAGGTTGACAGTGTTTTGCAGAGAAAAAAGTGTGTTTTATTTGACACAACAGTATTTCTAATGATCACTCTTGACTTGAATGGGTATCCATCAAGGTGGTAAAAGAGGAGGCTTGAAGGTGCAGTTCCCAGTGCAGTGACGAGGTGTCAGCATCTTACACGAAAAATGGTGAAGTGCGTCGTGAGCTTCTGGGAAAAAAGTGGATGGATGGTTTAAAACAAAATGTGAATATTATTGTGTTGGTATATGTGTGTGTGTGTGTGTGTGTGTGTGTGTGTGTGTGTGTGTGTGTGTGTGTGTGTGTGTTGGGGGGGTGGGGGTATAAAGAGGAACGGGGGGTAAGAAAGACAGAAAATGCATTCAAGGACAAGAATTCATGTTTATAATTACAAAAATTACTAAAGCACACTGAATAACACACTATGGATTAATTCTTGCTCTACTCACAAATTTATGGAACCAACCTTATATGAATAAAACAAAAATCTACCTGTTAAGGCTTATCAAAAATATTTAAGTTTTCAGTTCTTAATTCAGTCACACTGCTGCTCAGAAGGATTTCTCCAAACTTCCCAGTGAAAGGTTTTTAGTCATTTAGTTCCCCTGAAACGCTAACATTTGCTTGCCTTTGCCAGAATCAATTACCTTTTAATTTCTGCTGAATAGTATAACAAGTCTTTCTCTCATGATCCATCTCACTGCACAAAGTGTCAGAGCAGGAGAGATAAAGCATATCTCAGGTGTTAAGGGCTAGTTTCTTTGCTTCTTCTCTACACATTTTGAAATTGGTTCTGTTTTGTGAATGGGCTCTTGTGGCATTCAAGTGCACACACTTCAGAAGCTGACAAACCAAATCAATACTCTGTCTGTGCCACTCTTATGCAGCAGAGAAAAATGTGTCGGTATGCACCTGGACACAATCTGGTATGGGATGTGGTATTTTTTTATTATTTTTTAGAAAGGACCACAGAGTCTTTAAAGGATGTTAACAGACATAGTAAGATGCTGAACACTTACCTCGAACGATCTGGAGTTGCTGCACCATTTCCTCCCTGTATGAGAGCTCCCTTTTCATTTGGTCTTGAAAACTGTCTAAGAAGAAAGTGTGAAGTATATACAATATTAGAAATTAATGTCATTAGACTTTTACAGCTATAGAGTGATTTTCATTTATGTTTTACTTTGAGCATCTTAAATTAGAAAATGTATCTCGGAAAAAACTTTGATATATGTTTATCATCACTGTATATACAACATAAATGTTTACAACATACAAATTACAAACTTTTATAATAATATGTTTATGACTATATATATACAACATAAATGTTTACATACAATTTAATAATACAGTGATATGCAAAAAAATATTTATACCCATAACAAATTCTGTAATTTGAATAATTTATTATAGTTCATAGTTAATAATTATTTAAATGTCACACTGTTTTATATTTTATGTATTCTTTGTAAAACGTGCCATTTGCATGTTTGTTTTTCAGTCCCATTGGTTTAAAATTGTGCACAACCAACTTTACAGTCATGACATCATGGGGTGAAATCATGAGCATTGCATGAATCAAGAATCATTTGACCTTCTGTTGACTTGCTGAACTTTTCCCCAAGCTTCAGTATTTTAGATCTGTTGCTATATTTGCGTTTTTTATTATTCATGCTTTTATTTTATAAAGATTTAGTTCCTGCTGACGAAAAGGAGCTCCACAGCATATTGCACCAAACTTCACTGTATGCATGCATGTTGTTATTTATTCATTTTTAAGAGGCGGGCAGTGTTATCACACATAACACTAAACAGTCCTGTTTCAAAATCTTTCCACAGGTCATGAATTTTAGCAAATTTCAGACTTCATGTACTCTATTCGACTGAGCTTTAAAACCCCAAATGATTGTTAAAATCTTTTTGGCATCTTTTGCAATAAAAAATAATTAATTTGTAATGCATTTACACCCATTTAGATCAATTCAAAATACAGAACATATTCAAAAAATATATTAAGACTATTTTATAACATGTCACAAAATCAACATTCAGTTTGTAGGACTAAAAATAAAACACAGAAAACTACATTTCCATTAATGACATTTTAGGATGGCTTACACTACATTGCAAGTTTCTTTGGTCAAAAAAATAAAAAGCATCTGTTTTAATGAACTCCAATGTAAATGACTTTGACAGAATTATCAGAGAATTGGCTATTGTGCTGATATTTTGCAAGGCACTGTATATATTTGTACATTTTAGAATATAACTATATATTAAAAGAATATCCATATAAAAACCCTACCTTTTAGATTCTGGAACTCACGCTCCAACTTTTTTCTAAGCTCAACTTGTTCCACAAGTTGTTTCTGCAATTCCTCTGTTAAAATAAATAAATAGGAGGATTGTCAAAAAAATTTAAAAAGTACTTTTAATTACAGAAATCTCTCACTTGCCACAATAAGCTAAATGTTTATGCCATCCATTATTATAAAAACTGCTGTGTCATGGAAGCCATAGGTACCAAAATACAAATTTGTGAATATCTGTGTTGTAATTTTTTTCTTTTCTGTTTTTGTATATATGTGGACCTGTGGTAATACACACTTGTAGCCTATACCACTTGAAAAATATAATTGTTTTATTATTTTATGTGATTTTTAAAATCTATTTAGGCATAGGCCTATGGGTTGTATTTTAGACATTACATGCAGTCCCATAATCAAGCCTATAGATCAGTTACAACAGCACACACACTTTGGCAATTAGCAGTCTTGTTACATTTTGTTAATAATTGAAATGGATGATTTTCTGTTCGTTGTGATTTACAACAATAATTGCAGCTCACAGAAAAGGAAAAGAAAAGCGCATCCCAAGTGGAGGTTGTTGTATTTTCCCTGAATTCAAAAAAGCGTAAAATACCTTTGGCCATGTTCTCTATGTCTTTATCAATCAATGATTTCCTGCTGCCAGAGGGTTTTCGCATTGTTTCCTCATCTGCACAAATAACAGATACAGAATGATGAAAATCAACAGATTAATGTTGAATTTCGGGCAGCAGAGAAAACGGCACCTACCATCCTTGTTTCCCTTCAGGCGCTCCTCGGGGACGTTGGCTTGGTCCTGATGAATTTTGGGTTCCATCTCCTCCACTGTCGACGAAGGCTCTTCTTCATGCGCGTCTTTAACTATAGGCAAATAAATAGTTAGAAATACAGCATATTAATAAGCATTTTTATTTTTTGTATTTTTTTTTAAAGAAAGAAATTAAATGAAAATAAGCCTACCATTCGGCTCGATTGAGTCGCGTTGGTAAGTGGTCGCTGATCCAAAATAAGAGGTGCTCATTTGACGCACATGCTCGTCTCTTTCACGCGCATACACCTGTAAAATTAAGCAGACAATTATTTGCAATTATCTATCATTTTACTATTTATTTATATATACCCTCTCGAGGCTTTAGTGGGTCAATTTCAATGTGATCATTAAATTCAGTGTAGAACCCCCGCTATTAAATGTAATAGGCTACATCTTTAAAGAATTAAGATTATGAAAAGCCTCATCTATGACCATTCACGACAAATTCACTGAATTCATTAGTAGATTTAAAAAGCAACGCAATTATTTTCACAACATTTTATCGTTGCAATAAATGAACAGTAATCGAATCATGATTAAGTAAAAATAAAAATAAAAATAAAAAAGGGGGGTGGGGGGGTTGGGTAAAATTAAAAGGAATAAATAAATAAATAAATAAAAAAATCTTTCAATATTTACTAAGCAATTGGTTAAGACTGTTATAATAGAGCAGGTTTCATAATTACATTTCCATTTTCTTCAAGTGGATTGCAGATCTATATGTTGATATAGAAAATATTAAAATGATCGGTAATTATATTTGAGGATATCTTTGCTATTAGTACAAAACAAGAGGAATTGTGCGCGGTGTACTCACTTCAAAGCGCGTCGTGAGTTTATTGCTCTCAAACGACTTGCCGTTGCTCTCCAAGTCTGACTGCCGTGTTTCGCTTGATTTGACCGAATGTAGATCCCTCATGTTGATTATTTGGCTGTTTTCTTGCTCTTGAACTTTAACCCCCTCGCTTAGCTCTACGGTCGACCCGGGGGGACTCCGCCGGTCATCCACAGACAGCTGCAGACATTCGTCATCTTCGTGTACCTTATGTGACTCCACATCCACATCCGGGTCGTCCACGCTGTCTACATCAGGAGAAACTGATCTATAGCTAGAACTTTCACTCAAAAAATCTGGTGACAGATAGCCAGATCGGGGACCAGAATATGGACCCCTGTTGCCATATAGTTTTGCGATGCTCTCAACATCTTTAACAACTGGCCTGAATGCTGATATGTAGCTTATTTTTCTCGGAGTAGCTGGCATCCCTTCTGTTGACATACTCTCGTCTCCGGATTTATCCTCTTCATTCCGGGTAGACTGAGTGCTGGAGCAGCGTTCGTTATCAAGCAGACAGTCTTTAGGAGTGCTCGTGCTTCGGTCACTTTGCTCAGACACATCTAGATCGCTATGTCTGGCGCATAACACGTCAGATGGAGGCTTAGGTTGGGCATGGTGGTATGTTGGCATGGCCAGGCTGCCTGCTGTGGGCCAAAACATCGGAAAGGAGGGATATGCAGTGTCCTTTGCGCTCGGCCAAAACACACCAGACAGGTTTGTTTTGTTTGGCTCTCCGATCACCACACCGTCGTCTTTCTTTTGACACAATCCAAATGCTGGAAACCCATATGGATGTGGAAATAGTGGTGGTGGGATTTTCTGTAACATCCCAAAACTTTTGCTGGGCACTGGAATAACAGGGTAACTACGGATGCTGCTCGGCATGGTGACGGCCCCTCTGTCATCCTCACAACGGAGAGATTTGTGGGGCACCTCAGATGGTTCCCCCTGGGGCTGACCTCCTGGTCCTTGTGTACGAAGCGGGGATGAACTACTAGACCTGCCGACTGGGAGCGTCCTCTTGCGGCTGCCCCCGTTGAACATTGCCTTTACGTCTTCCCAGGCATGGGCCACGTCATCCGGTGAGTTTTTATCGGACAGTTTTAAGTGTCTCCTCCACGAGTTGAAGTTCGCAGCGTCGGGTTGTGTGTACTTGGAATCCGGCATGCGATGAGAGTGAAATATGAACTTATTCGGAGAGAAATACATGTTGCAAAAGGAACATTTAATACATTTCGCTCTTGAGCTGTTGTACCTGGTTGGGATGAAATTGCCCCGGCTGCCCCACGCGCATTCATGTGACACGTCAAAAGCGAAATTTTCTGGTAATTTCGGGGGGCTGTGCGCGCCGAGGAATGACTTGCAGAGCCTCTCGGCCTCTCGCTTTGTGATCATTCCGCAGCGTCTCGAGGAAATGGGCATTGCCCCCGCGCGCCTGAGAATTTCCAACTGGACAGGAGTGCACTGCACACAGGTGATGCCCAGGGCCACACGCCGGTTGTGGATTTCGTTATAACTGTAGTTCTTCAAAAGAGTGTTGGATATTTGGGCCAGGCAAAGTCTCTCCTGGCCGTCTATCACGAGTGAAACGATCGGTATTCCGTATAAAGACGTCTGACTGACTTGGTTCGGTTTCAGTGTTGGGCCAGTGTAAGACTGCAGGTCCTGTTTAGAGTTCGGCGAACAGCTGGCGTCTCTTCCAGACGGCGGCTGATTTGGGATAGATTCCATTCCTGGAAATCTGCGAAGAAGGTTACAAAGAACATTTTAAGGACACTATTGTAAATCGAAGACCAAGACTTGTAACAGCATTTTTATTGAGAACGATAAACATAATAATAATAATAACAATAATTATAGGCTAATGTAAAGAAGAAGAAACTAACACTCTAAAAATGCAAACTACTTTACCTGGATTTGATGCACAAATAATGGCCGCTACGCCAGGCTTCAATGATCAAGTTATCTGCCTAAAGATTTTTGTAATGAGATCATCTTGTTGTCTTTTCTTTTTGCCTCGAAATTCTCTCGTGGTGCGTATTTGGCCCATTTTAATTTAGGTAGGCTAGCTACTCAAAACAGGGATTAAAGTGAAAAGAGCAGATGTCATGCCAAAGAGCTTAACAAATGTGTATTAAGCACTATATAAGACGCTATATGAATTAGAATTAGCCAATTATGGATGGACTTTAGGTCGATCATATATTAATAAAAGCCAAACAAACTATAATTAAGATATTTTCATCACACCCCCTTTTCTCTTTTCTCAGTTTTTCAGAACTGTACCAGTAAATTGCGCGTTTTACTCCTATTCACCACAATCTGCTCAAATAAGTAAAAATAATATGTATATTTGTAGAAAAACTACGCATGCGTTAACTTAAAAACAAAGCGACGTTTGGTTATTTAACTATACGCAGTTCTTCCTGTTTCATCTGTCTCTGAACAATTATGAGCAACCGAAACAATCATTTCTAAGAGACAAATCTCACCTTTTTATAGAAGAACGCGAAGTGCCTTTTATCTGTTGATGAAAAACGCGTAGCCTATTGGAAACCGTCTATCCGTCCTCTATCCGCGCGCTCAGGTTATCAGACTCCTTGGATTCCCGTCGATCAGGTATGAAATGTCCACGAGCGTTTGTTTCGGGTTTTTCCTATCAGGTCTATTAGAGCGGATGGACCTGCATTCTACTCGGCTCTCCCGCGACTAGTGTTGAGGTGCGCGCGGAGGGTGACCACATGCTAGTGCGGACCTCAACGACACAACCACTGAAGACATTCGACAGCGTTCAAGTGACAGCTAAACTAATGGCGAGGCACCCCCACTTAGCGCCAGCATATTTACATTAACTATTTGCCTTCGGGACCAATGGGAACGACATTGAGTCAGTGCTGTCATTGAGGCCTGGAGACGTTTAAAGTTCACCACGTGATCTTTTAACACACGAAAGTGATTGCTTGTGTGCATGTGTGCGGGGGCGTGCGTGGCATTTACAAAGAATTTATATGCTGAATATAGGAAGTGCTTTTGAACTTGGGAATTATAGTGGTGAGGAAAACGGGTCGTTGGTGTAAGTTTAAATGGATCAGAACCTGTTTAAATGTTCTCAGTTGTCTCACAAATATTGGTTAATCTACTTGTCTTTCTTGCATGATGGGCTTTTAAAAATCGTACCCCTCATCACAGATCAGGCTAATTTACCACATAGGCTACAACAAAAAAAGCAATCGCGTATACGCGGTTATAAGAGCCAGTTGATTAGGTCTAGGAGCATATTAAAGCTATTATTAACAAAACATTAACAAAAGCAGAAGTGATCTATTCTAGGCCAAGTCGTTCAGGGATACTGTTATGATGTTAAGTATTTGCAACCCAGTCAATGACCACCGTCACACTAGACGTGAGCTCGTGCAGAGGTGTCAATGTCTTCTATCTCACAGACCATGTGGACGATATTAATTCATAGACGAGGATCAATGTGTTTGTAGGCTATTGGTTAGACATGACTCTCCAACTACAATACCATTTTCAAAAAATTAGATTATTTTTTTTTTTTATAACGTGGTTTAGCCTAATAATTAATTTGGTTGTGTATGAGAACATTTCAGCTATAAGAATAATAAGAAACGATGACATAAACAAAGGTGAAATAAGAAAATAGCTTCGAGCGTTTTCATTTAAATTCAGTGTCTGTTTAAAAATAAACAATAGGCTATACTGTTATTAAATTGCATGGCGCCGGGGGACATTTAGGCTAAGCAATGATCGTCTCCGGGGGCTATTTGGATCGGTCTGGGTTAGGGGGGTGCTGTGTCGACCGCATATGTTTAAGTTCCCACGGGTTAACTTTACTTTTAAGATGGATCATTCTAAACAATAAAGCGTATTCACAATGTTATGCTCAGAAATCTGCATGATTAAAAGGCATGTCACCTTTAAATATTTCAGATAAAATGCTAAATCAAGATTAGGCTGTATTCTACATGGAATCCAAAATGTTATTTTTCCCAGTTAAATAGTGGCATATAATGGATGTGTTGTCCAACAATAAAATGCATTACAAATCTAAATGAACCAGATGAGCAAATCTAACAAACTTGCACTTTTTGCTTAGGCTTCTAACCTATAGCCTACACGAAAACAAGATTACCATTTTTTTTATTATTTTATTTTTATCTATTTATTTTTTACAATTTTCTCTATCTTTTAGCGTCACAGTTCTAGGACGTAGCTGTTAAACATTTCGTGGCAGACTCTTGAATGCCTGTGATCCGAAAACGAACGCTTTTTGCAATATTGATAGCAGAGGGAGGACCTGGGGAGGGAGTTTGAAGTAATGCGACCCAGCCCAGTGCTATTGACTTTCACAGGCAAGAGACTTTCTTTCTCGCCAACAATAATTACCAGTTTGGACTGTAATTATTCACTTCTTTTAAATTATTAAGGGACCGAGCTGAATGCCATATTGTTATCCATTATTTCTTTTACTCATGCGTCATGGTTAGATTCAGGGCAGGTACGGGAATCCGACACCTCACACGAGATTTAATTTAGCCCTTTTGTTAATCGTTAAATTAGAGACCTCAGTCTAGAACAAAGAACACTTAATAATATCTCAGAATACCAAGGTATTTATAGGCCTTACTTATGATAGTGAAAAAACCCTGATAAAATAAAATCACCATCATCATATAAAACTGCATTAAGGTAATAACAAGGCAAATTAAATACGTATAAAATACATATTATTATTATTATCATTATTATTATTATCATTATTAAATACTTAAATAACTGAGATGTTTTAAATATTCACAGGCTGTCATTGCATTTATTTAACATCTCAATAGCATGGCATCATTTTAAATGTCAAAAACATCTTCCAGACAGACTCACTCATGAAGTTTGAAATTGCACTAACCAATGTGGGTGTATATAGGCTATAACAATGTAGCATTATTTGCGGTTGGTTACGTTTAAAAAACAAATAGAACATTATACCACAAAATCAAGAGCAAACTACATGTTCAGGATCCATCTGCAAGCGCGCAGAAGCTGATGTCTTCGAGGAAAACATTTTCTGATGATTTGCGTTTTATGGGGAACAGCAGACAGCGCCCCTCAAAGTTCGTCTCTTTAATTCATTTAGATGGGTGATATTTATTTTTGTATTTTTTGCGAAACAATATAGATTTAACAGTGAAAGAGAGATCATATTGTTCTCCCAGTTGTTCAACATCGCTTAAAAACAATTTTACGCGAACTAATTATAAATAAATACATATAAATTAAAAAAAAAATAATTAAGAAATAATAAGTGTGTTTTTTCGCTGACATCTCATCATTAAACAAGCACGTCGGTGTCTCTCCAAAAAAATGGCTAAATAAACCGCAAGGAATGATTAGTCTATAGGCCTAATCTATTATCATAAACATAGAAGGCGAAGCATGTCTAACAGTCACACATTTGTTTTGAATTGACTGTATTTTTATTATATTTGTTTCTTTTGTAACTGCAATCAATAGGCTACTCACTGATTCCACACTTTTCCAAATTATATCTTTTATCTATTTGGCCATTTAAAGCCAAAATGGTGTGGTAAGCGCTGGCATTATTTCATCTATTGAGCTTCAGAAACTCCTCGCATATATCTTGCTAAACTCTGAGTGAGTGTACATTAATGAGCCATTGCTTAAAGGATATTTTTGAACTTCAGATGACGAGAATGTCCCAGAAAAATTTAGGAATTCTAAATCGCACCAACAAGACTCAAGACGAATGTGACGTTACACATTTAAAAGCCCATGTGACGATTTTGTGAGTTTGTTTAGCTTGAAATATCCATCTGCACATTATAAATAGATTGAATAACTTTAGATTTTAGGAATTTCCTCATTTTTAAAATTTGCATTTTATTTTGTGATAGCCTACTGAAGCGATGTGGGAAAAAATGAAATAGGCCTGTACCAAAAACGCAATATTTCAAGGTTAATTACTTTGGATTGAACGTGCTGGCATCCTTACAATTAAGAACAAGAACATTAGAGAAACCGTATTGAGTTGTTGTGAAGCGTCCGGGAGGTTCCAGTGACTCTTTATTCATTCCTTCTAGACATCATGTTTGGATATGTTAATAACCCTTGGGATAAAATAGACAAAATGCAACTTTCTTTAAAAGTCACAAGCCAAAACATGTAAATACGAGCATTAAAACAATTAAAAATTGGCCTCAGTAACGGGTTTGAGAGTAAACACTCTATTTCTACGAAGTGTCAGCATAAAACCATGACCCCAATAAATTTAATTTTAGGGACAAATCAATCCTCTTCTCCTTTATCGATCCCCACCAGCTCGCCACACTTGGGCAGCGTTTCAACGCTTTTTTTTGTTTCACTTGGAAATAGCATTTCGATTAGATCCTTTATTAAAGGCGGATTGGAAAATTAAACGGTGACATTTTAATTACTGGACATTGATAAAATCGTCGCGGTAATTGTGTATGAGGGATGGCCCGTGGTGTCAACCCAGGTGGACTGAAGAGTGAAGGATGTGCACAATACAAACGCAAAAACACGCAACAGCTACCCTACAAATGAGCGAATGACAAGGTTGTGTGGTGGTGAATGGCGAAGTAGTCAGCGAATCAAATTGGGTCAATAGTTTGTAAAACTGAAAATGTGGTGTTCATATAGGGGTTTATTGAAGACGAGTGGATCTACAGTACAACGAAAAATGGACTAGTGTTGGGAACTAATAATGAGAGATGGCATGAACTCCATTCTGGACGTCCATGTCCCAGGCCCCTGTATTATTGATAAGTGTGCTCGCACAAATAGGTTTGTAAGCTGCTTTTTCTCTTTCCTCTGGTATGGCTCTAAGGGTCAGGGTAGGGTCAACTGGTGAGGTAGTAGGGCTGCCCATTTGTGACTGGCAGCTACGGTAATTTTACTTGTCAACTCAGAAAATTAGGTACACAACAAACAAGGCTTTTAAAACGAACTTGTCACTCTTGGTTCCCTTGACACAGGGTCACTGTGTTTAGACTCCACTAGAAGATTTTAAATTGCAGACACAAAACAAAACAAGTGAGAGTAACAGGATTTATTTAGTTCACTTGGGATTGTTAGACCTTGCCATTATTAGAGGAATATTCTAGGTTCAATAGAAGTTATGCTCAAGCAGCATTTGTGGCATAATGTTGATAACCACGAAAGTGAATTTTGACGACTCCCTCTTTTTCTTAAAAAAAAAAAAAAAAAAAATGTTACAGTGTGGCATTTACAATAGAAGTGAATGGAGCCAATTTTTGGAGGGTTTTAAGGCAGAAATGTGAAGCTTGTAATTTTATAAAACCACTTACATTAACTCTTTTGTTAAAACTTGTGCATTATTTGAGCTGTAAAGTTGTTCAAATCATTTTTGCGGGATTACAGGGTTTGCAGCATTATGTTGTCATGGCAACGAAGCTGTAAAATTGGCTATAACTTTACAAAGAAAAGCTTAGCAAGTAATTTTATCAAATTAGCATGCACATTGTTTGTGTCTTGTATCTATAATTTTGAAACAGGAAACATCTTTTCCTTTAAGATGAAAAAAAAAAAGTTAATGAAGAATCCTGTGCTGGTTACTATAGGAATCGCATCATGGTTCATTAATTCATGATTCATGAAATCAGAACATTAAGAAGATGAAAATCCTGAAGAAGAAGAAGAAGAAGAAGGAGAAACTGAACCTCGCACCTGAAAAACCAGACCCATAATTGTAATGACAGTTGTCTCCTTTGCAGAGACTGTCCATTTATCTTGATTCATCAATGGTCAACATGATTTGAAAAATTATAAAGGAACCTCAGAAGAGCTCACAATTTCAGCCTTTGTTATTACATGATGACAGCAAGAAAAGGAGAAAGTTTTTAAGAGATGAATCAGGAGGGTCATTATGTGGATCATGCTTACCTTTACAAGACTGAAGGAAAGAAAAACTCATTTAAGTGTTCCTACATTAATCACAGCCTGCACATCAAACTGTGATACTCATCTGAACACTCCATTAAAATAAAACTGCTAGCCCTGGGGAAATCTCACCTTACTCTTTAATTGTTTTGAGGCTTTGATCGGCTTTTTAATCCAAGATTAATTTATGCATTTTTAAATAACTCTACATATGATTAATAAGCTTGAAAATTAAAAGGAGTCTAAAGCAATTATAACAAGTGGTTGGTCATCACCTCATTAGATGGTGTTGGGAGATGCAGTGTATCTGTGTGTGTGTGTTTCTGAAAGAGTGAGAGGCACAAAGATTTACATAAGATTGTCCATACTCATACATTACAAACAGGTTAAGCTATGCCGCATTCAGTATATGCGTATTGACTTGCACAATACATAACAGGGCTGTATGAATTATGATATGACATATGAAAGGCACAAGCAGTGCTAAATGGGGAAATAGGAAGGAGTAGATTGGCAGAATGAGAGTGGTAGCTAAAAGGGTCAGTATAATAATGGGGACTTTACAGATTTACATACTAATAGTTTTATTCCCATGAAAGTAAAATGCAGCTCAAAGCTCCCAGACTGCTGGCCATGGCCAATATCAGTTCCACAGCACTGGCTCTTTTATTTTGGGAATCTCTTTTTAACTGATTGTGCTGTAGAGTAGCACAGTAGCTTTCTTAGGCCCCAGCACCGCCAAGATGCCACTGTTGGGCCCTTGAGCAAGGCCCTTGACCCTATCTGCTCCAGGGGTGCCATATCATGGCTGACCCTGCACTCTGACCCCATCTTAGCTGGGATATGTGAAAACAAACACATTTCACTGTATATTTGCAAAGATTTATGTATAATGTGTGACCAAAATAAAGGCTTCTATTCTATTCTATTCTAGCTTTACACCAACAGTTGCCATACAAATGCCATACAGTGAGTATAGGTCAAACAGGAGACCAAACGAGTCACAACTCGGCTTTGGCTGCGTGTATTTGTGAGTGTATGTGTGTTTGAGTGACAAACTTGAAAGAAACAGTAACAGGCAAAGATGTCAGGAAATCTCGGGGGTGTGGTGGCAAGAGAGAATTGAGAGTAAAAGCAGAGGTTCCTTCAACCTGCTAATGTGTAAACAAGACTTCACTCCTCTTCTAGCCTGATGCTCATCTTCCCCCTTAAAAATCTGCCTGTCAGCCTCAACAGCTCTTATACACACACACTTGCTGTGAAGCACAACACTTTGTCTTACTGGCAGAGAGCTGTGTGTTTGAAACATAAAGAACAGCAGCTATGAAAAGGGTAGTGTTGTAAAATGCGTGTAGCATGTTTTTATCTTGCCAGAGTATCACAAATCTACACATTTCAATTGCTTTTTGAATTTATATCATGTATTGAAGGGGATTATAGAGGTTATCTGCAGTATGTGTATGTGTGTCTGAGTCTCTTTGCAACAGCGAAGAGCACGAGAACCCTTTTGTCACAAGCAGGGCCTCATCTGCCACTGCGGAGACCTGCTCTCAGGAGAGAAGATGGGAACAAAGGTGCTAAAAGGCAGTGTGACAGTGAGGGCATCCTGAGGAAAAGGAACCCTTTCACACACAACCACAGCTGTCAATCATTCTTCAATCACACAAGCGACCATGCACGCACACTCTCACACTCACACTCACACTCACACACACACTCACACACACAAATATATAGAAACAGAGTCCTAATTCACAGACCAAGTTCTTTATAGTAACATCTTTCATACTTTTTATATGTATCGCTCTTTGGTTTTACAACAACTTCCTAACATTTTGATTTGTGTGCCACTAGTGTCCCTAAATGGAATAGCAAAAACAATGATTCTTTTTAAACAGGTTTCCTGAACACCTCCCTCGTCTGCCATTGGTTGATCAAAAAGGCATTCCTGTCCCAAACTCAAGCCATTGAGGTTGAGGCAAGTTTTCAGACTGATCTCACTAATATAATGTGACAATGGCAAAAAATTTTATATTACGTGGTTCATATAGCGCTTTTTCCGAGGTGACGTGTCCACTATGTGGTGCTAAAAGCTAGTTTTATTTTTTCCCTAACAGATAAGATTAAAGGGATAGTTTACTCCACCAAAATGTCAATTCTCTCATCATTTACTCAACCTCATGCCATCCCAGAAGTGTAAGACTTTCTTTCTTCTGCAGAACAAAAATTATGATTTTTAGAAGAATATTTTAGCTCTGTTGGTCCATACAATCCAAGTGAATAAGAGAAGTAAATACAAATGAATCATAAAAGTAATCCATACAACTCCAGTGTTCTAATCCATATTTTCAGAAGTGATATTGTAGGTGTGGGTGAGAAACAGATCAATATTTAAGTCATTTTTTGCTTTAAATTCTTCTCCCTGCCCAGTAGTATGCATGAAGAATGCGAATCACCAAAAACACAAGAAGAATAATTTGAAAGTGATCTTATTCTCACCCATACATTTCATATCACTTCTGAAGACATTGATTTTACCACTAGAGTCATATGGTTTACTTTGATGCTGACTTGAGTGATTTTTGTAGCTTCAAAATTTTGGCACCCATTCACTTGCATTGTATGGAGCTGAAATATTTTTCTAAAATCTTTGTATGTGTTCTGCAGATGAAAGAAAGTCATACACATTTGGGATGTCATAAGGGTGAGTAAATGATGAGAGAATTTTCATTTTTGGGTGAACATGGTTTTAAAACAACTGACCTCCCTACCCTAAACCTTAAACCTAAACCTCACTGATAGTGTTATAAAAGAAAATGTGAGGTGAAAAAAAAAACTGCTGAAGAAACCGTAAATTTGTGTTGCTTCGATGACTCTTTTGGTTCACATGTCAACTTGTGTGCTTTGCTGGAATAATACCACAGTCCTTTGCATTACAATTGCAATGCTATTTAAGCTGAGCTATCAAATTGATCATACTCAAAAAAAAAAATTGTAAATGTAGTTGGTTATGTAAAACAAACATTTAAAATGTATCGCTATAGTAAAAATGTTTTGATGATATAAGAGCCATGCAAAACTAATTTAGCAAAACAATAAGTATAGTAACAGAATTCTATACAAGACCAAGTTGCAATCTCACTTGACAGGATGCTCAAAAAAATAGAGCAATGTTTTTAGTGTTACATTTTTCAGAGAAATCAACATGTAAATCGCTTACTTATAGTTGCCTCTGCATATTAAGCTGGGGTAGGAAAAAGTATTTTAGCATCACAAAATGACACACTTTAGCTTCAAAGAGATTATCTGGAAAAGCACTTCCTGACCTCATTTTTGATTGATTTTTGCAGGCCATAGATACTCATGCTGAATATTATATCAGAAAAAGAGAACCACCTCAGTAAGGCAGTTCCATCACCTCAGCGTGTTAGCCAATAGTGCCAATCACGGAATGATTCTCAGCCACTGATAATGGGAATTATAGTAATGAAATCCGACGCCTGGGCCCGTGCACCGCCCAAGGCGCTGGCATGCTATAGCAGGGCATTACCATAAAGATGCGACTTGCTTGTTTAGCAGGGTCTATCAGAGTGGTAGTCCACAGAGTTAATAACTATTAGTAAAAGGACAGTGCTTAGCCAGATTCCAGCTGTGGAGGCTGCATTTCCATACAGATGGAAAGGCTCTAGAGGGGTTATATGAATGCAGAGTGGAGCAACTGTGTGGGGGTGATGCCATTGGCTATCCTCACTGAGCACCCAGGCCACTGCCTCATCTGCTCTTCGTCCTCCTCATCATCTTTCCCTGTAGGAGTGGTAGTGAATTAACTGCTATTAGGATGGTTAAAGTTCTATACAGAAAGAGGTGGGACATAATCTTCAGACTGTCTTCATGTTGTATGCGAATTTCGGTTTGCCACATGTATTGCGCAAGAAGAGAATAAAGTATAAGGAAATGAATAGGCATATTTAAACATACTTGAATTAAACTGTCAAGTGTATAATTTTTTTTTGTTAAAATATTTTCTCCTATACCGGCTTAGCATGCAGTCTTATAAGTAACCCATTTGTGATTCCCCAGAAAAGTGTAAACACTGTGGCATCATAACTTTGTTCTGTTTGAGTATCCAGAACAGACACAGCAACACTGGCCCAAACAACGGCTTGAGTTTGGGGTGGGACTATATGTTTTTGTTCAACCAATTGTAGACAGGGTGTTCGGGAAACCTGTTTTAAACCAATCAACGTATTTTCAACATATTTTACTAGCAATCATTTTTGTTAGATGGTGATAAGATATTGAACGACTTGACTTTAAGACACTTTATTTTAAGATAGGAAACATCTATGAACATATTTGTAACTCGTTCCATCTTTATTTATGGAATACAAAAATGACTGATGTATGTAAATAACCTAGGATGCTTTCCTCGCCTCATTCTGAACCTGATCGTTTCTTTCTTCTGTGGTTTGTTAAAGTTATTTCCTATTAAAATCATAGGTTTAGGGCTTGGGTAATTGGCTAGTCTTTACAATTAGGTTTAGGTTTGGGGTTGCATTTAGGAAAAATCATCATAACTCAAAAATCTGCTGTTCCTCTTTCTTCCTCGGCACTGTATGATACTGTAGTTAGGTTTAGGTTTGAATAAGGGGTAAGATTTGGACTTTTAAAGACATTGTATTTTAAATGGTAGATAGTTTCTTCTGATTTCTGTTTAGCCTTCAAATTTTAGTAATTTATTTGCACATGAAGAAATTGTTAATATTAGGAAGAAGGACAAAACACTACACACAGTAGATCTGCAACCATGGATGGCATGTCAACGTTAGCAATCGCATTTACACAAAAAATACAGAATCAAACCAATTGTACATACAGTGCATAGTGAATAAGACATTTACTTATAGCACACGTTGAAGCACTTTTACTTTGAGGTTGCAAGTGAGAGTATTTTGCAAAACTATTTATACTTCTATTAAAATGAATGGGAGAAATCAGAAAGCCCAACTGCAGGCAACATTGTAGATAGAAAGTCCCTCCTTACAATAGAGCTAATCACCTTTTAGGTACAGACATGGCCTGTCAATCAACTTGAGAAAGCGCATGCACATTAGCTATAAATACTGGGAAAATTGCATTTTGTTTTAGCGTAATCTCAGGTAAAGAAGCACCATTTATGATATAAGTATTGTCAGATTTTACTGCTGATTTGAAATATGTTCTTTTATCGTAATCTTGACAAACCGTATTGGAGATTTTTGTCTTTCATCAAGTAGATAAAAGCTGCAATGTCATGACTGGAAATAGCCTCCCGAGAGCAATCCAAACATGGCCGACAGTGGACTGACTTGTTACAAAGACTTTGGTGGCGTTCGTGCTGATCCAGCAAACAGCAGCAATTTCCTGACAGTTTAAATGTCTGAATCGCCTGCTTAGATTGTCATGATTTGTGAATCAGATGAAATTTTGATCCTGATCCTGAAGCTTTTGATTCTGGCTGATATAAAACGTGCATCAGAAGATATTAGGTGAGTGCTCGAAGGGAAGAAAATGCTGGATTCGTGAGGTTTAAGTGAAATATACACATTTTTGCAGATGGTATATAATAGAAGCATTATTTATATTTGCTTTTATCATTAGAAAAGTGACAAGGAACTGTTGAGGAGAGACTGTTAAAATATGTACTTTAAAGGAAGATTTGTATTAAAATCTTTTATTAAAAGTATTAAAAGAGTTTGATTGATATTTTCTTTTTATCATTAGAAAAGTGACAGTGAACAGTTGAGGAGAGAGAGGGATAATGAAACAGCCCAGCACTTAAACATTATGAGCTCAAACACGTCTGCCGCGGCTCTGAAATGCGGACAGTTTTAATGACGTTGTGTTGCACATCGGTCTATTACTGTAGTAACACAATGCACGTAACAACAAAACGAACTGTGATTGGACGTTTACATGTCGATTTTCTGTGCCCTCAAGAAAAAAAATCATTCAAAGGGGAAAATTTATCAGCCGATACTGATAATTAAAAAAAGTCATAATATCGGCCGATTTATCGGCCTTAGCGAAATATCGGTCGACCACTAATCTTGACACCTTCTTACATCTTTTATATCTTACATTCTAATTGATGGGACTCTTATTGCTCCATATGTGGTGAGCCAGTACTTTATGTAATCAATACAAACAATAATAAGTGTCTTTTTTCTTCTTCTTTTAATCAGTGAACCTGGTTAAAGGAAGAGATGATATCAGAGAGAGGATGAGAATTTCCTGTTAGCATTTGATTAATTATGCATGTGAGGGCCGGACTATAAATGGCTTTGGAGAGATGGGTATTGGTCCTCTAATGACCAGGCCAATGTCAGGTTTAAGGCAACCAGCTTGTGTAAATAAGGCCAGCGGTCTACAAACAGCAGCTGTTACAAACACCAACCAACAAACACATGATAACCATCTCTTGATGATAACCATCAGACTTTTGAACACTTGATCTCTCACGATCAATAATCAGCACTGCACTTTATTAATCTTATATCTCACATTGGACTGTCATAATTATATTCTCCACAATACAACTACTGTATATATATTTTTTATATACTCTTATTTGTATTGTATGTGTATTCTATATTGTGTGTATTGTTTACTGTACATTGAATATTATTATTGTGTTGTGTAAGTATATGTACATTTTATATGTAAATTGTGTTGTGTAAATATGTTGTTTATTGTAATTGGTATATGTCTCGTCACTGTCATGACTGCTATTTTGCTCGGAACTGCACACAAGACTTTCACCTACATGGTAGTGTGACAATAAAGTGATTTGATTTGATTGATTTGATCTTGTGTTTCACATTCCCATGATGCATAAAAAAATGTATGCATCCCTATACACATGCACACACATTTGCATTATAGTGCCACAAGCTTTGCACTAATCAAGATCAATAAACATATCTTTTTTTTAAATCACGCTTTATGTCTCAATTTTAAGCTCAATAATTGCTTCTCTCAACAGATACATTCAGTGGTGCAATATTAAGAACTTCACAAGTAACAGAAAGTAATAGCACTATTTAGATTTGAGCTTGGAGTTAGTCAAAACCATTATGTTTCTTCTGGGTTATAATCACAGTCTAGATAATGTATTGTAAAAGTAAAGGTTTTTAAAGAGAACAGATAACAGCCAGACAGATTCCAAAATAAAGACAGGTGTAGTGACACACATTTTGCCATTAATCTCAATGACAAAAAGTACAGCATATACTGGTATTCACCCTATAAATAAAAATAAGATTTTCATCATATTAATTTGGTCCATAATGATATCTGGTTATATAAAGGCTGCATCCCAAATCACATACTGTCCGTGTATGTACTGCATTTGATGAAGAACGTACTTCTCGGCCAGAAAAAAACGTTTGTTCTTTAGGCATGCGGGTGAGTAGTATGAATATATTCCCAGGCATACTTCATACAGGAACAAGGGCATTGTCTGGTGACCTGAATATATCACATAGTAACAACAACAACAACAGCAAAAATAATGGACTCTGTAGTTAAATTGTGCTTGTTTAACAAAACCAAATATCTTTCTTTGTTTATTTAGCACTTGTAGTTGAAATGAGCCACTTGACACAAAGTTCTTCACCCTTTTTTTTTTTTAAATTCAGCATTCTGATTTTGTTGTCTCCGCAGCCCCCGTGGCATTAGGGGATAGTATGTTAGCTAGTTGATATCCACTTCTGAATCTCACTGGATATTGTAAGTCATCCGGGTATTTCTCATCTACTCTTTTAAGAATACTGAGGACTCTGACATACTATATAGTAGGGAAGTATGAATATTCAGAAACAGCCGAAGTTTGCATGTATGAAGACATTGGTCAGTATACTCAGATTGCCTTGAACAGTAATACCTTGCACTTAGTAATTAAAAGAAACAATCTGATCCTAGGTCACCATAATAACCCAAGAGTGAGCAACACCAGGACTTTCAATTCAAAGTAAATTACAAACAGGACAGAGAGGAGTGTTCACTTTGGTAAGTTATGAAGCGAATGAGGCAAGAACTCACCCGTGACATCAGTCTCATTCATGTTACATACCAAAACAGTCCAGGAGATGCTGTGAACATAGCAACAATCACAACAACAAAAGCAAAACACAGGGGCAATAAGTGCAAGCTATGAACCCTCACACAATCTAATTGAAGCTCAAAGAAACACCTCTTGGCTGCATCGCCTCAGACCCAGTAACCTGCCATAGTGCATGCAGCCATTTAAATTAACCTGTTTTTAGATGAGAGGGGGTGGGAAAGCTGTGGCTGTTCAGAGGAGCAATGTATCATTATCCAGAGTCCTGCATCGCCTCCTAACTGCAGCACCGCAGGCTAGGCAGCCTTGCGTGAGCTCCATCTACTGAGCCAGGCAATCTGGCCAGCAGACATGCATGTATTCATAATGGCAGCAGCCTTTCGTGCAGCAGAGAGATGAAAGCTATTTTGGAGGACACTAATGCTCATCGTTACTAACTAATGTTACACACATAACAGCTCATCCCACCCACAGAATGTGACTAGTAAATACATATTACTACAACGGTTCAATTGGATTTAGAGAAAAGAGGCAGAGTGGTAATTACTGTAAAGACAATTAAGTGTAAGATACTTGTAATGTGTCTTGATAATTTTTGTTCATGTCATCACAAATAGAAAAAGGAATAGAGAAACAGAGGGACACTGGAAGACTTCATTGCAAGAAAGTTCTCATCACAACTCAATCTTTGTGTATTGCTCTCCCCACACCTCTGAATCAGGCATGTCTTTTTCACAATACATTCTATTCCAAAGCAGTTTTTCAAAGAATAATGCCTACCTTTGGAGGAACCAGGACTCAAACTCGGGAAGTCCTCCTTCAAGGGCAGGCACAATGTTAAACAATTAATACTGTACAAAGCATAGGCCAAATGTTAAAGGAACAGTTCACCCAAAAAGGAAAATTCTCTCATCATTTACTCACCCTAATGCCATCCCAGATGTGTATGATTTTCTTTCATCTGCTGACAAAAACAAAGATTTTTAGAAGAATATCTCAGCTCTGTAGGTCCTTACAATAGAAGTGAATGGTGGCCAGAATTTTGAAGGTCCAAAAAGGACATAAAGGCAGCATAAATGTAATCCAGAAGACTCCAGTAGTTAAATTCATGTCTTCAGAAGCTACACTACCGTTCAAAAGTTTGGGGTCACCCAAACAATTTTGTGTTTTCCTGAAAAGTCACACTTATTCACCACCATACGTTGTGAAATGAATAGAAAATAGAGTCAAGACATTGACAAGGTTAGAAATAATGATTTGTATTTGAAATAAGATTTTTTTTACATCAAACTTTGCTTTCGTCAAAGAATCCTCCATTTGCAGCAATTACAGCATTGCAGACCTTTGGCATTCTAGCTGTTAATTTGTTGAGGTAATCTGGAGAAATTGCACCCCACGCTTCCAGAAGCAGCTCCCACAAGTTGGATTGGTTGGATGGGCACTTCTTGCGTACCATACGGTCAAGCTGCTCCCACAACAGCTCAATGGGGTTCAGATCTGGTGACTGCGCTGGCCACTCCATTACCGATAGAATACCAGCTGCCTGCTTCTGCTCTAAATAGTTCTTGCACAATTTGGAGGTGTGTTTAGGGTCATTGTCCTGTTGTAGGATGAAATTGGCTCCAATCAAGCGCTGTCCACTGGGTATGGCATGGCGTTGCAAAATGGAGTGATAGCCTTCCTTATTCAGAATCCCTTTTACCCTGTACAAATCTCCCACCTTACCAGCACCAAAGCAACCCCAGACCATTATATTACCTCCACCATGCTTAACAGATGGCGTCAGGCATTCTTCCAGCATCTTTTCATTTGTTCTGCGTCTCACAAACGTTCTTCTTTGTGATCCAAACACCTCAAACTTGGATTCATCTGTCCACAACACTTTTTTCCAGTCTTCCTCTGTCCAATGTCTGTGTTCTTTTGCCCATCTTAATCTTTTTCTTTTATTGGCCAGTCTCAGATATGGCTTTTTCTTTGCCACTCTGCCCTGAAGCCCAGAATCCCGCAGCCGCCTCTTCACTGTACATGTTGACACTGGTGTTTTGCGGGTACTATTTAATGAAGATGCCAGTTGGGGACCTGTGAGGCGTCTGTTTCTCAAACTAGAGACTCTAATGTACTTATCTTCTTGCTCAGTTGTGCAACGCGGCCTCCCACTTCCTTTTCTACTCTGGTTAGAGCCTGTTTGTGCTGTCCTCTGAAGGGAGTAGTACACACCGTTGTAGGAAATCTTCAATTTCTTAGCAATGTCTCGCATGGAATAGCCTTCATTTCTAAGGACAAGAATAGACTGTCGAGTTTCAGATGAAAGTTCTCTTTTTCTGGCCATTTTGAGCGTTTAATTGACCCCACAAATGTGATGCTCCAGAAACTCAATCTGCTCAAAGGAAGGTCAGTTTTGTAGCTTCTGTAACGACCTAAACTGTTTTCAGATGTGTGAACATGATTGCACAAGGGTTTTCTAATCATCAATTAGCCTTCTGAGCCAATGAGCAAACACATTGTACCATTAGAACACTGGAGTGATAGTTGCTGGAAATGGGCCTCTATACACCTATGTACATATTGCACCAAAAACCAGACATTTGCAGCTAGAATAGTCATTTACCACATTAGCAATGTATAGAGTGTATTTCTTCAAAGTTAAGACTAGTTTAAAGTTGTCTTCATTGAAAAGTACAGTGCTTTTCCTTCAAAAATAAGGACATTTCAATGTGACCCCAAACTTTTGAACGGTAGTGTATATGATAGGTGTGGGTGAGAAACTATGACATTCTAGTATGAAAGTGACTTTAACTTTCATATTAAGCCACCTACAGTTTAGGGCTGGTCAAAGGTAGAGATTTATAGTAAAAAATTACTTAAATATTTATTTGTTTCTCACCCACTCTTATCATATTGCTTCTGTAGACATGGATTTAACCACTGGAGTTATATGGATTACTTTTACGCTGTCTTTATGTGCTTTTTGGACCTTCTTTAAGTCATGATGGTTCAAACCCAAATTACTTCCGGTCTTCTTTGGAACACAAAATTGAGTTGTTAGGCAAAGTTTTCTATCACAGTCACCATTCACTGCCACTGTATAGAAAAAATTATCAAAAGAAAGTGAATGGTGACTGAGACAAACATTCTGCCTAACAACTAAATTTTGTGTTAGACAGATGACAGAAAGGCATATGGTTTGGAATGACAGGATGGTGAATAAATGATGACAGAATTTTCATTTTCTGAAAATGTTTGACATGTAATGAATGACATACAGTATAATGCCATATGATTACTTAAATGACATACAAGGATTACAATGACATTGAGTAAAATAGGAATTCATGCTAAATCTTTTGTCTCTTACTTCCCCGTCTTGGTGCCAGAGTGTGAAAAAACTGAACAGGATTACTATGCAGGAAGCTGTTGAGTGGGATTTAGAGGCTTTTCATCCTCAGTGGAACTGAGAGATTTAATTCAGTCCAGACCCATATTAGGCTGCTGGTCAGCTGAATGTAGATGCTGAAATAGGTGTTCTCTAGCCAAAGGGGGAAAGAGAGGGGTGGCAGAGCAGAGACTGATTTTGAATGATGCCTTTGCCGTCTGAGTAATGAACAGGTCAGGGAGGCCAACCCATTACAAATGCAGCTACTTAATTATTAATTACACACTTCTATAACGCAAAGGACAACTTTGGTATGTTGTGTGCGCGCAAGCACACGCACGCACGCACACGCATACACAAACACACACACACACACACACACACACACACACACACAGACACAGACGCTCACACACGTGCACACACACGCACACAATATAAAGGGAATTGCATGTAAGCACAAGAATGCATGCAGAAGTGCGCACAAACACTTTCTCTCTTGTTCTCTGACTTGAGTGCAGAAATATAGCACATTCAAACAGTTTAGATTAATACCATGTAGGTGTTCGATTAGAACTGCATGAGATCAGATAGATTTAACTTAATAATTACACATGGTGACAGAAAACCACACTTGGCTCACACAGTTACTGAATGCAATTAAAATATTATTCATTACCTTTTAAATACAACACTGGTGCTGAAATCCCATTAAATTTGGGATAATTGAATGTGTTTAATTATCAGCTGTGGCATGAAGTTAGTTTAGGAGAAAGTCATAGAGAGAGAGAGAGAGCGAGAGAGAGAGAGAGAAAAAAGTGAGTGAATGGTGACCTAGTTAATGTCAGAAACATTGTGTTTTAAAAATGACCTTGCTCTGGAAGCTGTGCTCAGAATAACTTAGAATAACTCTTCTCTCAGACACCCATGGCATATGAGAATAATAATGTTCAAATTCTGCCATCATTTAGTCACTTTGATGCTATTCCAAAACCATCTGACTTTCTTTCTCCCATGGAACTCAAAATAAGATGTTCAGTCTCAGTCACCATTCACTCTCATCTGGGCAAAAATGCAATTAAAGTGAATGGTGACTGAACATTTTGTCTCCTTTTGTGTTTCACGGAAGAAATAATAGTCATACAGGTTTTGAGCAGCATTTATTCTTGGGTGAACTTTCCCTTTAAAGAGTCCTCTACAGGAATACATCAACACTGCTGTTTGTCCTCACATTGTGTCTTGCCTGAAAGTGACTCACCAGGACCCTCCAGTAACATGCTGGGTACTGCACCCCAAGCTCCCCTCTCCTTAGGCCGGCTGTGTGCAGTTCTGCCTGGCCTACCCTGTTCAGGCTCGGAGCAGGATGGCTGGGGACAGTTGAGTCTGGTGTTACTGAAAGAGATGGAGTCGCTCTGCCTGCAACTCCACTGTGCTTCATTAGGAAACAAAATATAAGCTTTCCACTCCATTACCAATGACTTTAGGAGTGAAAGCACATAAGACGGCGACTCACCTCATCAGCAATGCATTGCAATAAACGTGCAGGCTTGAACAGGCTGCAGAGACAGGGAGAGGGAGTGAGAGGGAAAGAGGGGGGAAGAGGAGGGGCAGAAAACAGCATTAGCCTACATATGATGTCTTTACATTGGAACAGCGAGGAAAAATCATTAATGCAATAAAATGTGCCCAGATTAATCAAACGCATCAAACTCTTATGAAAATATCACAGGGGTAGAAATGTTCTATTACGTCTAATGGTGTCTAATCTAATACAAGCAGTTAAGGGCTTGGGTTTTTCTTCATTGTGAAACGCAATTTGGGAAGTTTAAAGGGAGCCACTGAAGCATGGGCCTCACACTGCCAACAGGAACATGGGGCATGATGATATATTTTTTTTCCCTCTCCCCCCGCTCTCTCCCTCCTTTCCTTCAAACTCATAAAAGCTCACTATTAAAGATCCCTGGATGGAGTGCATTTGAAAAGCAGACAAAAACAGAGAAAAGATGAGAGGCAATATGTAATTAGCATGTCATAATCAAAACGACTCATTCGGACACATTATGATCACAGGGAGGAAATTATTGCATCGCTAGTGGCAATCTGTGGGCATGTGTTAACACCATTTCCATAATGAAAATACACAAATGTTAATAGCCTGCGCCTTGATTTGGAGGGGGAATACAGAAAAGAACGTTAATTTCACAGTGCACTTTCACTAGCCCTTAGGTTGTTGGAGAATTGCAGGGTTGAAGAAACACATATATAGGCTCAATCCATTCGCAAATGTTGTTTCTCTGATTTCTCTCTTAGAAATATAACAATGTTCTTCAAAGCCTGAAAAAAAACCCCATGCCACTGTTCCATATAGTCCCCACACATAAATTCTCATTTTCAATTAAAAACCCATTTAATTTGAAGTTGGCATGAAACCATAAATGGGAATTAGCATATTTGAGTGCTTCCCAGATTGTATGCTGTATATTTTACTTTAAAAATGGATTTTAGCTCCATCCATTCACTTCGGTATGGCAATGATTGACGAGAATGTAGCCTTTTTTTCTCAACACAGAACAAGTCTTTTTTGGGGGATTTAGCAACTCTTTAAATTCACAACAAACAATCATTTGCAGGTCCTATGATCCTGATCAAATGGAGTATCAAGGAAATGTGAGACAGACAGAGGAATGAGTGTAGAGGCACTAACGTAAAGGAGTATATCCTCAGGGTTGAGAGAGAGAGAGAAAGTGAGGCTATTATATCAATGAGCATTTTCTCAGTGAATAGATATTTAAAAAAAATACATATTAAGCCTTTCTAAAATTCCTTCAAATTGAATTGTAATTTTTAACAAAGTAAAATGAATAAAACCTAATATAAATATATAGTTTTAATTTGATGGAATTTTTTCATGAAATTCAAATTTTATTTAGTGTACCTTTAAGAAGTCAACGTCTGAAGATGTCTGAGAAGTCTGCTATGCAAAAGCTGAGGGACCATGACAAAATTTGTAATTCAAGAAAGAATGATGTCAAAACCTTCCAGACATTCAGTAAACTTGTAGTTAGGTCAAGAGAAAAATATTTAAACTACATATCAGCTGTAATCACAAAAAAGGACTGCACACTTTCTTTGTCAGACTGGAGTCAGAGAAGACACATTTCTACATGAAACAATTAAAGGAATCGTTCACCCAAAAATTTCTATTTTGCCATCATTCACTCAGCCTGATGTTGTCCAAAACCCTCTTTCTTTCTTCTGTGAAACACCAAAAAAGTCTAGCAGAATATCCAAGCTTTCATCCATGCAATTAAAATGGATAGGGATCAGGGGTTGTCAAGCTCTAGAAAGGTCAAAAAAGCACCACAAAATCATCATAAAAGTAGTCCAAACACCATATAAACTTTCCTATACAATATAAGTGTTCTGAAGCCATACGGTAGTTTTGTGTGAGGAACAGACTGAAATTTAAGTCTTTATTCACTAAAGATCTTGCCATTCTTCCATAAATAACTTTTTCTTTGTCTCCCAGAGAAGACCATTAAAGAGTCCTTAATATGTAGACAAAGATACATTTACAGCAACTTACAGGGGGCAAATGGGAGGCTGTGCTGTCTCGGAATTCACAACACCAACAACCAAATCCTTGAGTACTTTGTAGTAACCAAAGAGGTTTTAAAATATGTGATTGAGAACCCACCTGATTAAAAGAACACAGAAAACAACTTCATTACATCCTTTTAGGCAAGTTATAAAGATTGGGAACAGGACTTTTTCTGTTAATACACAGAGACCCCCTATCTGACACAATATTCATTCTGCTGCTGGGAAATGAAATTTGGCCTGCATTGCTAAAATAACTCTAATTGCCAGCCACATGCTGGAGCAATTGGAAAATAATATTAATGCGCATTTGCTAGGTGTATTATCCATTTGTCCAAGTCAATAAGACCTGTCATTAAAAGAGGCAATAAAACTCACATTTTGAGTGCTTATTTATCTCACAGGGAATTCAAACTTGCATTTAGCACATTTTGCAGACTGATTACTTATCACATTACAATGCTTTTTCCATAATAAAATTCAAATTGGATATTTCTAGAATAAATGGTACAGTTTAATTTGCATATTTATTATCTTTATGGGTAAGTTTCCAGATTAGAGTTTGAAAGTAATCATAAAAGCAAATATTTCCTTCTCATCGCATCATTTCTCATCAGCCATATTGGCCCATTACAACACTTTGATTCTAATAAATGATTTTGTGTGCTGCATGTAAAAAGTTATATAAAAAAATGAAGTTTACCAACTCTACAATGTAAATCAGACCAAAGTTGGAAAACAATAAGGCCCATAGTTCTCTTTCAAATTATGAATTAGCAGCCACTCAAAATAGTCAAATCAACTTCAAGGCCCATGTAAACACAACTGTAATTGACAGACCTTGGAGTTTCTGAAAAGGTTAACTATCTGTGATCAACAGCTGCTTTTGAGCCCTTAATTCACTTCAGAAGAGAATGAGTGGAGGGTAGAGGGAGGACGTTGGGTGCTGAGCAAGGGCATTTAGCTTTGGTCTCCATGGAGATAGGCGTAAAGGAGGACGTAACATGAGAGAAGGGGAGAGGGAGGCCTCTGTGTCTCTCTCCACTCTTCCCCATTGTTATCAAAATGACTGTCCTGTGGTTGAAATGAAATCCGGGCGAGTTAGCTCCGTCAGGACAGAGGTTAGCACTCTGTTCATATGTGTGGGAATTATGGGCTGGCCGATGCCCGCGGCACGTGGGTTTAGCCGTGACCTCAGACACAGCCTCTCCCAGTAGCGGACACATTTTTATCACGATCTGAAACCCAGCCTCTGGCATACACACTCACATTTATATATGCCAAGAAACACAGGCACACATGCACACACACACAGTTTATACAGTATATGTATTTGTGTGTGTAAGTGTGTGTGTGTGAGAGAGAGAGAGAGTGTGTGTGTGCATGAATATATATACACACACACACACACACACACACACACACACACACACAACCGGTCAAAAGTTTTGAATCACTTGACTGAACTGTTAGACAAAAATATAATTGTGCCCCCATAGTAATTTATTTCATTATAAAACTAAAATGTAATTATAAATAAAAGTTTTTGAAATTGATGACTTGGACCGAATTATAAAGGAAAGCAGCCAATAAATGCCCAACATAGATGGGAACTCCTTCAATGCTGTTTAAAAAGCAAAAATGTCAAGAGTACATGTCTGCATATTCTAGGCAAAGGGTGAATACTTTGAAGATGCTAAAATATAACACAGTTTTGATTTATTTTGGATTTTGTTTATACATAATTCCCATAGTTCCATTTATGTTATGCCATAGTTTTGATGACTTTACTATTATTCTATTATTTGTGTAACTGCTGATCTCCTGGGATTTTCACAAAGAAAGGTGTCAAAATAAAAAAAAAAACATCCAGTGAGGGGCAGTTCTGCAGGTGGAAAAACCTTGTTGATGAGAGAGTTCAACAGAGAATGACCAGACTGGTTCGAACTGACAAAGTCTATGGTAACTCAGATAACCACTCTGTACAATTGAGATGCGGGTTGGCGCTGTTTTGGCAGCATGAGGGGAACCTATATAATATAAGGCAGGTGGTTTTAATGTCGTGGCTTATCGGTGTATATATATTTATATATACACACTGGTGGCCAAAAGATTGTAATATTGTACAGATTTTGCTGTTTTGGAAGGAAATTGGTACTTTAATTCATCAAGTTGGCATTCAACTGATCACAAAGTACAGTCAGGACATTACTGATGTAAAAAACAGCACCATCACTGTTTGAAAAAAGTAATTAGATCAAATCTAGACAGGCCCCATTTCCAACAGCCATCACTCCAACACCTTATCCTTGAGTAATCATGCTAAATTGATCAGTTATTACAAGAAAATCACTTGCCATTAGAACAAACACAGTTGAAATCTATTTGGTTCGTTAAATGAAGCTTAACATGGTCTTTGTGTTTGTTTTTGAGTTGCCACAGTATACAATAGACTGGCATGTCTTAAGGTCAATATTATGTGACCTTAAAAAGAAACAAAAAAGAAAGCTTTCTCTAGAATGTCGTCAGTCAATCATTGTTTTGAGGAATGAAAGCTATAAAATGCTTGAAAACTGAAGATTTCATACAAAGGTGTACACTACAGTCTTCAAAGACAACTGAAACAACTGGCTCTAACAAGGACAGAAAGAGATGTGGAAGGCCAGATGCACGACTAAACAAGAGGAAAAGTACATCAGAGTCTCAAGTTTGAGAAATAGACACCTACATTGAATTCTTCCCGCTCAACATCAGTTTCATGTACAACAGTAAAGAGAAGGCTCAGGGGTGCAGGCCTTGTGGGAAGAATTGGAAAGAAATTCCTCCAGTGTGTGTGTGAGTGTGTGTGTGTGTGTATATATATATATATATATATATATATATATATATATATATATATATATATATATATATATATATATATGTATATACACACACACACATACACACACACATAATGCACATATATTAAATGTATATTCAAAAAGTTGAATGTCCAATCCAGCTGTTTAATGTTAATTAAATGTTTAATCCAGCCGGCATGAGCAACTGCTTAGTGCTGTTATTATAACCGAGCTGCTAAAAAAGCTGCTGTTGAGCCATGAAATATGCAATAAAAATCTTACTGTCCCCCACTATGCAGCATAATTATTTTAGTTCAAATGAACATTTCAATCAATCACTGAGGTCTTTACACAATGCATTTACTCATCACATGAGAATGCTTGATTACTCAAGTGTCCCTGAGAGCAAGTACACTGCATCTGTACCTGTTAATCACTTTAGAGAGGTCTTGCTGAACTGAATGCATTCTCTCTTTACACATTTTTGATTAAAATATGCAGACTTTATGCTTTGCTGAATAACACTTTGCAGAGAAAAGGGGCTTCATAACTAACTCAAACCAGTTTTTAATAGGAAAGAATAAAATGGAATATTTTAGGGATGATAAACAGTTAGCCAGTCATTACTGCAACACAGACTCAAACAGGGCAATCAGGACCACAACACGAAGCAGAAGGGATAATGACTAAGTAGCCTGGCTACTTACCAAATATATAAATTAATGGACATGACAAATTTATTTGAGTTTAAATAATTTTATTATGCGAGTAGAAAGAGATTGCAGAGACTACAAACTGGGTCAGTTTCTTGCCTGGGTCAACAGTCAATTATACAGATTAGCAATCATTATGCTGTGATTGACCAATCAGAATCAAGAATTCCAGAGAGCAGCTTTAACTGCTAGCAACTGAACTTCTCCTTCTCAGCTTCTTCAGATGATTTATACACAACTTATGCAAAGGTGTCACTCTTTCAAAACAGATCTTCATATTTGCACATTTTACACAACATCAAAACAATATTGGTATATGCAGATAGCATAAGCACAAGATTCTCAAAGTTGGATGATACTGTGACAAATACTTTCCAAACACAATGAAAAAAGTGCGTGGAAAGAGGAAAGACAAAGAAAAAGAGAGAAGAAACAATCAATCAGATGGCAATTCGCTGGCGGCTGCATATGCATCAGATCATGTCTCATGTCTTCAAGGATTTTCAGAGCGAATCGTAAAACAAAACTCTATTACCTCCTGCCAGAGCATGCAAATGAATCACACCATGGGGTGAAAAGGAATTAAAGAGCCTTCTCTAATCAATGACAAGCCAGGATGAAACCCTCCCATCCATTCCTCTGCTCTCCAGTAACAAAGAAATGCTTCCCACATCTTTCTTATGTATCCATCCCTCTGCCACAGGGCACACACACACACACACACACCCTCTGAGCCTGTTTTGGCAACACTAGTCTCACCTGCCAAACTGAGAGGGACTGGTAACCCTTAGCAGTAACCACACAGGTCAAATGGTCCCCCCTCTCCTGACTTCCAACTCCTCTCCAAAAACATGTTTTGGTTTTGTCATGTTACGGAATTTGCTGTACTCAGGTGTAGGCAATTGAGTACATGTGTGTGAATGTGTTTGTGCACACAGGAGGCCGGTTGGTACCCACACAGATGCAGAGGGCTGCTTAAATGACAGGCTGGGCCTGAGGATGTCTGTTGGTGCTTCTTGCACCAGCCAGCCTCTCTTCTCGTTGCCTCTACTACGGTCCTCTCCAACCGCTTCCCTCTGCCAGCCTGCTACAGCCTGCAGGTGAGGAGTCTGTGGCGCCATATGGAGCGAGAAAAATTAACAACGAGGAGAAAATCTCCACAGCAGCGGGAGGCCTTCATACCCTCTCGCACACTTTCGCTTTCTGCTCTACCTCTCCTCCAAACAAAATTCAAAGATGTAAAGAGAGAGAGAGAGAGAGCGGGAGAGGAGGGGGGTGATAAAATTAATGGGGTTCAACACTTTAACAACACCGGCGGCAATATTTGCACAGAATGAAAAAAAGAGAGATTTCTTCTTACAGTTTGGTCATATTGTGGTATTATAAATCAGACCCTGGCTTAAGTATTTTACGCCCCTGTTTTATAAATGTACATTAACCCCATTTGCCCCCTCTCCCTCCAGTAGATAGTCCAGAACGAAGGCAGACCATGCTGGGGGAGATTTCATTGTCCCTGGTGTGTCCTCGTGTTTGATACTATCATGGAGGAAAGGTCCCCCATGGAGCCTCTCCCGGTCTGGGTCATTGATTACAAAGAGCCTCCTGGTTTTGTCTGACAGATGTGAATCTGTGCTATTTAATTTGGAACATTCCCCTCAAAGGGAGACCATTAGCCCATCCAATAGGAGCACAAATAGGATTCCATTAACAACTAGTGTTTCTGTAGAGCCAAGGAAATGGGGAAAAAGCTTCACTTTACTCTCCTGGATAGAGGAGGCCATTTGCATTGGGGAGAGTACCTGCATGAACTGTGTAAACACTGTAAAGTAAAACGTTGAAAACATTTTCAATGTCTAACCAACTGCACTGTTGGACGGACACTTGGCCTGTCATCTCAGGGGCATGGCTGCCACATGTTGGTGGTGAGAGTGTTCTTGTTTGGCACCAGAGGAAGGTGGGGTTGCTTGTTAAAACATTAATAAGTGTGATAATTTAACAGCCCTGTGCATTTATAATTCGATCAGTATCTGTGACAAAATGAGAAAGAGAGAATTTGTAAGGCTTTTTACACTCAGACTACAGCTTATGCTTCCATTTGTTGTTTACATTGATCAGCACATAAACATTTGTCATGGTTTTTATATGTGAATTATGACCATAATCATAATGGGTAGTTGATGCATAAAATGCCCAACATAATTTTAGGTTTATTTTTTTAAGGGAAAGAGTAGTTCAGCTACGGTATAGTTCATCCAAAAATGAAAATTCTCTCATTATTTACACACTCTCATGCCAGATGTGTATGACTTTCTATCTTCTGTTGAACACAAAGATTTTTAGAAGAATATTTCAGCTCTGTAGAGCCTCACAATGCAAGAGAATGGGAGCCAAAAATTTGAAGCTCCAAAATGCACATTAACACAGCATAAAAGTAATCCATATTATTCCAGTGGTTAAATCCATGTTTTCTGAAGTGATATGATAGGTGTGGTTGAGAAACAGTTCAGTATTTAAGTCCTTCTTTTGTTTTTGTGAATTGCTTAATGCATATTGCCCCCTACTGGGCAGGGAGGAGAATTTATAGTAAAAACTGACTTAAATATTGATCTGTCTCGCACCCAAACCTATCATGTAGCTTCAGAAGATATTGATTTAACCACTGGAGTCGTATGAATGAATGATGAGAACATTTTCACTTTTGGGTGAACTATCCCTTTAATGCTGAAATGATCATTCCAAAAATGTATGGTATATCATAATATATAGATTACAGAGCATAATCTCCCCATTTGTTTCTTATCCCAATTAAAGTAAGAGTTATATGTCTAAGTTAACTTCATCTGCAACTTAACTATGTGCAGTGAGTGAATTGGATGATAAAAAGATGAGGCTCTTACTACATGTTTGTGTAGTAGCAAAGCTTCTCTGTGTGTAGCCTTGCAATAAAACTGTGCATAAATTACTTTATGTAATCATACAATGTAGATTAGCATGATAATGGCAGTGTTAATAGATGCTAGGAAGCAAGGAGTGACAGCACTCTGAAACGAGACATGCCGTGGGCAGAGGACACGCACACACACACACACACACACACACACACACACACACACACCACAACTGGGAATAGCCAGTCACACAGGCCTTAGTGCAGCCACTATGACTATGAGTGACAGTGTGTGAAGCCACTTCATCTGTTTTCCATGAGGCTGGCGCACACTGCTTTCACTCTTCCACAGGCTATGGGCCGCAGGGGAGAAGATGTTAATGTGAGCAAGTAAACAACTAGCACATATACATTCAGGGTAGGAGGTATTCTGCAGCAACAGTGTGACACTGATCTTTCTTCTTCCTTTAAAAAATAAAAAAAACAAATCTTTACATTAAAGGATACAGAAAACATAGTTCTCTGGTACTGTTATATTTGCATTCTTAAAAGAATAGTTTGACCAAAAAAATTAAACTTAAATACTCAATCTCATGTTGTTCAAAATCTGTATGACTTTCTTTCTCTTTCTTCAATGAAACACAAAATGAGAAATTTTGAAGAATGCACTGGTCACTAAGTCATTTCCATGCAATTGCAATAAATGAGACTTGAGCTTTCAGGCATCAAAAATGACACTATAAATGTATCAAACCATGGTCCAGACAACTTTTCTGAAGTCATGCTTTGTGTGAGGAACAGACCAAAATGTATGTTATTCACTGAAAATAATGACTATGATTCTTTGAAGCGTTCATGAGAGTTCTGGAGAAAAGTAGCAATGCTCGATTCACAAAGGCATCGTTCTTTTGAGTTTGATCTTTTCAGTCGGTAGATTTAGTTCACAAAACTGGTATGAACAACACTTCAAATCATTCAAATTGAGCGAACATCAAGCGAGAGTTCTGCCATTTCAAATAGCATCAGAGCCCTGGACGGAAGCACCGATGTAAAGCTAAAAACATTTTAATTATCGACTTGTTTCTTACATAAATCTATTGAAACACTTCAGAAGACATTCATTGATCGACTGGAGTCACGTGGATTATTTTAATGCTGCCTAAATGTGAATTTTGACCCGTTAAAGTGCTGGCATCCATTTACTTACATTTTAAGGACCCAACAGAGCTCTATCTTTTTCTAAAAATCTTTATTTGTGTTCTGCTGAAGAAAGACAATCATACAAATCTGGGATGGCATCAGGATAAGTGAATAATGAGAGAATTTTCATTTTTGGGTGAACTATTCCTTTAAGTTTTAATGCCCCAATCCCCATTTATTGTAATTGCATGGGAGAAAATTACCAGTGCAATTTTGAAAATTAAACTGCAAAATTTCTCCTTTTGTGTTCCATGGGTGAATGAAAGTAATATGGAATGTGAACAGCATAAGGCTGAGTATATGATGACACAATTTTTAGATTGCACTGTTAAGCAGTATTACAATGGACCAGTATATACTGTGGGCCTGCATAAATTCTGGTCTGTGGAAGAATGGGGTGGTGTGGACAGTTCTCTATTGGGCACCAAACTAGCTGCTGCTGGCAGTTTGGCTCAGGCCGGGCAGCTGGTTTAATACCCTAATTTCAGCCGGGATAAGCACAGGCTTTGAAGGAGCCTCTGCACTCGCCACCAGATTCATCTTCTTAAAGCACCACCACCATTAGTTAATAAACTCCTCATGCCCTCCTGCAGTGTGACTCAACAAAGTGACCAAGAAACTACAATGATAATCAGTCAAGCAATAGATTTATTAAAGCTATGATGAGAACAAACCACTTCAGAGATAACATACAGTTCAAGTCCTGTTTTATTCAACAAAGACCCAGCAGGCCATTTTAGTCCATCAAACACCCAAACAGAGCATGATGGACAAAAGACTTACTCACCAAGAGGATCTGCCACTTCCAGGGGCTTAATCCGAGTCGGGCAGAGTTCAAGACCAAGGCAATTTTATAAATCTCATGATCAAGCTTATCCACAGATGTCTACATCTCAAGGAATCAAAGTAGCACAAATGTGACCAACAGCTATACAGTCTAATCAGTAGAGTAAGTGGTCACAAAAGCAAGCCCCGTAATGTTTCAGTGGAATTTTTCTCAAATGGTTTCATAAATTACCAATACAATCAAGATTATGTTCCAAACTATCAATAAACCACAGAGGGGGGGATGCAAAACCATTTGCGGTAGCCACAGGAAGTCTGTACTTTAACAGATGTACAATCAATAGTCTTAATCAGTTGAACACAGCTGCCATATTGAAGTGTGAAATTAGACCATTATTTCAAAATGTGGCCTGTCACTAGCTTCTTGTCTGCAGTGATTATCACATACCTATATTCACACATAAACTATGTTCCAAAACCAAGTGGCCTGCCTCACTGTCTGCCACCTATATACAGTAGACCGGTACCTTCGAAGGCACATTCCTATTATGAAACCTCACAACTGATTTGGAATGCTCTACTTAGGCAACAATTCCACTCACAACATTAATAAACCTCCACACTGGAGAATTTACTCAATTATTTCTAATAGAATTTGTCATTAACAATCAGCCTGTCAGGAACAAATCGGGACACTTTTCAGAATCTGTGCGATGCTCTAATAAGCATTAAATGACATAGTATACAGAAATATCAAGTAAAACAGTTAAAAAAAATAGTAATGAGAGTTTTGAATGAATTAAGCCACGGTCTTTTAGCTCAATTCACGTCCATTCATACTTATCTGAGTGTGGAAGATTGGAAGCACAAGTGCATGCAAATAAATTTTGCATGAAATTTAAAATTTGTCTAACTCTGACCTGAAAATTAATTTGGTGAATTTATAGTTTATATAGCTTATAGAACTTATTATAGAATTTATATTAACTTTAGAGGTTACCAAAGCACTTTACAATGTGTCCCACTCACTACACACATTCACACCAATGGCGGCAGAGATGCAATGCAAGGAGCTAGCCTGACATTGGGAGGAACATGGGGTTCAGTGTCTTGCCCAAGGACACTTTGGCCTGTGGACTAGTGTGGGCTGGGAATCAAACCGCCAACCCTGCGATTAGCGGCCGAATCACTTTACCACCTGAGCCACAGCCGCCCAGAATAGAAGAGTGAAACATCACACACCACACAAATATGATAATTAATCATATTTGTGATTAATTATTTACTAAAACCAAAAGCCCTCAAATGTGACATCCAAAATAATTTGGCATGCTTAAAGCCTAGTGTGATAGCAGGAATGGAATTCAGCCTTAGAATTCAGCTAAAAGGAGGTATCTATGGAGGCAGCATTATTTTTTAAAAAGAGCTATAGAAACGCACATTCACTTATGCACAGAATGGACAATAAGCACTCTCAAGGGCCTGGTTTGTTGAAACGGAGAACCAGAACCAGACCCATGGAGCCTCTGACAGCCAACCAGGGGGTCAGCACAACCAGTGCACGCAGGAGAGAGAAGGATGAAATTTAATTAAAGTTGGTGCATGTAGTGAATGACGCGTGGCTTGGGCTGCCCTTATGCATTCGGAAAGAAGGCAGCTCTGCCTCATGTCCCTGGTGCAAACAGCCCTCTGAACACCCAAGCTATTGTGTGCCAGCCCTGCACTTTCCCAACCACCAACAGCATATCAATGAAGCTCCACTCCTGTTTGTGCTAATGGTAATTACAACGTGGGCAGTTTTGTGAAGAGAGACAATGGGTGGGTGGCCATGAGGGAAAGTAGGGTGATGCAGTGTGGAGTCTAAATGACTGCAGGACTGATGGGACCACAGAGGGCAGAGAAATGAATAGAAAGGAAGGACTCCCTGTGAGCTGGAATGTCAAGCAATGCAGTCCTGCTCTAAAAAATTTGGCATTTTCATATCCAAAACCAAACAATATCCAAAACTATGCTCCCTTGTACTGCATGTGGTTATATATTCCAATGAAGCACATTGTGACAGCACAGTAGTTCAGAATGAAAAAAACAACAACAACAACAACAACAATGGTCTATTAAAGAAATAAGCCACAAGAAAAGGGCATGCGTTACAGTGATTTTACCATGGCTAAGAGCTTTACTCACACCCGTGGTATAGTTACTGTAATACACAGACACCAGTAGGTTATTGCTTTTATTAAAAAAGGTGACAACAGTACTGTGACAAAATACACCAACAATATATTTTATTTTTTGATTATACAGCACAATAATGCCCACCCACTTTTTCAGCAGTCTGTGTTCTGGAAGTATTTTTCCCATTTATTTCTTCCATAATTAAGTGGAATTTTAATAGATGCTACAGATTGTAGGATGAATGGATTGAGTCATTCACAGTATGTCATTGAAATGTTGTTTGGTGTTTTGTTTTCCAAAATTTTCGAATGGGTGGAGCTGAGCAACTAGGCGCATTAATATACAAAGTGCAGTCGCTTGTGTGTTTGCAGTCATTTTACAACAGCTTTGAATGCAGTTTAAATAATCAGAATTTCTATTCATATTATCCATTTTATAATGGCAGACATCGACTCACAAGCAGCACACACCTTTGAGTCTCAATAGCTGTTACTACTACAATAAATACTTCAAGTTTACTCAGTTTGAGTTAACACAAATATCATATTCAGTGGAACAGAACAGAGGTGTCAGTGGTTCTAACCAGTCTTTATAGATGGAGAGTGGAGAGCCCATGCATTAGGCAAGCAAAAAGGCAATTTGGTTGCACTCAAATATGTGCAACTATTAAGTCACTGTCAGGAGCCACAGGGGATTAAATGATCCCAGCATTTCTCGATGTTAACTACTGCCGTTCCCCTGGTTCCCCACTCATAAAAAGCATGTGCCCGTGTAGCTTTTAACACACAGAAACTGACCAACAGAACATCTAACAGCTCTTTACGGGGACTTGTTCAAGCCAAGAGGTGTGAATGGATAGATGCCTGTGGATTTGTGAAACAGACACACCTTAGTTTAGACTGACCTAATCCTTGTGCTAAAGGAGACTCCATTTGCTAGAGCATTTGTTTGCAGAAAATAACAACTGGTCAAAATAACAAAAAAGATCTAGTGTTTTCAGACCTTGAATAATGCAAAGAAAACAAGTTCATATTCATTTTTAAACAACACAAAACTAATGTTTTAACTTGGTGTTCAGATATCAATATTTGGTGGAATAACCCTGATTTTCAATCACAGTTTTCATGTGTCTTGGCATGCTCTCTACCAGTCTTTCATATTGCTGCTGGGTGACTTTATGCCACTCCTGGTGCAAACGTTCAAGCAGCACAGCTTTGTTTGATGGATTGTGGCCATCCATCTTCCTCATTCTTTCTCATGATCACATTCCAGAGGTTTTCAATGGGGTTCAGGTCTGGAGATTGGGCTGGCCATGACAGGGTCTTGATCTTGTAGTCCTCCATCCACACTTTGATTGACCTGACTGTGTGGCATGAGGCATTGTCCTGCAGGAAAAAACAATCCTCAGAGTTGGGGAACATTGTCAGAGCAGAAGGAAGAAAGTATTCTTCCAGGATAACCTTGTGCGTGACTTGATTCATGCATCCTTCACAAAGATGAATCTGCCTGATTCCAGCCTTGGCAAAGAACCCCCAAATCATCACCGATCCTCCACCTAATTTCACAGTGGGTGCGAGACACTGTGGCTTGTAGGCCTCTCCAGGTCTCCGTCTAACCATTAGATGACCAGGTGGAGGTGTTGTTTAAAAATGAATATGAACTTGTTTTCTTTGCATTATTCGAGGTCTGAAAACACTGCATCTTTTTTGTTATTTTTACCAGTTGTCATTTTCTGCAAATAAATTCTCTAAATTGCAATATTTCTATTTGTAATTTGGGAGCAATATTGTCAGTACTTTATAGAATAAAACAAAAATGTTCAATTTACTCAAACACATACCTATAAATAGTAAATCCAGAGAAACTGATAATTTTGCAGTGGTCTCTTAATTTGTTCCATAGCTGTATATACAACCTATGTGTTTACCTGACAACGCCACAATATACAATATAAATTAAATATTATTTGAAGATAAAGGGATAGTTCACCCAAAAATGAAAATTCTCTCATGATTTACTCACCCACCTGGCATCCCAGATGTGTATGACTTTCTTTCTTCTGCAGAACACAAATGAAGATTTTTAGAGAAATAACTTAGCTCTGTAGGTCCATACAATGCAAGTGAATGGGTGACAAAATTTTATATTTATCAAAAATAAATATATATTGAATTTTACTGGGCCACACTATATTTAAATTATGAAGTAGTTTGACCCTGTGAAACACTTTAACATTATATTTCATGCATTCATCCCTAGATAGAGTTATCAAACTTGGCATGTGAATGAAACGTGCCAGCTTTGCTTCGGTCAGGCTGCGCGGATGACAGCCTACAGGCTGTGTTTCATTTGTTTATATTTGCTTTCAGAACAACATGCCATGTAATAAAGAAAACACCACTATTAATTTAATCAGCATAAAAGGTACACACTCTTTAAACCATAGTCACACTCTAAAATTACATTAAACGATTAAAAGAGAAAACATAATCCCAAATTGTGTTTATGTGTTGGCACAGCCATTGACCAGGAAAATAATAAAAAAATGGCACTCCATGTCTAAAAGGTTACTGACCCCTGTTATAAACAGCTTGCTCTATTTAAACATGCTCTATTTTCAGCCCTCATCTGTATCGCTTTGATTGTGAATATGAATATAGATGTTTCTCTTTCGATTACAAAATGCCTCTCTTTTGTGTACACTCTGTAGGAGAGGCCATCCTGTCTACCTGTTGGTTGGTCTCCCACACAAACTGAGATGGGTACTGTAAAAGGACCAAAGCTGCTTAATTATTTAGAAAGGACAAAACAGGTGAGAGCCAACCTTACAAGATACAATTGCACAGTCTATGGCACAAATACACGTATGCGGAGGATTTTTGTTGGGATCTTGTTTGAATTTTCAAGCATTCATTACATTTATATTTACATTTATGCATTTGGCAGACGCTTTTATCCAAAGCGACTTACAGAGCCCTTATTACAGGGACAATCCCCCCCGGAGCAACCTGAAGTTAAGTGTCTTGCTCAAGGACACAATGGTAGTGGCTGTGGGGATCTAACCAGCGACCTTCTGATTACTAGATTACCAGTTGTGTGCTTTAGACCACTACACCACCACCAAAAAATGGATATAATGATAAATCTTTTGCTATTAAAATGACACTTTACGTGAAAATGAACATTGTTATGATTCACTTACCATCATGTTTTTCCAAACCTGTATGACATTCTTTTTTCCATGGAACACAAAAGGCGATGTTAGAAAAGGAAAAGGAGATCTTTTTTCTATAAAATGAAAGTGAATGGTGACTGAGACTAACATTCTGCCTGACATCTCATACCTTCAAATTGTTCCAAACCTGTGAGTAAATGATGACAGAACTTTTGGGTGAACTATACTTTTAATCAGAACAAGGGCCATGGACAGCACCACACAAGGCAAATGAATGAGAATATGGGTACAGTCGAAGATAAAGGAATAAAGGTAAAAAGGTCATTGTAGGGAAAAAATAGCTCACTCATAGATCAATATTACTAACAGTTAAATAGTTCAATTACAAAATGCACCTTTTGGCTCACCTAGGACATTAGATTAGAGGAGGACAATTACAATCCTTCCACTGAACACAGCCATTCATCACTCACTCTCCTCTGTATCTCTCTCTCCCCCAGTGGACTATGAGTCACAGGGGGCACGATGACCACCACAAGACACTACAACCCCACAGAGCTGACTGCTCCTATACAGAACTTTCTCATACAGTTGATGCTTTCTGCATCATAGTGGAATAGCAGTTTCTCACAAACTAAATTCACTAAAAAGAATACTTAGACAAGGCTATACTGCTGTTATAATTCACTGAAAATCGGTCCTTAAGGTTATTAACCTATTTAAAAAAATTAAATACAGTGGCCACAAAAAGACCACTGGTGTAGTTAATTGCAGAGAGTAGCATAAGCCTCCACGTGCTGTGCGTCTCCGTAGTGTCATGCACAGCGAGCCATGTGATAAGATGCGTGGATTGACTGTCTCAGAAGCGGAGGCAACTGAGACTTATCCTCCACCACCCGGACTGAAGTGAGTAACCGTGCCACCACGAGGACCTAGTAAGTAGTGGGAATTGGCCATTCCAGAACTGGGCAGAGAAGGGGATAAAAGAAAAAAAAAAACCTAACAAACTTCTTTTGTGAAATGATTTTGTTGAAAGGTATGCTATTTTTGTTTAAAATAAATGCCACTTGGTTCGATACTTTATTTAATGCAATGACTTTCAGACATTTAAAACATGTCTTAAGCATCCAAATACTTTTTGGGACCACTATATATGGCATGGTATTACACAAGTGACAAGGAGAAGGTAAGACACAGCTTAAGGGAATGAATGGGGGTGAGACGCAGTAAATAAGGCATTAAATAAAGGCTCACCAGAAGTAAGTAAGCATCACGGTTCAGAGATGTTCAGATAAGCACTGGTCGGGTGTTATGAGGGCCAGCTCGGTCTATGGCAAAGCTGGTCTATTCAGAGGGCAGCATGGGTCTATCAGTTTGTCAGCACATGTTTCTTGCTCACTGAGTGTACTCTTACACACGCTTACAGAGTGCTTCAGGTTACATGCCGATTAAAAGCGAGGTGCTGATGATTGAATTATAATGCCTGCTCATTCAGACTCTATCAGCTCAGATGTCTAATAGAGAATATATAATGAGGGGAAGAGGGAGGGAGAGAATTCACAGAAGCTTACAGAATCCATGATGATAATTCACATTTAACATGTGTTGGGGAGTGGAGGTCAGGATATTATGTTTCACTGAAACTTGGAAAGTGTTCCTTTTAAAAGATTTTTTTTATTAGTGACACATCAGTACAATCCTATATCACCCTGTATTTACTGATAGTGACTGTAATGGGTTCTCCAGATAGTCCAAACAGTTGTGGTTCATAGAATAGTTCAGGCAAAAATTAGTTTGGCGATTTTTTTCATGACCCTCATGTAATTCCAAAAGTGTATGCTTCTATTTTTTCTGTACAACACAACAGGAGAATTTTCTGAAGAATCTTTATGCCATCTTTGAATCTAGATGCAGCTATGGCAATTTGAAGGCCCCATATACACCTTGGAATAACATGCGTTTTCAGTGATTGGACAGCTTTTTGGGACCTTTTAGTAGTCTTTTAGTTTTTTTAGTCTTACTTGACTACATTAAATGACAGGTGTATATGCACCCAAGACGCATTGTGATTGGATCACGATCGGATCACTGAAACGACATTCGGAGGTGGTCAGGAATTGATTTTGACCACATTCAAGGAAGGTGTAAATGCAAATGTGCTTTCGTTATCTGGATACAACTACCTAAGTAGTTAATTATGTGAAGAGATTACGCTACAGTCATCCGTTGTTAAAGCGCTGTGTTGTGGGTTCTTGCCTTTTTCTATTAATACAGCCATTGCAATGTGAAAATCAAATCAGACACTGTTGTCTTGCAATCTTGTCACCAGAACAAAGAACAGTATTCCATGAATTATTCTATTCCAATTCACTTGGAATATCTCATCTGTCTTTCTCCTCAAATCCCCATCTGCTTGCGTCTCTCTCCGGTTTTCTAATCACCCACGACACTTGACGACATGTGAAACCAGTCTTCACTCCCTCATTTCAGATGAGAAGCATATACAAAGTGTACAAGATGTACAAGTACAAGATGAAAATCATTAAATTTGCATTGGCGGCCACCAAAACATTTTAAAAGTTAAAGTGATGGAAAGCATTTAAATGATCCATTGGTGTTTTTAAAATTCATCTAAGACGGAGAATTTTCAGTGACCACGGCCTCTGATGTAATATGCAAGTAGTGTTTTCCATTTTTCGCAGGTAATTTTGATTGGATCTCTATCCGATCACAGTGGACTACAAGGTGTAAATGCAATCCAGCTAATCAAAGAATATCCATATACTATCCAGACATGAAACGCGTGTTAATGTAAGGTTTAATTGGGGCCGAAGTTTTTCAGTGAATAATGACTTTCATTTTGGGCTATTCCTGACATAGAGCTTATGGCTTCAAAATACTGGGAACACAGTGCATGAGTCATATGGACTTCTCTTTTTAGAGCTTGACAGCAACTGCAATGTATGGTTAGAGAAGTGTAACAATTCTTCAAAAATGTCAAATTTTGGGTTCTGTAGAAAGCCACAATCAATACCTGTTAAGCAAAACTTTCATTTCTTAATTAAATGGGCAGAGAGATATTAATTTTGAAGCGTAAGGAGCCTTATGGTGTCTGACAGTTTATAGTGATTACCCCCTTCCATGTATACTAGCACAAAGTTAATTAGACTTCTGTCAGTGCAAGATGTTTTTCTGAGCCAAACTGATACAGCCTTTGAGCAACCATGTCATTAAGTGCTTTTGCATTTCCACTATGGCCTACTGACAGTCTTTTGTGGTTATGTTTGTGGTATTGATGGTGTACTACTCGCCATTTGCACATTTTTAGTATTTATTTATATATTGACTTTATTTTTGTGTCAAATAGAATGTGTAATGATTTTACAATATGTCCCCAAGGAGTTATTCAAAGAAATGGAATAACAACGAGCCAAAAGGACACAGATGCAATTTTATTTTTATTTTCATTCTACTTTTCTCGCTAAATAGAGCCATCCTCTAATGAAATCAAAAGAAAATGACCTATGCAGCTCTGCACACCTGGTAACCTCGGAGAATGAATGGACGTGAGCAATGCATACTTGATTGACAGATCCTTCTGACCCAGGCTCGTCTGACCCCTGCAATGGCTCTCCACTATCCAGGTCCCCTTGTATCTTATTTACAATCTAGTATGGCCTGTAATGAAAGCTTTGCCATGCACTATTCATGGCCCACTCGACAGGACCCATACTGCACTCTGGACAGCTCAGAGAAAGATCGGGATATCAGCCCACCATCTGGTTATGATGCTATTTGTCCTCAGGTATCAAATTGGCCACCATGCTCAGGTCATTGCAAGGCCCTGAACGTAGAGTTGAACTTCACTGATATGAATTATTCACTATGGAGGAGCACTCAAAAGACAATAAGCGAAAAGAAAAATCCTCAGTTTCAATTACAGAAAGGCCATTATGCAGACTATGTTTAAATGTTTTCCTTTTACCTCCTCACAGCTCCTCTTTGGTGTAATTACAAAGAGTAAGAACATGATTGAACAGCCACATCACCAACAATGCAAGTGTCAGGATTCAAAATTTCTTTGTCTCAAGCAGGTGGTGTGCAAACTGTAGGTGTGTTTCAAAATAAAAGACAAAAAAAATGCCCAATTGTTATGGACTTGTAATGACATGGCCAGGAAAAATGCAAGTTTAAAGCCCCATAGACCAGTGTGTTAAATTATATTCTAAAAAGGCAACACAGGGCCATATCCCAGATGCCCTATCTCAAACAAATAACTGCATGCAAGCACTGCCTTCAGAGTGCTCGGTGTTTTACATCACAGGCAGTGTTGAGCACAAGCACTGGGGTACAAAAACAAATTATAACCCAGACAAATGGCAACAGGGGTGAGCTCAGCCAGCGTCGCAGAAAATACAGTACATCTGGCTCCATGTCAAGGTCTGACCTACTCAGGTATTCCACTCTCTGGAGGAACATATGAATACAGAAGCAAACTCACAAATACACAGAGAATGGTTGTGATCTTCCAGACTTACTACGTACTTAAAAGGCAAACAAACAAATAAAAAACGAATAAATAATTAAATTAATGAATGCATTTACAAAAGGTTTAAAGGAATAGTTCACCTAAAGATAAAAAAAGAAATCTGTCATTTTGAAATTGAATAGTGTCAAGCTCTATAAAGGACTAAATACACCATAAACAACATTAAAAGTATTTATCAAATAATTTGTCAACTCCTGTAAACAGCGCTTAAAAAATAAAATAAAGCGACAAATCAATAACATCAAACCTCATTGGTCTTTGCAGTTCTCATGACCAAATGTCATGACATCATGGCTCAAGACGTGTCACCATGTTTGATTTGGGCTCTGTTTACGGGATTTGATCAATGATTACATTTGATCTGAGAGTTGAATAATGACTTAAATTTCGGTCTATTCATCACACAAAGTGATCGTTTGGCTCGAAGTCCACATCTTTCCTGATCACCTGGCCACACTTCACCTGATAGCATGAGTTCACCTGTCCACATGCATACGTGTTAGAAGACTTGGAAAATCAAGTTTGAGTCACATTGACAACTTCTGGTTTTAGGATATTTTGTCCTTCAAGGAGTTTGACAGCCCATAGTCACGATTCAATTTCATTATATAGCGAAAGAACTTTGAAGCTTTTTAAAATGGTTCCTTTTGTGTTCCATAAACGAACGTGTCATATGGGTTTAAAACGACATGAGGATGAGTAAATAATGAGAGAATTTTACTTTTTTGTGAACTATTCCTTTAACTACCATGATTTTCATATAATATCTGTGAAAATGTATGGTGGTCCATTGCAACATCTTTTTTTTTTTTCATATACAGCATGAAAAAAAAAGGACAAATCACTGCTTGGAAAGCAGATTTTGCAGCTTTAAATGAGACAGGGTTATCCCTCACTGCCATAAAGGGATAGGGCTGTGCTGTATGGATTTTCTGTAGAGTTCAATTGAGTGAGAAGTTGTTTGGCTTGCAGTATTGACTTTCTCTGAATACTGGGACATGGGCTAGTCAGTTGCTTCAGCTCATCTCCAATTATGCTGTCATAAAAAGACCACAGTGCAATAGTGAGGTACTGTGACGGCTCTACAACATTAAGAGGCTGTAATCCCTCAAAGTTAATGTTTTATTAATAGAAGACCATTCTTCATTTTTAAGATTGCTCTGATATGGTTCATTGTAAGGAAGGTAATCAATAATTTAAATCGGAATAAAGTGTTTCAGTTGATTTAAAGAGAGAGATTCAGAGGATGTGGCTAGACATGAGATATGAAGTTATTAAGGAGGGGACAGTGTAGCATTCTGATAATAGAAAAGGATGATCTGACCAGACTAAATTTGTGCACATCAGGAATGTGCTCATCCCTCAAGCTCAAAATCAATACTAGAAAGGCTCTCATGCATGGAAATCAGAAACGTATGATAAACAAACATTAATTTCAGTCAGTGGCCACCTTCTCATGGATAAATGTAAAAAATCTACAAACAATATACAGTAAAAACAATGCATGCAGTTAAAAACAGTTACTGCTGTGTTTGTTATTCTGGTCATATTTTGGGTTTGTGTGCTTTGGATGGTTTGCAACACTGAGTATGCTGTGGCAATGGGATTTTGTGTACAACTGTATGAAAACGCTAGTTATAAATATATATAGTTATCAATACTGCAATAAAAGGATGTTCACCCCAAATGGAAATTCTGTCATCATTTACTCGCCTTCTTTTTTCTTCCATGAAACACAAAATATATTAGAATGTTAATCTAAGTCACCATTCATTTCATTGGATCTTTTTTCCACACTATGGAAGTGAATGGTGACTTTTGTGCTCCATGGAATAAAGAATTTCATATGGACTTGAAACACGCGAGGGTGAGAAAATTATGATAGAATTTTCATTTTTGGGAGAACTATTCCTTAATTTATTTGATCTGCATATCAAAAGTCATTGTGTTAAAACAACTGAATAAACGGCCACATCATTATATCTGCTTCTGGATAAAGGCATGTAGGCCACTATATTGAAACTGCTATCATGCATCAAGGGAGATATGGAAATACAAATGTACAAGTTTTAGTGGTACACTTCACTTTAAGACAGAACCATAGCCTTTGATTTGGGGATACCATAAAGCAATTTCATTTAGTTCATCCAGACCATATATTCAGATAAAACAACAGACTCTAATGGAAAGCAAATCCCTCTTTCACAGCTAAGTGAAAAATAAGTGAGTATGACATATTACATGACCATAGACAGCCTGTAACAAACACAATACACCACCATGTCATCTAGTTACTATAGAGTAACTATGTATCAAATAGCCTATATCAATAAATCTCTTCCAGGTGTGAGGCAGTGGAAAGCTATTTGCTTTCCCATCGATAGTTGATTTTACAAGAGTATAATTATTTATTCTCCCAGTGGCCTGGCCTGGTATAAAGTCGATATCTGCTGTCAGAGTTCATTTTGGGAACTCCCCCCATTAAAACCGATGCATTGGAGAGATGCAGAGGGAGAATAGTCACTATCTGATGCTTTATGATATGAGTGGGTTCAAAAGCAACATGATAAAATAGAAATAGAAACTAATAGAAACATTATTTACAGTGTAAATGTTTGCTTTGTCATTACATTCAGTATAGGGGAGACCAGGGAAAGTCACACTTTTTTCCTCCAGTGAATAGGCTATTTCTCAAGGCATGTATTCTTTTTTTTCTTTTTTTTCTGAATAGGTGCAAACCTTGGCTTAAAAATAAATAAATAAATAAATAAATAAATAAATAATAATAAAAAAATATATATATATATATATATATATATATATATATATATATATATATATATATATATATATATATATATTTATTTATTTATTTATAATATTGTTTTTATTATTATTTTATTGACCAGGGGGGAAAAACAGTTCATTTAACACACCTTGTCCTTTTGTGAGAACTTTCCTCAATAGCGGGGCATGTGACAACTTGCTCTAACCTGACATTTTGAAAAAATACTGTTGTCCTGACAACACAAATTTACCTTTAGTTATCAAATTGACCCTTGTTTAAATGTATACCAGTGTGGTTTTATTGTGTTCACTTGTTCACTATTGCAAAAAATATAATATTGGAATAATTTCAGAGTTTAGAACCAATATACAAAAACACTGCTTGACAAAACACATTTGTGTAATTGGACTTTTGACTCAAAACCACAATAATCAAGACCATTGTGACCACTTCCCTGTTTGATAACAAGCCTTAGTCTCCCCTTAATAGTTTGGGTCATACATGTCCGCCTTACACACATGCTTCCTGTGGCCTGTTTGGGTGTGTATGCGTGAGACAATTCACATTGCCAATCAGTCAAGATAAAGATCTCCCCCTCAGCAGCATGAAAGGGGAAGTGAAAAGCACTAGAGAGAAAAATCAATAAGGAACCACGCATTGAGGAGGCCACATGTGTGTCACTGTCAATAGGAGTTAATAGGACTGGGGCCCATCTCAACAGACTGGCCCGGCTCAGGCTCACTGCGTCCCTTCTCCATCACCTCACAGTGACAACTCAATACATACTGATAGACTGACTGCTAAATGCCACACCAGCCTTAGCATCTAATAAACAGACATGTTTAATAGGCCGGCATTAAGGGAGAATGAACAAAAGACATTGCATTTTAGATTAAGGGCACCCCCTTTACAGTGCAATAGGCCATTGGTGTAAACCAAAGGGTAATTTTGCATAGGAACTTCAGTGATGGCTTATATGGGGACAGAATGCGAAGGAAAGATTGCATATTGGTTTGAATGGCAACATCCTGGAACCTTGGTTTAAGACTTGCTGTGCAAATAGTTGAGATTAACAACTCGTTACGTCCAAGAGCCCTCCAAAGCAATATTGAACTATATTTCAGAGCTACCATTATGAAATCTACATTTAATGATGTTTGTCCAAACAGAAGATGAATGGCAAAAAATTAGCTTGTTAATTGGGGTCTCCAGGTCACATTGTTTGGTCCAGTTACACATTCTCCCCCTCATTAACACCCATTAAGACCTAATTTAAGGGGATCTAATTTTTTAATTGATTCTGACTTAATTAATTTGTAATTAAAGAGGACCTCAGGAGAAGTACTGCAAATTTTCGGCCTTTTGAAAAATTACATTTAGGGAAATTGAGAGTCCCTGCAGTTAGAAGATGAATGTAAAATTGCGCACAGATGGAAAATAGGAAAATAATATTTTGAGGGGAGTGGAGACTAAAAGCGAAAGAAGATATCCATTTCCTGTGGAAGACTTAACAAGAGTCCAACAAGAGAAATAAGCCTCTAAAAGAGAAGTGTGCTACATAATCTGTGTAGGTTTAATTACGATAACTCAACCCACCAAAAAACAAAACAAAAAAACACATGCATTGTCAGTTCACAATGAAAAAAAGATGTAATAACAGTATGAGGTGGCACAAGTTGTGAAAAATTGTAAGACTTTTCCTACCATATAAATAAACGAACCAATGAGCAATGTTATTAAGATTTTGCCTAAGCCTAACCTCAAACCTGAACCGAACCACAAATTGTCACCCCTTACCCAAACCCTAAACCTTACCATGATTTTAATATGACTGTTACACACTAGAGGAAAAAGAGAAACGTTGGGGTTTTAAAAAAGCACTTTTATGAATTCCCGGATGTTTAACCCCAAATTCCCAAATCTAAAACTTGCCATAATACCCTTAGCAAAACCCCGAAACCTAACCATATTTTTAATTAAAAAAATCATCGTTGCATACCACTGAAGAAAGCAAACATCAGAGTTTGGAAAAAGACAATACAAGCGTATTACAAGCTATTGAATTGCATTTGTAATGCATCAATAAACATGAAGTGTGTAACAAATGTCCACAGACACTTTCTTTCTTTGAAAGAAGTACTGGATAGAGCGACAGTTTTGTATCAATTTGAAATTCGTTTTTTATTGATTGGTCTCTGGGACTGAAAGCTGCACATTTCATAGGAGCGAAGTTGAACAAAATCGTATGATCTTGCCATCTCACACAATTTAATACGAGTTTAAAATTGTGTGATATTAAATCATTAACCAAACAGGAAGTGTTATCAATGCAAGCAAACATCTGTTGCACTCTCCTTGCTTCAGGTTAGACGCAGAAAGAGGAAAGGAGATCTATAACATTTTTAATATGGAACATGAAAAAGTATTAATAGAGAATGGTAAGTGTGAAGTCCTGGCTCCAATTGACATTTCAATAAGTAGAACACAGTGTTACCGATCCACTACCAACTTTCCTGAAACAATTATTGAGATGGTACCTTCAGGCCATGTGTGCTCGGCCTCCCTGGAGCCCCAGTGGGTGAAACAGTAATTGACTAAATTGTAGAACACATCGGGGCCATTTACTGTACAAATGTGCTGAAAATGAATCGTTTAAAAAGAAATGAGGGTGACTCTCAAATTAGCAGGGAAAATGATTGAGATGTGGCTCAGGGAATTAGGAAACATGATTTAGAGGTCTCTGCTAGAGCCTGTGCGAATGTGTGTGAGAGAGACAGACAGAGCGAGCATTAGAGCGATCCGTTTTACACACCACCACACGGGTCTGACTCGTATTTAAACACTGCAGCAGCTCTCTCTCAGGCACACACACACACCTGACCTGTGCTTAAGCAATACACGCCATGATAATAATCTAGTGAAGCAGCTGTCAGTTTAAACATGACTGATGTGTTCTGAAATTTATTCGAAAAGCCTAATCAACTGCTGTCAGTTGTACATTTGACCTCGATTCACAATACTGAAAATTTCACCCTAAAACAATAATGTATTTGACCTCAATCATAACTGCCATTCCCATGACACCTTGTCAGTTCTCGCTAGTACTTAATTTGTGCATAATTCTCAATGGATGGGGAATTACTGCTCTACCACAAGCCTACAGATGTCAGGCTAAGATACTTCACAAGCTCATTCTAAAACAGCTTAAAACAGCAACGACAACAAAGGGCAGAGTCACAGATCAAAGGACACAGCCCAAGATTGGTTTCAATGTCAACAGCTGCGAGGTGTTAGAAAGTGATCTTAGCTACACATTACAGAGTGTACCCATTTCCTAAGAACAATCGCAAGAAATTACACAGTGTGGTAAAGGCGCTGACAGGTTTGATTGATTGTCCCGCAGCCAGTGTTGATTTTTGCTTGTGTCTTTTCTTCTGTGCACAGCACCCAGCATTCTTTGTTTCTTAATCATCCCTCACAGTTCTCTACCAATTAACTGTAGATTTGTGCTCCTTGGTGGCCTGTGGATCTATGTTTAATGATGTGTTTATGATAATAAACACTCTAGAATTTTGGACTACTAGCCAGATGAAACTACACTGTCCCATTATGATTATCCCTAGGCGGTCCATGGTAAACATGCACACATTTCTTTATGTGCAATACATGTTTGGACACACACAGACATGCACAGCTATATACAGTATGTAGCTATATAGGTCTAATAGAGATTTAAAGCAGTGATTGATCTGGCCAGTGCTTGTATCTAGAAATAAAGACAGCATGTCATCCAAACGTTGAAAATGCTGACCAATTTAAGTCTATCAGTGATGGAGCTACCCCTTGGCTGTTTTATAGCAATGTCCGCGTAATCTTTCTTAAATGGAAAATTTGCTGCTTATTGATTGCAATGCCTGCCAGCCACACTCCAATTATGAACGCTGTCAAAATTATTGACAGATTCACTGTGCACAATTGTGATGTCATAGCACATTACTTTCCAACTATCATTCGTCTGATAGTTTATGATCAGACAATACTGTACAATATATTGGGTTTCCACACTTTTGTACCAATTAATTTTAATGACTTTACCCATGACCTTTCCAGTCAGTCATTACAGTTAATTCTGGTCCTCCAATTTGATTGGACGAGAGATATTCCATGAGCATGGATGGTCTGACACCATCAGCAGTCTGACGTATCATTCTGCTTGTGTTCACGCGGTTCTGAACTAAAATGTAAGAGCAGTGCAGATCTGTTAAGAGCTATGGTTTGTCTTTTTTTTTTTTTTTACATTACATATGTTAGCCAGCAGGTGGTGGCAAAAGCTAATTTTTATGTGTAATATGAGCCAGTTAGGTGACGTGAAGTGAAGCCGCTTCAGCCGTTTACATACAACAGATCGCTTACTACACTTACTACACTACTAAAGCAAGGAAATAGCTTTAAACGAACAACTTCAGCATTACGGCTCATCACAGCTGAGAGACACAACAGACTGATTAATTATATGAACTGAAGGCGCTTACCTCTTATCTGACTTTCCACATTGGAGTGGACACACCGTTTAAAATGGAGGACATTGCAGTTTCTTAGTGAATGACTCTTGCGAATCGACTACCGTGAAATTGGGAGAAATACCCCCGCTTGGATATCTATTTTCCCACTGAGAAAGCTGACTTTAAGAAATCTGACAGTATCTCTGCTTGGGTGTGGCAACAGGTGATCACACACTCCACCTCTCTCTCCATCTCTCTCTCTCTCTCTCTCTCTCTCTCTCTCTCCATCTCCCTATCACACACACACATCCATCCATCTCTCTCTCTCAATCTCTCTCTCTCCATCTCACTCTCTCTCTCTCTCTCTCTCACACACACACACACACACACACACACACACACACATCCATGTTTTTCCAATAACTTGTTTGAAACAGCAAAAGCCATGATACTAATAAAGTAGTAATAAAGTAGTTCCATGCACAAATGCATTTTTATGACCGTACTCAGTTTTTCCTATTTTTTTTTTATTGACCTGAATTAAAAGATTTAAACTTGTGGGCAAAGTTATATTTTAGACCTCAGCTTAGATTTATCGGTAACACTTTACAATAAGGTTCCATCTGTTAACATTAGTTAACATGAACTAACAATGAACAATACTTATAAAGCATTTATTATCGTAGTTAATGTTAATTTCAACATATACTAATACATTTAATAAAATCAGTTGTGTTTGTTAATGCACTTTGAACTAACATAAACTAACAATGAACAACTGTAATTTTATTAACTAAGATTAACAATATAATTGCTGTAAAAATATATATCATTAATTGTTTGCTCATGATACCTAATGCATTTACTAATGTTAATGAATGGAATCTTATTGTAAAGTGTTACCAATTTATATTCACTTTAGAATTTTCCAAGGCATGACATTTTTTAATTTTAAACATTTACAACTTATCCAGTCATGGAATGAACGGTTTTAAAAGTCCTTGATATTTCCAGGTTTTCAATGACTGTAGAAATCCTGTATATATGATTGTATGGGTGTAGCCACACACTTTGCCAGTCTTTATCAACCTAAAGTAAAATTTGCAGAGAATGAATGCAAGTGTGTTTGTGTGTTTCAGCTTTAACTCCAGGCCAGAGGTGTGGTTCACTGGCCATGGCTATTAGGTGCTGTGATTTGCTATTCCGATCGCACTCTCTTTACAGCCCATTTCCCCTCCACACAATAAAATAAAAGACCATTTTTGTTCAATATCAAAGACTCCAACCGAATAATCACAAGGGTGAAACTGTAACTATTTTACAGGTACCTTTGGGATATCCCCACACAACAGGGGTGTCAAAACCAGCGCAAACAAAAGTTTCTGCAGGGCAAAGCCTGTTTTGGCATTTGTTCCAATATCTACTTTTAATTACTTAATTATTCCAATAAGTTATAGGCTCTGACATTGACATTTTACCAAATAGTAAATCATAGCCAAAAGTAACTGTTTTGTTGCCACAATGTTAAAACAGATCATGAAAAATGCATAGATGATAATGTACATGGATACTTAACTAATTGAGCCAATTAAGGTGGGAGAATTGCTTTGAATGAGAGCAGGGCAGACAGTGCCCTAAAGGAATGGGCTCTGACACCTCTGATATACTGCCACGACTTTCACTATTCAGTCATTCAAGCCCCGGGTCATATTTCAGCAGACAAAAGGACTTGCCCTTAGTAGTCTAATGTCTTGGTTAAAATCAACATATAAGCAAGCAGTAAGTCTTTAAATACAACAGAGAACTTCTACAGGCCATGCACACAAAGTAACAAGGAGCTGAATTGCTATAAATGTAAATGGTGTAAAAGAGGACAGTCAAAACAATTAAATTGAATGCACATTTTAACAAGTTTTCTTCAGAGTGAAATTACATTTACTCGTGGCATTTCTCTTGAAATAAAGGCTTATCTATCTTTCTATCTATCTGATTGTTATTATGTATTTTTACTGACTTTCAAACCCCTCATTTTTAATATGGCTGAAAAGTCTTTGCATTTTTTACTAAATGTTTTTGAAATTGAGAAAACTGAAGCTGAAAAAAAAAATATATATATATTGTATAATATAATAAAATAAAACATTTCAATAATGATATTAATATATATTTTAAATAACAGAAATTAAATAAACGTTTCTAGGTTTGTAAATCCCAATTTTTCTTGATATTTCAAAATTGCATGTAATTGTGGGAACCCAGAATTCAGGACAAAGACGCGTTCACACTGCCAGCTACTTTGACGCTGCATGTCCCCAATGGTGGCGGTTAGGTCGCTAGTGGTGTGTGTGGAGAGTCTAAACAGCACTGTTTCTTTACAATTAATATTATTATTAAAATAATAGGATTACGTGAGCTCTACCATCTTATCTAGTATTTACTGTCGCACCTGAAAGTCGCTCTTCATTTACATAAATTTAAAAATGGCTCAACTTTGTGGCGTTGCAGGACACGCCCACATCCGTTCTCCAATGGTCACCGTCGCTCGTGTTGCTGGAAGTCGCAAGCTCTCATTGAAAATGAATGAAATGAGGTAATTTTGTCGCTAGAAGTGTGAACGCAGCTTGAGTCTGTTGTGAGAATGCACATTCAAGGCCATAGAAATCAGGTAAACTGTAACTGTGACGTGCACAGAAAGGGGGTAGCAGAGTCGCAAGCCAAAACAAAGGTACATTTATGCATTTGGCAGAAGCTTTTAATTCAAAGCGATTTACAGAGCCCTTGATACAGGGACAATCCCCCCTACAGCAACCTGGAATTAAGTGCCTTGCTCAAGGACACAATGGTGGTGACTGTGGGGTTCGAACCGACAACCTTCTGATTACCAGTTAGGTGCATTAGCCCACTATGCCACCACCACTCCATGTGCTAGTATGGTTGGAATACTGGGAATTTACAAAGGTTACAAAGTTTAATTGCAGACGTTAAATTTAAATGTGTGTGTGTGTGTGTATAAATATATACGTTTAGTAGGGAAATAAATTTATAGCGCGAATTATGGTTACTCCAGGGTTGCTTGTGCATCAGTATTAGATGCTGGAAATGTCCCCCCTCCCCCTTACTGAAAGGGAAAGTATGATTGGTTAGCAAATATCCAATCCGGTCTGAAATGAACGTTCCTATTGGTGGATCAGTTTAGTTGAACTGTGCTATCAGTTGTGTTCCCGCAGCTCCGTGCGTTTTTAAAAGAATCTCTGTACACTTTTTAAATAATAATAATAATAAAAAAAGCACTATTCACTTAATGATGCTACGGCATCGCGTTATTTTAGAACAAGTTCCGGGACAAAAGCCTACTCGTTGTACTGGCGGCCATACGTATCATCACTTATTTTAGGTAGGCATACGCAAAAGATTGGTGGGTTTACCGCGTATGCCCTAGACTACACTACTGGTTCCAGTTCAGATTAAAAGTCCACTCCACGTGTTGTACATTCGTCAAAAGGATAATTCTCAATTGCAGCCGCATTTCCAACATCGTGGGCCTGCAGTGTAGACTGATTTATTAATTATAATGGGATTATAAACAGTTGTGTCTTTTATAGAATACTGCAATTAATTTAAGGAGCTCTCTGATTCAGTAATGATCAATTTGATTTTTATTGAAACCAATAAGCCATTACACTAATCGCATTCAGAATAATACCATAGTATTACAATTTTTGGACATACAGTCCACTATGATAACCATTCAAATCAATGGCTCCATCTTAACACCATTATTGAACAATTGTTCTGTGATAGTATTGCTGTAAGGTCCTATATATTTATATTTATAAATATTAATAACAGAAGAGTAAAAGAAATTAAGAGAAAGTAATACAAGAAGTGTCAATTATAGCCTATAAAGGGAAAATGAAGTGAGGGAGTGATGAGACAAGAAAACATAAGAGCCCTATAACAAAAAAAGGCACTGTGCCATTACCAGGGTAATACCATGGTACTGAATGATTATTATATTAATTGATGGTACTCCAAGGTACTTTAAAACTTCCATGGTTTTACTATGACACATGTCATAAACATAAGGTTAACACAGACCATGTCTGAAAATAAAGAAATAAGTGTAATACCATGGTGCTTCTTGTGAGAAATATAACAGAATAGGCTATTACTTGAGATAAAGGGAAAAATACAAAATAATGTTCTCTCTCTCTCTCTCTCTCTCTCTCTCTCTCTCTCTCTCTCTCTCTCTCTCTCTCTCTCTATATATATATATATATATATATAAAAAAACAAGACAAATGCTCAAAAAGCAAATCAATTAGTTAAGTATATGTAATTACTACTCATTAAAATTTTTTAAATAAAGTTACATATTTTTTTCATCCTTCCACCCCTGTCCCTGATAAGATCTGTGCATATCACTGACTGTGTCAGTATTCTTTGGATGTTCGCACTTAAAATTGTTCATGCCATTGCCAGTTGAAATAAAAGATATGATTTTTTTTTTTTTTAAAACATCCCTTGTCCAGCAGTATACTTTCAAGTGAAATTATACAATTATGAAAATCCAAATGACTGAAAATATCACTGATCTATCCATCGGACTGTAGAATCAAAAAGAACAGCAGAGGTAATATTGACGCTGAATATGCAAGAACATGGATCTGCAAAGGGCCTTGATGCAGAAACAAAGTAATTTGAGACCTGGGAAGAGATGAATGATTTGGTTGTTAAGAAACAACACTCTCTAACACTCTCACCCCCAAAAAGACATATTGGAGCCCAATGGTTGTGATTTCCTTCTTGCTATAGATGCATAAATAAACAGAAATAAATACACAGTGGACACAGGCCATGAGTGGCTGGCCAAGTGGGGCAGCTGTTATTAAAAGGGCTATTTATCACTGTCACCCTGCTCAGGTTTCATCCCTATATGCCCGCCAGCATTGTCACTAGGCTGCACAGGAACAATGAGGCTCAAAGCATACCTAGCTCCACTGTTTGCGCACACGTACACACACCTTATACATTCACACAAAAAAATCAGGCCTCAAAATGCAGGCTTATGAACCCATGTGCATTGCTATGAAATCAATGGTTTCCATAAAACTGAAAAGACTCCTGCAAACCCTCCATCAAACAATCACACCTTTATTTTATGCTCCGGTGATTTATCAGTTATGGCAACAATTACCTACTAATCTCTGCAGGTTGTGTTAAGTGAATTCCCCCTTTGTTGGACAATAACTAAACAGGGCTGTTGTATAGATGCCTAAAAAGAGGCACAAAATCATTCTCCCGAACCTCCACATTTTGTGTACCTCGATAATGGAATGATTTTCACAACTCCATTGGAAAAGCTTAAACTCTCTACTTTAAAACAAAATACCTACAGACAACGGTTTTCACATGAAATGCGCATTCTTATAAAACTTATAATTGAATTCCTTTGTGAGTCACTTTCGATAAAAGCGACTGTCAAATTAGCTCAACAAGAAATGAAAATCCCATGGAACACAAAAGGGGACGTTTAGAATTCATGGAACTCTTTCCATACAATGAAACTGAATGGGGATCAGGAACAGCCTTGGTCACCATTTACTTTCAGTGTATGGTTAAAGAGTAGAATACAAATTCTGCTAGATAAACTGTTTGTGTTCTATGGAAAAAAGAAAATAAAAGAGGACACTATAATGGTCATGACAAGGTGTGGAATTTTTCAGTCTGGGATGACAAAAATACTATTATTTCAGTTGTAGTTCCTAATATCATCTGTAAACGAAAAATGAACTATTGCCCACAGTTCTATTGTCCTGTTCAGTCATAGCCTGCATTGCCTTCATTCATAAAGCTGGTGGACTGTGTAAATCCTCAATCACCGCCTGGCTTAATCAAGTGCTTGCTTAACCAACTCAATCCTCCTTAATTCCTATTAATTTAGCATAATAGAAATCCTCTCATCTGGAATTAGCGACAACCCAGCAAAAACCTGGCCTGGTCTCTGTGGAGCAGCAAACAGTCCAGCCAGCACATTCAGATCCAATTCCATATGTATGTACATAAGTGTGTAGATGAAAATGGTTACAATTCATAACCCTTGCATAAGACCCCCATCAAGTCTGCTTTACACCTGTATTACATTTTCCTCTTCAATCAGCAGCTTTTGGGTCGGGCACAAGACTCACACTTCCCATGAGGAGCAGAAAGCCATTACACCGAGCCAGGGCTCATTTGCAGAAAGATTGGAGGTCTAACATCACATATGAAAAAAAGAGAGAAAAAGAGTATCAAAGTGGATAATAGGAATGATTTATTTCACTTTTTTCCTCCCCCTTATTTTACTTTGCAATGGAATGCTCTTTAATGCTTGCATTCTGAAAAGGTATAAAGCAGGTGGCTATTTCATTGCAGAATACAAGTATAAGATCTGCATTGGATAGGCAGGATTCCTGTTTAAATACATGAATGGATGTATAAGGATGTATAAAACAGAGAAACGCACATTTCTTTGAGGATTATAACTCAAGACCTCTGCCTGGAGTCATAACCTTTGGCAGATGACATTGACCACAAGAGGGAAAGAGCACAGCCTTGAGAACAGAAGTTGTTTGAGCTGTGGTGACCCTTGTCAATAAACACTTCTGAAAACGAAATCGGTGTTAAACGGACAGTTCACCCAAAAATGAAAATTCTGTCAGACAAGGCTTTAGATGCCAGAAAAAAAACCTCTAGATTAATTTTCAAAACTTTAATTTACAATATGATGACAATGCAAACACAAACCAGTTGTGCAGCAAAGCCGTACCACCTCATGTGCCTTTGACTAGTATAGGCTCCTTTAAAAATTACAACAGTAATATAGTAAAAAATGGAAAGCAGATAGAAACAAAAGCAAAGTATTATTTCAGAAAATTGTTATAATGCTTTTCTGGAAAACAAATAAAAATGTAGCCTACAGAAACAAGGGCATCACTGCACACTAGCAGGGGGTAAAAGACAACCTAGGTGGGGGTAGAGGGTGCCATCGGGTTTTTAATGACCCAAAACTTTAAATACTGCATAATATATAATAAAATGGAGAGTTCATTTAACTTACAATAATTCATGGAGAGACCATTAGTATCCATAATTCTTAATGTCAACACAGTAAGCAGTAAATATAAGCGAGACAAACATCTTACAAGCTCCAAGGGAGAAGCAAAAACTTGTAATCAACTCGAATGAAAACCAAAAACAAAGCATTAAGCTAAATATTCAAAACTATCAAAACAGAAAACACAAATTCAGACAAAATGCGCTGGTGATACATTTTCATGAATGTGTCAGTCAACAGATAAGACAGCTTAGAGCCATTAACATGCATTCATAAATAACATTATCTAAGCGTCTCAGCATTTTCACTTCAAATTAACAACTTTTTAATGAACTTTTGCATTAATTAATGTTGTATTTAAGCACAAACTAATGAAGAGAGTTGGCAATTTAAGGATGGCCTTGAGGAAAAGTTCCGCACTAATCTTAAACACTTGCGTGAATTCAGGCTCAAAAGGGTCAGTACCTTGCATGACTGACAGCCACTGAAACCACCTGCAGCCTGTAGCAATACTGATTGGCACAGTGGGCATGCTGTCTTTCGGCTTGCCCTTTCAGAATAAATGATGAGGAGAGAAAAAAAGGAGAAAGGAAAATAAAATAGAAATATAGAGCCACTTGTCATCCCTTCCAATCTGCTTAGTAATGAGAAGGCTTTCCCCTCTGGGCAAAAAGATCTACTTTAATAGATTTTTAATGGCTTTTCCCCTCTCTATAAGAACCACTTTCAGCACCCAATAGAATATGGAAAAAAAAACAAAAAAAACAAAAAAAAACAAGTAATTCCAGCCTCAGTGGTGTGAGGTCAGCAATTATATTACATAAAAATTACTAAGGCTTTAACAATCGCACTTAATCTATTTTAATGATAAACACTATGCCAACATGATGCAATGAGGGGAAATCTACATTAACATATGCTTACTACACTTAATTACATAAAAAAATTCCATCAAATCGAATTGAATCTTGAAAAAGATTTTTTTTTAATTTGGTTCAACATTACACAATTCAATTTGATTGAATTTTTGTTATGAAATTGAAATGTATAAATCTTAGAAATAGGCTAAATATTTTTTGAGGATCAATTGTAGGCTATACTATACATTGCAGGCAATATAAGCCTGGGTCCACCCTGAAAATGGTATTTGTGCATTACACAAGTAGAACCAAAATTATTGGTTTACATATTACAAATAGAGCTGCTGAAGGTCTCAAGGACAGTGTTGCAAAGCACAAGGAAAAACAGGCTGGAAGGCTTCTCTCCCCATGCCATTACGGACACAAAAATGTCATTTTTTTTGCTTATTTATTATATGCAATGTATTTCTTTAACTTCACATAAATTTGAAGTTGCTATTGTACAAGTTTCAGATTTGTTATCTACAAGAAATTCACAGTGTTTTCCTAGATACACGTCACTTGCCTTTTTAAGAGATGAAAATACTCTCTTCATAGTGATTTTATAAAGAAAATCCTATTTAGTTCTAGAATAAACTTAATATGGACTGCAGCCAATACTGATATCATGAGACACAAATACAATTAATACACTGCCAGATTTGTGACATTCTTGAAGATGTCCTCGTGAACGTGATTCAGTGAGCCATAATTGCAACCTTGGTTTGTCACAATCATTAAATGACTCGTATCAACACAAGTTCAATTCAAAACCTATTTGTCTTAGTACCTCTGTTGACATGGAGATCACAGTATACCTGGCACAAATGACACAAACTGTAATGCAGCTGACATCCCCCTGCTGATGGTGCATCCTGTGAGACAGAGGAGCCTGTGGTTGATCTGAGAACTCAATGATAACCTTCACAGAATTAGCTGCAGGGGTTATTCATACAATAATTGTTTCTGCCAAATCCATACATCTTTATGTCAACTAAAAATTAATTTGAGTATTCCTGCTAAATAATATATTAAATGCCACAAAGACAGACCACCTGATTGTGGCTCATCATATCGCAATCAAATCCAGCTTTTACAATTTCCATTAGTTACCCAAGATGTAAATAGGGTTTGTATTTAAAGATTTCAACTTGGTCTCCTTTATTTGCATGTAATTGAACTTGTTAATACAAGCGCTTAATCCTTTGTTGATTAGTACCTTATATTCAGAGAGGGTAATTTAGACCTCCAATTACAGACACGAGTCTTGATTGCATGGCCCTTAAAAACAAAGCACCGATCTCTTAACATGGCACCGTTAAATTTTCCGTTACTTTACAGTAGCCAATTTGCTGCTGCGTTATCTAAGACTTTTGACTGAGGTGAGCTATAATGACAAGTACCTGCTCAGGCTAATGCTGTCTCCTGTGGCTTAGCACTGCACTTTGCTCAAAAACAGGTACACTGTGAAACGGTGACATCGGCTTGAGTTTCTAAAAGCTCACATCACCCTTTCAAAGGCAGAAGACAAAGGTCTGGCCTGTCACTGTGCTGTTATACTCCACTCCTCTTCCAGGCCTGCTACAGTATCAGTGATGAGGAAAAGGTCAAAGAGTCAATGAGCAATTAGTACATGGTTCCCTGAGCATTCTCTATGCAGCATTTCAACACATGCCAACTCATAGATGAAAAGTAAGAGCCAGCCATTCCAGCTAATAGTGCCAATCAGATATTGCTGGGTGTCTAAATGATTTCTATTAAGGCCAATTAAAGCCCTCACTGATGAAGTAATAGAGGGGCTGCATGTACGCCTATACATAGTGGAAATAGATAGGCAGGTATGAAAAGATTTCAAAGAAACTGTAAAAAATTGTCCACATTCTGTTCTCACACTAATTAAATATCTTTACAAGGAATATTGATTTGAGTAGTATTTAGTATAAATCTGATGCCTTGAAATAGCCACAGACTGCACATTTACACATAATACAATCGGCCAATCAAATCTGTTCCATCCCTCGGAATTACAGCGTGCCACAAGGTCCATTGATTTGCATGTAATACATGAAATGATTACTTAGGTCTGTTTGCTACTAAAAGAGAACACTGGAAGACCAGAAAATCAAGGCCTCTGATAAATGTGCTCAGCAGAAAGCTCTTAGAAGTGTAGAGGATCAATATGGTAGTTTGTCAAACTCAATCGCAGAGGTTATGTGACTAAGGATTCTGCCGAAGAGAGCCCTTGCTACGCCAAGTCAGCAAAGCCCATTATCAGAAATCAAAGCATCTGAGAATGACATGGGGAGGGAGTAGGGAGGGCACTGAACGAAGGCCACACTTTCTACATTGTAATTAAAAACCATTTTATCAGACTTGTCCTTTATATAATCCCTCTTGCTTCCTATTGACAATACGCCAGGCAGGGAGTGAGCTCTAATTTGACTTTAAATAAATGAGCTGAAGGTATTTAAAATTCTGCATTAGCATTAGTGAGGAAAACAAGTGGAAAAACAAGGTGTTGCTTTGCTTGTGAACTTTAATGAACACATCACAATAATGCATAATAATCACGATAATGCCAGAATAATCTGCAGTCCATGGTTAACGAATTCAATTCTGAAACAAATATCCTATGATGTGGAAATGCCAATTTTCAAAATAAGATAGCCTTACCATGGTTGAATAGTATACATATAATACACCGATCAGCCACAAAATTATAACCACCTGCCTAATATTGTGTAGGCCCCCCTCATGTCTCCAAAACAGCACCAACCTGCTTCTCAGAATAGCATTCTTCTCACAACAAATGAACAGAGCGGTTATCTGAGTTACTGTAGACTTTATCCATTCTCTGTTGACCTCTCTCATCAACAAGGCATTTCTGTCCACAGAACTGCCGCTCACTGGAAGTTTTTTGTTTTGGGCTCCATTCTAGAGTAAATTCTAGAGACCGTTTTGCGTGAAAATCTCAGGAGATCAGCAGTTACAGAAATACTCAAGCTCGTCTGGCACCAACAATCACGCCATGGTCCAAATCACTGAAATCACCTTTTTTCCACATTCTGATGGTTGATGTGAACATTAACTGAAGCTCCTCACATATATGCATAATTTTATGGACTGCACTGCTGCCACATGATTGGCCAATTAGATAATTGCATGGATTATTGTTGGGGTCAGACAGGCTGGTTTGAGTATTTCTGTAACTGCTGATCTCCTGGGATTTTCACACAAAACAGTCTCTAGACTGGTACAAACTGACAAAGTCTACAGTAACTCAGATAATCGCTCTGTACAATTGTGGTGAGAAGAATAGCATCTCAGAATGCTATTCTGAGATGCTGGTTGGCGCTGTTTTGGTGGCATGAGGGGAGACCTAAATAATATTAGGCAGGTGGTTTTAATGTTGTGGCTGATCGGTGTATATGAGTTTATATATATATATATATATATATATATATATATATATATATATATATATATATATATATATATAAACTCATATACACCGATATATATATATATATATATATATATATATATATATATATATATATATATATATATATACACATACACACACACACACACACACACACACAGTATAAATCGAGTCTACACCACGCCAGTGTAACGGTAGCCAGCTGGTACGTGATAGCTGTGCAGTGTGTAAACCTCACACTCCTGGCCTTAAGACACGCGCTAGAGTCCAAGGCCAGAGGCAATGTTTTTTCTAGCCTCCTTGCTAACGCATCCACCTCCCATGACAAGTATTGCCGGTTCAAATCCATCTTGGGGAAGGTCGAGTAGGACAGATGACATTAAGCACAATGTTAAGCAGCTGAATATTAACATGAAAGAATATTGGAATTTTTTATTATGATCAGAAATCCAAATATTTATCGAAATCTGGGTACAATAGGGATTTCGCCTAGGGCACCAAAATGGTCAGAAACGGCCCTGGACGCAATAAATTCAGCATTAAAATATATGTCAGTGGAACATAAGTCCTTCTCTTCAAATACTTTAAGTAGAATACCCAATATGTTAAAATGTCTCTGATATTAGTACTGAGTGCCCTCAGTCCTGCAGAGGTTTGTACTGTCTGTCACTCCAACGACCATCTATGAGCCCAAGCCATATGCCAAGCATGGAATACCTTTAAAAAAAAATGAGAGAACATAAAATATTACAAATGCTTTAGTGTGCTGTCAAAACACCAGATAAACATAGTATAAAATGGATTACTGAACTGACCTAAATTGACGAATTTCAGTGCTCCAAAAAAATTATTTTCAATGTCCAGGTTCTGTGGGGGTGCTTTGATATTTAATGAAAGTGAAAGCACCAGTTCTGAGGATATGGTAGTTCTCTCCCTGCACCTGCCAATTGAAGTTGGACAGTCCGAAATGATCATTGATGACGGCACTGTAGCGCACACAGAATGAAGTACAGGGCGGGAGATTGCGCTGTGTGAGGTGGCATGACAACACTTCTGAGGCGGCAGGACGATTAGCTTTTTTCACAAACGTGCTGGGAAAGAGCACAACTTTCAGAAACCACTGTGGATTCTCCGCAGACTTTCTGTCATAATGTCAAGAAGGCTTTCAAGAGCAGCTCTTGGGACTTCACGTCATTTCGTTAAAAATGATGGTTGTTTACTAACAATGCCACGAAACATAAAAGCACACAACCGATCATCATAAACTGACGGATATGAGCTGTTTTACTGAAACAAATAGTTGAATATTTAGCATCTTGAATGAATCGGTGCGTTTGATCTCTTCTCCGGGAAGAAACAAACAAGCGCTTTATTTGTTCCTATATTGAACTACTTTAACTTAAAGGAATAGTTCACCCAAAAATAAAAATGCTCTCATCATTTACTCACCCTCATGCCATCTCAGATGTGTATGCCTTTTTCTTCTGCAGAACACAAACGAAGATTGTATTTAATGTATTTATGTATATAAAAAAAGAGGCAATAAACCTTCAGAAAAATTTATTCACCCAGCTTAGGCAACAAATATTAATTTTAAACCTTTAAAGAAAACGGATGAGGGTGCAACCCTGTTACTTAAAAAAATGGTAACAGCATTGCACACTCAAGCTAACATTACCAATTTCTCAACGAAAGTTGCTAATTTGGGAATGAAATGTCAAGATCATTGCAGTCATAATTATAAAATAATCAAAGGAAACTTTGGAATAAGTACTCTTTTATAATGATAATGTTAGTAACAGGGTTGAGTTGTTTAGATTGACAAAGGCAACCAATGCTTTAAATATTATACAAATATTGAAAAAGGAAGAATGAAATGTCTTGTCTAATATGGCCATGCTGTTAGCAAATTTCTTGGTGTAATTACCCCTTTGCCATGTGACCTATTGTTTTTCCATTTCCTTTATCAGGCTAAATTGGTTTCAGTAACAGGTTTGAACACAAGATGTGGGAAACAACTTAAATGCAATATTTCTAATATTTAAAATAAATTAATAAATTACACAATTAAAAGACACTTTTATCAAACACATCATACAAAAGAGAAAAGAAAAATAACACTCATTTTAACTATTATATTTGACATGCAGTTTGGTCATTAACAAGAGGGGACAAGGAGAAATAGCTATTTTAGGGGTATGCTTGAATTTGAATTAATTTGAAATCTTTTTTTTTATTTATATTAGTAATTTTTAAGGTGGCTTTATTGCATTTTTTCAGTATTCTGAGCATTCTGCGCATGAATTCTTGAAAATGTATGGCTGGGACAAAGACTGTCCTCCAATTCTGAAATGTCCCAAATAAAAGCAGCATAAAAGTAATCCATACAACACAAGTGGTTAAATCCATGTCTTCTGAAGCGATATGATAGGTGTGGGTGAGAAATAATATTTAAGTCCTTTTTATTATAAATTTTCCTCCCAGCCCAGTATGTAGCGACATGCTTGAAGAATGTGAATCGCCAAAAACAAAAGGAGAATGTTAAAGTGAAAGTTGAGGTTTATAATAAAAAAACAATATTAAATATTGATCTGTTTCTCACCCAGACCTATCAAATTGTTTCAGAAGACATGGATTTAACCACTGGAGTCATATGGATTACTTTTATGCTGCATTTATATGCTTTTTTTTTTGGTGGAACTTCACTTGCATTGAATGGAACAACAGAGCTGAGATTTTCTTTTAATAATATGCATATGTGTTCAGCAGATGGAAGAAAGTCATACACATATGGGATGGGGTGAGTAAATGATGAGAGCATTTTTATTTTTGATTGAACTATCCCTTCAAAGAGGATCTTGATTTGTCACATTTGAACATTTAACATCCATTCATAAATAGAATGGAATGCATTAAATGTCATGGATTAAATGAACTGAATATATGTTTTAACACTCATAGACCCAATGTGGCAAAAACTGCAAGGTTTGTTTAAAGCAATTAAAAAAACTGTATTAAAAACTACTCATAACAGTAGCCGCTCTCTGAACTATATTACAACAACAGTTTTGGTGAGGAAAAATGCATATTGAATTTCACAGCATTCTGAAGTCTCACAAAGCATGCTTAAAAATCAACATGTTTTTTAATTTGTGATTTCCTAAAAAAACTTCCAAGTAGTATAAAAGAAAATACATCAATGTCGAGGCATGGGTCTCTGAGGGTGAAATAGAATAATTTTACCTCTTTGATTGTTTGTATTACATTTTTTAGAATAAATGAAGAGTTAAGTAACAGTCACCTGTTCCAGTCTCTACCAAAGAGCTAGATAAATGTCATGAATAGCAGATGTAACTTAACTGAAATAATTATCCTCTTTGCAATATTGTTTCACTTAAAGTTCATGGTCAATTCCGCTCAGGAGAAAAGAAAACAGGTTTTTATATACATGTGTCTCATTTTAATGTCATGTTAAGCACATTACAGTTAAAACTGAATTCTATAGAAATATTTAGGGACAGCAATTATCACTGAATGTGTAAATGCTATTGTGTGATAGCCTACAAGTACTTTGATTCATTCAGGGTTAATTTGTGAGGTGTATCAGACTGTTCTGTTGCCGCTGTAGTTATTTCTTCTTCTTGAGATTTGGTTTGGTTTTGTATGGTCATGCCCAGGACCTCCTCAATGTCCTTGATCAGGTCCTTACAAAAAAAAAAAAAAAAAAAGCACACAAAAGCAGACCTTTGGGATATGTCTATGCAGAGTGTATTGACTTAAGATATCCCAACCTCTAGGCTTTAAACACTGAATGAGAATTCCTCCATCAAATTAAGTAACAGTGATTGAACGCAGTAATTTAGGAAGTGGCAGGCTGAATCCCCAATTCAGAAATAGGTGTCTGACATGTCCAAAGTGTTAGACATGTGAATGATTCAGCTGCAGATAATGTGGCCTTGACTTGCAATCAACGAATAACTCATATTCTGTATAGGGGTTAAGACATTCAATGTATACATGTATACAATGCATACATATCATGTTTACATGTCCACACCTGATCTTGACAAATAGGAGCATGAAGAATAGCTTTAAGTTCACTACTCTTTTCCCCAAAGGCTGTGAGAAACGTTTGAATGATAGTAATAAGAAATGTTAGTAAAACTACAAGTACTAGTAAAAATTTACTTATAAAAGCATGTTAAGACAAGACATGTGCAATGTGTCATTTTAATTGTGCATGTATGCCCCAGTACATACATCATTTGCCAAAGGTAATATGTTGCCAATGGTTTTGTGCCAGCTTTCAGTTTGTACCAATTTTTGACTAAATTAAATAATGAATTGAAATAGATAAAACTACATTTTCAACTATGAAAACTGTGGTCCATCAAAATGAATACATGAATACGTAAATACATAAAAAATCATCCTGACAAAAATGTTTAACCTAAAAATGTTTCTTCATGTGGTCTAAATTAACTGGTTGACATAGCAACCTAACTAGTTTAGGTAACATCAACAACATGAAAAAATGTAGTTGCATTTTATCCAGTGAATAGGTTTTCTTGAGTCACTACGAAATATGAATTAATTTGCTTCTACATATAAACACATGTAAGACCAACAATATTCCCCAACATGTTGTCCCAACTATCCTAACAGAGTTGTCTGGACAAACAATTTAATATTGAATGACTATTGATTTAGCTGATATGCGTTTCCCTGCATGCACTGCAAACAGAATAAATTATGTTTTTGTTGTTTTTTGTTGCCACTGTTAGTAAGTTGTTGTGTGATGATAGTAGGAGTTCATCTTTCAACTTAACAAAGTTTGTTGATTGTCACCATAATTGAGGGTTAAGGTCTATTATGTCTATGTTAAACCATTTTTCGTGGGGACCTGGGTAACTAATCCAGTTCTAATCTAGTGTGCTGACTGACTTCAGTCAGGCTTCCCAAGCAACCAAATTGGCCCGATTTCTAGAGTGGGTGGAGTCACGATAGGTTAACCTCCTCGTGGTCACTATAATGTGGATCTCACTCTCGGATGGGCATGTGGTGAGTTGTGCGTGGATGCCACAGAGAATAGCGTGAGCCTCCACACGTGCTATGTCTCCATGGTAACGCGTTCAACAAGCCACGTGATAAGATGTGCGGATCGATGGTCTCAGACGTGGAGACAACTGAGATTCATCCTCCGCCACCCAGATTGAGGCAAGTCAGAGCACATTGGTAATTGGGTATTCCAAATTAGGGAGAAAAAAACAAAACAAAACAATTGTTTGTGCATACTGCCTTGCAAAACATACCTGTCTTCAGAGGTAAAGATTGCACTTAACCTTCATGTTAAAGTAATTGAAATGGTGACAATATGAAAGTTCTTTGATTGTGAATTGATTAAACAAAAAAAATTGTAGTTCTCGCAACAAGAATTTTTGCATTTAGTGAACAAACAAATTCACATTGACTAAACAAAGCAATATTACTGAGATCAATTATTAAAACAGTCATTAAGAGAACCAAAAACTCTTACTGCATCATGTTGCCATGATTTTTTTTATAGTGAATAGATCCGTATGGTAACATGGTTAACAAGGTTGCAGGTTAACATTTTTTAACAGTGTATTATGACTAATTTCCTAATTTGCTAGATGAATTGAGCATGACACCTGATAATTGATCGAAGTTTAGTCATGTTCATTAGTAGGTGTTGGGAGAATCCATTAGCATAACCTCTAGTTTAGGAGTAGGCCTAGGTTAAGTAAAAAATGACTTTTTTGTTAGTACATCACAGTACCTTAAAATTATTTGTTCCTTGCATATTTGGACCTGATATTTCCTGATGAATAACTGACAGGTTGCGAGCAAAGGTCAGCAGAGCTCCCTGGAGATGCTCCGAGATTGTTCTGTTAATGACACACAGAAACAAATGAGCTTACTAATGATCCCCCAGAACCGTCATCAGAGAAAAACAAAAAAACAATCACCTTATTTGGCTGCTGGGGTTGTAAGGAGCTTAATGAGAACTCAGCCTTAAAGAGTGTGCTATTCTTCAGGGAGAAATGAGGGCGGAATGCAGAGCCTCAATGGGATAGGTATAGGATTTATGTGATGAATGCCTTTAATTCTACTTGACAGTATTTTATGTGCGGACACATTTCAGTTGAGGTATTCACTGCATAATGTTTAATCTGCTCTTGGGAGTGTGCTCAAGGTCTAGATATATTTCTAATGGTAATGAGGACAGAAAAAGACAAAATACAACTTGAGTAAGAAAAGGGTAATGTGTCTGTCTGCTTCTTGTGGGAACTCACAGCATGCCAAGACTTCTTCTATCTCTGCTGTCATGGAGGGCAAACACAGTGCCTTTCCTTGCCTGAAATATTAGTCAAAGCTGAATAAAAAAATACTTGCTCTGATATCAAAGAACTTGAATTGTATTTATGAGGAGAAAGCAGAGGTTTTACCTTGACATCATAGCCTATTCCCTGTGCTTTGCACATCATAAAAAATGTTCTATAATATACCAAAGAAAGATTGGTGTGAGTAAGTCGGGTGCCCATCACTGCAAAGCGACTGGTCACTGAAGTTTGCTAAGGAAAGACACAAATAGTACACAGACAGTTAAGTAGCAAATTGCATGTGATTCTGTTGCTAAAAATTTTACTAGTATATCTAAATTATAAAGCTACCTTTTGGGGATAGCAATGCAGTCATGTTAAAAACAAATAGAAAGGTTTAAAAGCCCACACGGAAAAGTGGAACTAGTCTCACAGCCATATTGGGCACTGGGGAGACTGAGTCCTGTGTTATTAGGTTACACCACTAAAGAAAATAGAGAGGTTTACTTGAAAACAATGCTCGCAGACACAGCAGATAAACGAGGTGTCTAAAAGAATGCCACAGGAGCTGATTAGTTAAGAGTGGCAGGGCTCACAGGACTCATAGCGGGCATCCGGCATATTCTCAGTGACATATGAAACAGAGGGTAATGCCCTGTCACAGTCTGAGGGGATGAGAAATTATCTTCTATGGAACTCTATTTTCAGCTGTCAAACACACTATCCTCATACAACAATAGAAAGCCTTTCCTGCAGGGATTTAATTCGAATATTCCTGGACTAAATGATGGCCGAAGCTGGAGCCATTAAGACAGGCTGGGCAACATAACCACATACAAACTAAATGAATGTTTGATAAAATAACACAAGTCGCAGATTAACAAGCGTAAACTCCAGTTTGCTGCTAATGAAGGAAGTCTTTTGTTTAGGGGATGGCATCAGGTTGATGAGGTGCTCAGGCATGCATACACATGCATAATGAATATGGTATGCATTATTTATGGGTTGATTATTTAGGCTCATCTATCAGAATGATAATGAATTCAGCATCTGAACACCAATCAGGTCGGAAGCCTAATTACAGTGTTTAGTTGTATTTAACAAAAATAAAACAACAAAGCTTAGCTAGATCAATCTTTATGGATGCTGTGATTTATCGGGATAATATCCAGCAAAGGACTTTCTTATTGCTCTCTGGTCCCATCTCAGGGAACACATTCTGGATCATGGTATTCCTGTGATTTAAGTTAACATGGAATCGAAATTGACCCTATTTACTTTTTCAGTGCATTTCTGTCCATTCCTGGTCTAATTGTGCACAATTCATCAATGCACATAAATCCAAATAAAATCAATATTTGTCACAAATCCCACTTACTTTTCAACTGCTACCCTCCAAACCCCTGAAAATTTTGGAATGGAAACCTGATAGCAACCCAAACACTTAAAGAGCATTAACCTTTAAGGCTGGACAATAAAAAAAAATACTTGAATTGTAAAAAATACATTCAATACCATATTTAATAGCATGTTTTCAGTATATTGAAATATAAAGTATACTGTACATATTTCAACAAGTGTGTTTGAATAATGTTTTCTTAATGGCAAAACAGAGAGTGGATCTCTGTTAAAATCAGTGATTCTTACAGCTTTGCTCTTTAACCTCGCCTGGCGCACAGAAGGCTTCACCTCTTTGACTGGAGGAGGAACCTCCAATTTACTGGTATGGCAATCCAGTGTTCCTCCTGTCATCATGAGCATCAGCTGGGTCATGGCCAGCTGGTTACTGTAGCCCAGGTCAAGATCAATAGCCCATACCTAAATAGAACCCAATGCACACAGAGACAGTAGATACAATACATGAATCAAGTTATATTCAGCCTACAGAAAAGGCTAAACAAGCAAAAACAGTCATTGCTATTTCCATTGCTGTCATTTGGAAATAGGAAAGATGCACCAATTACTCTTTAGAACATGTTACGACAATAGCTTAGTTTATCATTAGTTATATTACATAACTCTCTAGAACACTTGATTCTGATTGGTCAATCACAGCATTCTGCAGACAGAATGCTTTAAACTGTATATTTGATAATTGTACAGCTGTGCTAGTTTAATGGCTGTCGTGTTACTCTGCAGCCTTTTTCTTCTCACATAATAAAATAATTTTAACACAAATTAACATTTCATGTCCATTAATTTATTAGGTAAGTAGCTGCGTAATAAGCAAGAAAATGTACAGTGAACCGGTCATTATTGCAAATAAATAAATAAATCCTTGAGAGTAAAACAAGCAAAGGTCCTGATGACCCTGTTGGGTTTATGTCACACAAATGACTGTCTGACTGTACACTTTCCCTTACTTGCTAGTATTTAATTCAGTGCCTTTAAGTCATTTTGTGCAATGCCCTACGATGAAATGATCAATGGAAAGAAGAAAAAAAAACTATCTTTTAGTAAGATGGATATTTCAAAAATGTGATGTATTTGCAGGTAACAACCAGAGTTCCCAGTCAGATTCAACAGACTCTGAGTGTGTGCATGAAAGAGGGAAATACAGAGAGTGAGAGAGAGAGAGAGAGAGAGAGAGAGAGAGAGAAACACACTGTGTCTAAAGCTCAACTGGAGACTCTCTTCACATCTGTATGGTTAATGGCATCATTATAAGGATATTAAGGGGTCAGGCCAAGTCGTGGCCTTATGCTTAAACAGGGCTAATTTTCCCTGATAATAATCTAATAGCTATGCCCTCTCTTCAAAAAGTGGCAAATAAATCACCAGTGAAGGAGTTGTTAATAACTAAGTGGCAGTTGGCTGACTCTCCTGCCGTCCCTATTTGTCAACCTAAACGCTCCTGCCAGCAAATGCAAATGGCGGCCCAGCTGCTGAAATCACTTTCTGATCACAGTATCATGCTCTAACCAATGTTCACTCGTGTGAGATACGATTAACTGGATTGCTTATCTACACTGTAATACATGTCATGTAATTTTAACAGTAAAAGACTGTAAAAATGCTACAGATTTTTTTTAATTGATTAATGAATATTAACTGTAAAATATACAGTAAAAAAATTACATTTTTTAGATGTAAAAAGTATGATTTTCCTGTATAATTATTGGTACAAATTTACATTATTTAATAAGAGAGTACATGTACTTTTTTTTTTTTTGAGTAAATTATTGTTAAAATAACAGTAAAAAAACAATAATTGGGCATTCCCAGAATTCCCTGCGTGACCCATCATATTTCGTTATATTTTATTGGAATCATTATGTTTCTTCTTATTTCTAATATCAGTTATGTACTTTGGGGTGTACTGTGTTATATTTTATGTAGTTTATTTAATGTTTCTTGCATTATGTTAATTTCACGTGTTACCCCGATGGTGTTTAGTGTGTTTGTGTGAGTGACACTGAGCACTGTCTCTACATGTTTATCGATCATTGCCATTGAAGAGCCACTATTGATGAACTTCATGTCATCATGTGCCCTTCTGTCATTTTTATGGTGATACCTTATAAAGTAAAAAAATGATTTTTAAAGTTTTAGAAGAATAAAGTATATGATGCATTTTTAATCAATTTAATAGAATTTTCTTTTTACAGTACGAGCATGGTCATGTAAATTACAACAGATGTAAACTGTAAAATTGACAGGTTGTTCTGTAAAGTTTATACATTTATACTGTCTTTTTTATATAACTATTCTGGCAACCACAGCTACCTTTCTTTTTTTGTTTGTTGTAAAAACAGGATTTTATTATGTTTCAGTGTAATTATACTGACTTTAATACAATTGAAAGCATTAGTTTACTTTTAGTATATATAAAAGTCTATAAAAGGAAAAATATACATTTTTATAATATGCCTCTGTGTTTTTAATTATATGTTTCATATTGAAATAATGATTACTGTCAGTGTTGTAATTGTGAAAGAGGAGAAAACTGTATTTTATGATGCCCTCTGATGTGATCTTTAACAGCATTTCTTTTTCTTTTAAGCAACAAAGAAATTACCCATGTCAGAAATAAGCCCATCTAGAGGGATCAAGTCAAGATGACCTGTATATGTATGATTCAGGAGTGTTCCAGTTTACAGGAAGATTTCAGTATAGAGCTGAATTCATCCAGCATGTCCTCCTGTCCATAGTTAATACCTGTGCTTGTAGGATAGGTGGAACCATTTAGTCAGTTTGTAGAATCAGCCAAGCCTGCTTCATTGTCAACCATAACAAAGGCGCTTGATACGTACGCCCATATTGTACTTGTCTTCTATAGCCCCATCACTTTCATTAAAAACTGCAATCTTGCAGCTGAGCCTCCCTGTACACACAATGTGAGGCAAGCCTGCAAGGGCAAACACATGCGACCCAGCTCTCCCCCTCACATACAAAAATATAGACTGCTTTTAGCAACAGGTTTGAATGTAAAATGATGTTTAGAGACAGGTTAGCACTAGTCTGGCTGATCTGTCTGCCTTTGTGTCAGGAGTGATGGGACAGTAATGTTTGGATTTATCCATCTGAATTCCTTTTGTCGATTTTAATTGTGCACACAGTTTATTCTCAATAAGGCACGCTGAATCAAATTCATCCCATGCCTCTGTGAATTCACAATATAAAGAATCTTTGTGCTATTCAATTAAGAAGACTGTATGAATTACTTTCATTTGCTGGAGTTAAAGCTATTCTATCCGTAGACTATATTAGATTCAAGTGTAAAATTGTTTGAGGAAGAGTGGAATCCACCTCAATACACAATTCTCTGCCTTCCAAAGTCAATCAACTATTTTAAAATCACAGCATGCCAACTGAGTCCATGATTAAAACAGCAGTGTGACCTTTTCATTTGAATATATCATTTAAAAATAAATATAGGGGCGTAAATCAGATGATTCACCACGATCTTATATCGATTATCTTTGCCTGCGATAGGATATTTGCTGATCCTTCAAAGTCTGCCTCGATACAATTTCGATTTGATTCGATTCAGGGACTGCGATCGGTATTCCGATATTATGTGCCTATTTTACAAAATTAATAAAAAACAATTTTGTACTCAAATGCAACCAAAAATGATTTGAATATTTTGAACTCTCTGAAAAGTGCAAATTTAGTGTTTACATTGGGAAATCCACAATAAAATAAGGTATTTCAGATGTTGAAGAAAAGATACAGATTATAATACAAAAAATAACGTCACACACAAGTGATCATCAATCGTTTGATTACATCTTATCTTTAATTTAATCCAATTCAAAGTACTTACATACCCATGACTTGTTTCCAACAATCTCTGCTATCCGCGGTTTTCTTGGCTACAACTTCCACAGTTGTAATGAAAAAAATCTGTTACAGTTGACTGGGATAAATGTTAGTAAGAGTGTTGATGTGTAGATGTGTAAAGTCTTATACCTGATGCTGCTGCAGCAGGTGTTTCTCTTTCCCTCATTAGTGCTGTTCAGAATGTCCGCATGTACATTTCAAATGGGACGCATGGACAACGATATCGAACCCCGAATTAATCGCGGATGTGAGCCACTCCGCATTTACCACAAGGAGCGCCCGCCCGGTTGATGTGCTCGCACAGATAGCAGAGCGCAATTTGGCTTCACAGAGCCACATCCGTGTCCCACAAAAAACGCGTATTTAGCGCTAATAAAGTTAAATTAATGTAATAAGGTTACTTCATCTCCTGATGGAAACATGTAGCCTACTGACGTGACTGCCATGAGAGTATTAAAATAAAGGTTCATCTTAAAAAAAAATTCTATATCGATATTTACGCATTGTATCGATAACTTTAGATCGTTGGTTATTGGATCGATGCATCGATGGATCGTTACACACCTACTATTCCATATCATACTATGTGGAACGACAATTTCCGAGTCAGAGTGATTTATAGGCATGTATGTGTCTTGTCTGAAATGTGTTGTAAGAGGAATTTGTTTTGTGATATCTTCGCCATAATGTGGATAATTCAGGGCAATGCAATGCAAGGCTATAAGATGTGTAACAGAGTTTAAAAAAAAAATTAACCACTGACTCGTGAAGGTGGCATTTCCAGTGGGCATCAGACTTTGTGTTAAATAACATCTGCTTAATTTAAAAGTGGTCTTAGCCTTACAAAATTAACAACAACAACTTCTTGAGAGAAGCTGTTTTTTTTTTTTTGTGTTTGTTTTTTTTAAACAATAGTGCAAGATATAGTTAATATAATGCAAATTTATTCTGCCACTCTCTAGTGGTAGTGGGTATTGGACCAGTTAAAGACCAATGAGACAAGTTACATTTCCATCTGAGGCCTGCCAGCAATAGCGGGTTTTATCCACCACGCCCCGCCCCGGTAGCCCGATAGGAAAACTATATGTGACATGTTGTTCTGGGTACATGCACGAATACGCTGTTGTCAACGCTCTCAGAGCGGTTCACGTTAGAGGTCCACCAGGTTCGGTCAGTTTTTCAAGTAAGAGTTCGGTATGTAATTTATATATATAAAAAATAGGCCTTCCGAACTTGGTTCGCCCACGCGCTCTCACTCACCGATACGCGCGAACAAATTAGTTAGGGGCCGTTCACACCGAACATGTTTTGCGTGCGTCTGCTCTGTTTTTCCTTTGATTTCCTATGTAAACACGCGCTGGACATACGTCCTTGCACCACGTCTAGCTGTTTCTTCATTGTCTCACGCAGGACAGGCACATTTTTAGACACTATGTCAAGTTAAAAAAAGGACTTAAGGTCTTAAAAATGCAAGTCGAGACACATGCGTTCTGTTTCAGTCGTTGCGCTGCGTCTAGATTGTTTTTAACGTTCTGAACAATTTCAGGTTGCAAAGAGGTGACTGTTACAATGTTTAACATTACTCCAGATTTTTCTGCACCAAACAAGATTTAAGCGCTTGATAAACTGTTATGTTTTTTTTCTTTTGCTCTAATGTGCCTAGTGAGAGCCCACCATGCCTTTTATGTTTACTGTTACTGTTATGAATGTTGCCTATGATGCTTACATAAAATACTGCCTTTTGCAACATGGTAAATATATAGAATATGAGCTCCAGATGAAAGTAAATAAGACAGAATTATATTACTATTGTATACAACAAATCCTTAAAGTAATAACAATAATAATAACACTATCATATTATGACGAACTGGACAACAATAACAAATTGTTAGGTTATAATAATATTAAAGAACAACTGAATTGCAAAATGTTAGTGAGTTAAGTAGTAGGTTTTGCACACCCTGTTCATAAAAAAGTGTTTTGTAAACATATACGTAGGTAAACATTGCTTTTTTTATCTCTGTATTGTGGAAAAAACTGGAAAGCATGCACTAATCATCTTTAACTAGATTTGTATTTTATTACATTTTATGTAATTTTTTTTTAAGCAAAAATTTTCAAAAATGGGCCACCGGGTTGGTCGGTTGCTTGGGGCCTCAGAAATCGTAAACTCACCCCTGCCTGCCAGCAGGGATCATTGATAAAAATGTACCTAAAAAAAAGTACCCTAATTAATTATGCATCATGTTGCCTAGTTATATACTCATTTCTGTGCTCACTTATCATTTGTAGAATGTACAACATTTCCACAGGGGATACTCTCATTCCTTGACTGAATCTAAATTTAGAGACAAGTAATGAAAAATGACAAAATCAATCTCTAAAACAGCAAGGTCAGTGAAGGTCAAATCTATACCACTTTTGTTCCACATTAGACTAAAATTTATTTCAACATACCCCCTCCTATTTCTCCCACAGATATTTTTCAGTTGACATGCACTTTGGCAGAGATTCAAGGCAAATAGCGTGCACTGAAATGCATGGAATGATATTGATATTAAAAAAATGTGCTTCATGTTACAATATATAAATTAACTGGTTTTACTGAAACAATCTGACTACATTGACACCAATGGAACTCCTTTTAAAGGGTCAGGTCAGGTGTAAATATCCCTTTTAGGGGTAAAATCTGCACATATTCACTTTTTACAGTACATATTAGTGATTGTTGGCCAGGCTTTTTGACCATTTTAAGATTATCGGCAATAATCTTTTTATTTCTTTTTGTTAATTTTCAGTAAATATTGTGGGCTAGAGGGATAATTCACCCAAACTCTTTTGGGTGAATTATCCCTTTAATCTAATTTGGGATTGTATAATGTCAGCACCAGTTTCTGCATTGGTCATTGAAAAACCCATTGGTTGACCACTAGTGCAGTTCCTCTGCACAATGAATTTCTACTTAATGTATCTTCCAACTGTACAGTCGTTTTTTCAGACTAGGAATTGCAAAATCTGACAAGTAACAAAGCTAAAATGTTGGTATTTTTATTGACTTGAGAATATACTGTAAACAGTAATTAGAAGTAGATCAATATATTGGTTTTAACAATTAATTGGTACGGATAGTTGCTTTTTGGAATTATCAGTTATCAGAAAAAATATATGCCGATTGCTGCCGATATTTTATTTAAATATTTTCCCCTAATTGTTTTTATTACTTAGCTATGATGAAATATTTACATATAAAACTCTTCATCTGGTGAATCTATAGGCTATAAAAAGCTTAATTTGACAAATAATTACATTTAGAGCATTGTAACAGAGCCAAATCTCTGTCATTTCAAAATAAGATTCCCTGGTGTATTTCGGGCTTGTTTCAAGTAAGTCCCACGTTATGCCCCAAATCTTAATGTCTCTGGTTATTATTGGGATAACCATTTTGGTTGCACAATAAACTGTTTTTTTAAGGAAAGAATATTATTTTTTATATTACTCTATATATCAATTAAAAAAAAAAAAAAATTGGCCGATTATTTGGTTATCAGTCTTTTCCACCACCTTAGTTATCGGTATCAGAAAAATCCACTATCAATCAATCTTTAACAGTGATGCCGGCAGAGAAAGCATTCAATTTCACTCCCTTGCTTTTGACAGTGATCAAGAACCCCAACATCTGAGGAAAGGACACTATAGCCTGACCTTCTGTCTGACACCAGTACATAGTAGGGGTGTTGTAAGGTCAGGGGGGCAAGGCCTTAAAAGGGGAATTAGTTTATTGACACAGTAAGACCTGACAGTTTATTAGATAGCCTTTTGGCACATTAGCCCCTCTCTCCCCTGGTCATTCTCTCTCTGTACAGCTCCTAAGGGGATCCTATAGGATCCTATACTCACACTAGCAGGGTAAGAGCAGTGTTACAAACACTGATAGAACAGTAACCCATGTCAGATCCCATCTCAGCAAAGTCTTAACATGACAGAATCTGTTTTCATAGAGCGGTAAAACACACCATTGACATTTAAGGGTCAATTTGTTCAGGGTGAGCTTGTTTTATGAAAGACAGATAGAGCGGAGTGTTGCCATTGTTTCTCTAACTCAAATGGTAGAGTGTTGTGTTGCTGTTACAATGCCAAGGCATTAGTTCAATTCCCAGGGGACACACCTAATGATAAAATCTTCACTTTGCATGCCCTTTAAGTTGCTCAGGATAAAAACATCTACCAAATGTACAACTGAAAATGTTCTACACTACATAATGCAACCAGATCATTAAATAAAGTACATTTAAATCAAAATGTCAATAAAGTTCTATATCTAAATCTATTATTATATTTATATTTGAATGTACATTAATTACTGATTTCTTAAGCATTAAATACAAAAGAGTATATGTCTATCATCGTTTGTTTGTAGACCGTACTTGGTTTAATATGGTGTTATCCAGGGCCTGGGGTAGCTCAGTGAGTAAAGATGCTGACTACCACCCCTGGAGTTGTGAATGCGAATCCAGGACATGCTGAGTGACTCCAGCCAGGTCTCCTAAACAACCAAATTAGCCCAGTTGCTTGGGAGGGTAGAATCACATGGGGTAACCTCCTCGTGGTCACTATAATGTGGTTTGCTCTCGGTGGGGAGCATGGTGAGTTGTGCGTGGATGCCGTGGAAAATAGTGTGAAGCCTCCACACATGCTATGTCTCCACGGTAATGTGATCAAATACGCAGTTTGACGGTCTCAGACACAGAGGGAACGGAGATTCGTACTCGGCCCGGATTGAGGTGAGTATGCCACCATGAGGATTTAGAGCGCATTGGGAATTCCAAATTTGGGAGAAAAATGGTGTTATCCAATGTAATGAAATTCCAAAAATGTCCAAATAATGTTTGGTTTCACTGCATCGATAACTTCTTAAAGTTTTTATAAACTCTTGCCATATGAATAATAATTCAGAGAATTACAAGGAGTCATTAAAGTTTTGCGAGATTTGACCAGACCATGTTGTAATATGTTCTACCTAAATGTACAATTACATCTTCACCACATTAAATGATATTGTTGAGAATTGTCTTCAAGACTGAGTTAGCACTGAGTTGGCTCTCAAACCTGCTGCTGCAGGTTGCTGGGCTCCAGGAAGGTGACTAGATCCAGGGAGAGGTGGCCCATGATGGAGCGCTTCTGGCAGGCTTGGCCCACACGAGTGCAGATTGAGTGGAGAACGTCAGGACAGATGGAGGTCTGGGGCATGGTGCAGCCCACCACTTCTAAGCTACTGGGCCCATGGAGCTGATCTCCACAGGACAGCATTCGTACATCTCCTCCTGGCTCCACCAACAGATCCACTGTCAGACATGTCACACTGTCTGAGGGAGGATATGCCTCTATTACTCCTCCTGGTGAACAAAATGGAAACATAAGAAGTGAAGCACAGAGAAAGAAAGAGTGAGCTGTGAGAATCAAGCTGTGAGAATATCAAATTATTTGTCCTGGAAACCAGGGAAACTGTCAGCACTGAGTTAGGCAAATTTCACACAGTCAGTGTTTGGGATTGATATCTGTATTTATTTATAGAAGTGACTCTTGAATTGCCTTGTACATACAATAGCTTACAGGAGAAAATTGAAAACTGTCTATATGAAGGAATAATACAAGTTAAAGCCCTTTTGTATTCTTGCAATAGCCGTGAATGGCTGTAACCTTACTGACAGTGAATACACCCTCATGCCATCCCAGAAGACTTTCTTTCTACTGCAGAACACAAACAAAGATTATTTAGAAGAATATTTCAGCTCTGTAGGTCCATACAATGCAAGTGAATGGAGATTAAAATTTTGAAGCTCCCAAAAGCACATAGGCATCATAAAAGTAATCCATATGACTCCAGAGGTTTAATCACCATTTCTGAAGTGAAATCCAGTCAGATTTGGGTGAGAACAGACCAAATGTAACTCCCTTTTCACTATTCATCTTGCCATTGCAGTCTCTTTGCACAATTATTATTTTAAGCTTGATTCCACTACCTAATGCTTGACACAAGTGTAATCAAGCTTGAAATCATGATCGCCAAGGCTGCTGATGTGAAGCTTTATATTGAAAAAGGAGTTATATTTAGTCTGTTTTCATCCAAAATTGATTGAATCGCTTCAGATGAAATGGATTAAACCACTGGAGTCCAAAAGTATGGATTACTTTTAAACTGCTTTGTTGTGTTTTTTGGAACTTCAAAGTTTTAGTCACCATTCACTTGCATTGTATGGACCTACAAAGCTGAAATATTCTTCTAAAAAATTATTCGTTTGTGTTCTTGCAGAAGAAAGAAAGTCATATACATTTGGGATGGCATGAGGGTGAGTAAATTATGAGCTAATTTTCATTTTTGGGTGGACTATTCCTTTAAGTAAATGTATAAATATAATATATAAAAGATATCAACTTCCATAACACAGAACATTTTTTATCACAATGGATACTGCATTATTAATTAAACACGTCCTGTTGAGGTGTGAGTTCCTCTGTCTTGACTGAACTTGACTGTTTGCCTTGAAAATGTAAAAGGGTCACTTCGGTAATAAAATGGGGCTGTCACTCTAGTTCATAAATGACTGTGAATGAAAATGATCACATTTAGCACTCTAATACAGTACTGACAAAACTGGGGTGTGAACATAGCTTTTTTGAAATTTTAGGTTAGAGCTTCTTCAGTGCAAAACAAGTTAAAACTACCTTCCCTGAGGAAATTCTCCAGGAAGCTGGCCCAGGTGGGATAGCAGGACATGTTGACTGGCCGAGCATATGAGGCCAGAAGATAAGGAACCTCCTCTAAGATCTTTACCATCACCGGCGCCTGCACCATATGACAGATAAAAGAACAGTCAGCCATACAGAAACTCTGATTTTATTTTCCTAATAAAAAGCAGATGTATCGACCCATCCGCCATAAAGCAATTTCTGTCCTTAGTGTGATGATGTATAAGGCCTGATGTATAACATATACAGCATTACATATAGCACTACATAGTGTCAATATCCATAATGAAGCAATAACTACTGAAGTGTGTCTTTATTTGACATGCCGCACAAAAGCACAGACTATGGTTGTGTGTATGGGGAGGGGGTGATTGACAGTCCGTTACCAGGGCATCACACTTGTCTAATAGCTTTAACTGAAGGCAATAATAACTGCACCTGTTCCCAATAAGCACGGACATATGCTGGCAGATAAATACCTATGCAAGCAGATCAATCAGCAGATCAATCAGGGGCTGTTTCTGATCAATACAGCCCTTGTTTCTGTAACTAGAAAACACCATAATGGCTTTGACACTTAATTATGTTGTTAATTGCAATGTTTGACTTTCTGTGAGTGCCTCTTGGTTAAAACCTGAGGGCTGAAATGAAAAAGAATTTGAACTCAAAACTGAATGAATGGCCAGAGTACTTACAGACTGCACCATAAGTACTTACCTGTATGTGCTTATAACTGCCATGAGATGTACAGAAAACTCATTTCTAATTCAAGCACAACAAAGAGGAAAAATGGGTCTAGTTGGAAATAATTTACAAAAAGGCCCTTTTTTTTAAATTTACGAGCATCTAACAAGTCAACAGGTCCTGTCATACAACACTGAGTTTTAGAAGATGTTAAGGAGAATACAATTTTAGATCTTCAAAAATTACTGTCCTATTCAAGTTCACATTTATATTCTTCAATCAAATGTCTCCACTAACATCTTAACAACATCTGAAGAAGTTGTGTCACAATGGGGAGAGGCACTGCTTCTGATATTCAAGTCATGAAACAGCCATCATCATATTCAAGTACCATAAGAACCAGGGTCAATCGCTGCGCAGTGATTTCACCCCGACACAAGCCATAAAGCACACAATGGTGTGGCAAAAAGTATAAGGAAACGGCCCTCGTTCCCCCCGAAAGAGCAGGCGCAGTCTGAGAATTTGCCAATGCACTTCCCACGAACAGCAGGGAGGGAAGGAAAGCGAGAGGGAATAATTTTTGCCATTCTTTATTTGGACTTAAACTGCGAGCTGTACTGTGAGAGAGGATTCAAGCCTTGCTTGGCTTCCACATAAAGATGAGCTATTTGACAACGGAAAAATAAAATAGACGTCTCCTGTGCGCTTTGATTGCTGTTTGATCTCTACGCTAGGAAGAGAAACATTTTGGGGCACGTTTAAATTCCGAGCATATTCAACAGCACATCTCCTGTGAAAGATACAGGGCTTTTTTTCAAGCCAGCTAATGTTTCCTTCAGTAAGCTGTCTGATAAAATTGAAAGCACAAACAAAAAATGTGCTTCACGTGGTAACATCTAAATTAACTTGTTTTGTTCAAGTCAACTACATCAAGCTGAAAAAAATAGGTTACACCAACAAAACAAATTTTAATGGTTAGATCAGGTAGAAACTGCTAAGGTAACAATTAAGGTAACAATTGCAGGTTCCCAATTTTACTGTGTAGATCAAATGTTGCATTGTTGCAAATGTTGGCTTGATCTCATGTAATAATGCTAATCTCAATTGTCAATGGGTTCCAAAACAAAGACGCTTATAATATAGAGATAACATTACTTTGCGGATAACATCCAAAAATGCAACATTAGCCAAAGGGGGAATACAGAAAGTGTCGTTATATTCCAAATCAAATAAAATAACGTGATACAACATGTAATCCCACATGCATTGATGAAAATAAGTAGGAGACAATCTGTCTATCTGTTGATGCTATTAGTATAATGCTCCCTCGTGTCTAATGACCCGTGTCCTGGCAGAATGTGCATGTTTGTAATGTGTAAAGTGTAGCGTGTATGTATGGGCCCATCCAGCCGTTGAATAGAGTGAGATCCACATGTCTTTAAACCATCTTCTGTGAATAGCTTGAGGCTCGCCCTTGGTTGAAATACCCCTCAGGGTGTGGGCCTCCCTTACACTCTAAAGTAACACAAACTCTTTCTTTACACTGCCTCTAGGTCTGTTTTCACACTTGTCTCTGTGGCTGACTATGCTTGGCTGTACTTCAATAGGACCACATGGGTTCTGGTATTCTTTCTTCTTGCATTAGAAGAGGCTCCTTACATAATCAATAATTAAACAATATGCACACAGTAAATAGGGTAAATAGAGGGGGAGCAACAGAGGCCTCTGTGGCCAGGCCTCACAGGGAAAATTAAAGGATGCATTACACCGAAAAAGACAGCTCTCAAGAGAGGCGAAACAGCATTTAAAATCCTATGACTTATAACTACAGCTAAAGCCAAACACAAAACTTAAATGAAGCCGCCCAGCACTGATTATTGCAGACTGATCATTACAAAATCATTGTGATAATTTCCTGGTGTCTTTAGACAAGGATGGAGGCCCTCCAAATGCACATTTTAAAAATTTAATTGCAAATATGCAGGAGGCATTATACATACTAATCTTTGTACTTAAAGAACAAAAGGCAATATTTACCCTTTATTACCCCTGCAATTAAAAACATCAGACTGATAAATCTACTCTACAATATTTCAGCATTTGTTGCTGAATTTAAGTGCTCAGAGTAATAAAGATAAAATGCAATGAGCATAACGAAAAAGAATAAAATAGATAAATCAAAGGAATAGTATGCAAATATGCAACCATAAACAGAACTGCAAGCATTTAGCAGAATTCAGGCTGCCGGCATGAGGGGCGCTTCACAACTGCAAAATTGCCACTAAAGAGTGAATACAGATCTGTGGAAAATGAACGACATGCTGAAATAACCTCTGTGCTCTCCATTCTGTTACCAGAGCTTTCCATTGATTAAAAAGGTTGACAAGGTAGAATAAAGGCCGGTACTGGCTTCCATATGGCCCAGAAGCCCTAAGGGCGCAGGCCAGCTCATCAGGCCCAAGCTCGCTCTCCTCTCACTGGGACCCAGCTGGTGAAGAGCCCCCCCATTTAAAGCTCCTTCAGTGCCGTCACCATAATAGAGCTTGGCTGGGCCTCAACCGTTTACCTCTGTAATTAACAGTGCCAGTGCCGCCACAATACAGCCCCAGATTCCTTGCTCGGCTTCAGTGTGAATTAGGGACTGAGCTAATAGCTTGGAGGTAGGACACGCTGCTTCATCTTACCCCCAGGATAGAGGGACACAATAAGAGGCTGGAATAAAAAGGTAGGTCTAATTTTGCACACAACCCATATGATGATAACCCTGTAATTAGCTTACACAAAGCTCACGGTGTAATGGCAAAACACAGTATTTAAATCAAGAGCCGAATTGTAAGCATGTGATGCAGGAGATACAGAAGAGGTCTAGGAGCAAGATTACAGGCGGATAAAATCAATGAGTTTTTAACGCACACAACAATTATTGTGTTGATAAGTGTTATTTGAATTAGAATACATAAATATGCTAAAATAAAAATGAATCATAATGAATTTCCCATTATTCTGATTAAGCACTCTCTAGACAACATGACATCAAAGTGTGGCCTTCGTCAGTAATGATAGGCTTGTCATTGAGATGAGGGTTAGTTTTGTACAAAATATGAATATAAAATATAAAAACCAGGAAAGACAGATATAATAATGAACAGAACTTGTGAATGAAGTGTAGCTGCATTTGCCAAATAAAATAAACTGCACATTTCATTTTGCATTTAAAAAACAATCCTCTTGATACTTCTGAATTGCTCCTGTTGCACAATAGGCACCTATTATGCAGACTGTGCATTTGAATGGTGTAACTCAGGAAAAATCTGAACAAATCTCCTCAACAGATTTATTTAATTTATTTTAAAGGCGCATGCACTGGTATTTGCTATGTCTGATTAAAAACTCAGATTTCTGCTAAATGTTTCTGAGTGTGCCATTGTACAAACCACTGAATCTGAGTGGATTTAAACTTGCTGCAAAATTTCTTTATTATTGCAGTTTAAAAATTAAATGGTTCAAGGGATAAATCTTAAAGGGATAGTTCCCCCAAAAATGAAAATTCTCTAATCTTTTACTCACCCTCATTCCATCCCAGATATGTATGACTTTCTTTCTTCAGCAGAACACAAACAAAGATTTTTAGAAGAATATTTCAGCTCTGTAGGTCAAAGTGAATGGTGATCAGACCTTTGAAGCTCTAACAATCACATCAAGGAAACAGAATAAAAAAAAAGTAATTTTTTCATTACTCTAAATCTCCACTTTCACTTTTACATTTGAAAGTCACCTGTGGTGCCTGTTTGGTTTCACTTTCACATCTGAAAGTGAAAGTGGAGGTTTATAGTAAAAAACACCTCATCCACACCTATCATATTGCTTATGAAGTTATGAATTGAAACACTGGAGTCATATGGGTTACTTTTATGTTTCCTTTTGTGATTTGTGGAGCTACAAAAGTCTGATCACCATTCACTTGCATTGTATGGACCTACAGAGCTGAGATATTCTTCTAAAAGAAGGTGAACTATCCCTTTAAAATGCTCTTAAAATAGATGGTTGTAATCCATTTAGTGGACCAAAGAGTATTTGAATCCAAGCTGATGTGTAAACACGCAAGAAACAACCAGATAATTCAATAAACGTAATATCGACAAATTCTATAATTTGTGGGGATGTGTGTTTCTTTATAAAAAATAGAGTCAAAAGGATAGCTGATATACTGTATATGTGTAGTTAAGACAGATGATGCAACAAAAAATTGAAATAGTCTTACCCTTACTTGAGCCAGTGACATCCTCCAAAGTCCAGGCCTGTGGCGCTTGAACTCCTCCTGTGCCCAGGGATGGCATCTTAGATGGCAGACATCACAGTAGGCAGTTCCCCGTCCACCTATTTCACCATCTATCTTGAAGAGCCATCGCTGTACTTCCATGTGTTCCGTCATCAACTGGGCCAGACCTTCATGAAGCTGGGAGTGAGACAGATGACACATGAAATTACTAATACTTTATATTACAAATTTGTTCCATTATTTCTTTATATCATTAAATGTAAGTTTTGCATGGTGTGTTTAAACAGATGCTCCATTCCAGTGGTTCTCAATTATTTTCCTTCAGGACCTATGATTTATACATTGGACATCAAGATGGTGACCTAACACAGTACCAAAATGACTTATAGTACTGAAGTCAAATAAAATAAAAACTTTGACCTACAGAAGTGTATTCTTGATACTTATTTTATTCAAATTATTTTGCTATCCTAACTTTGTATGATTAAATGGTAAGTTGTATTTTCTTCTTTATATTTAGCATTGTTTTGCCCTGCTTTTTGTGACTCTATCAGAACAGACCTGTGACCCATTTTTGGGTGGCCATCAGAACCACTGCTCTATGCTTTATTGAAGGTAGAAAGATCTCTATGCATGAATAGCACATGTGACTGGCACACTGACCTGCTCCAGGGTGTAGACATCCCACTTTCCTGGAGGCATGTTTACTCCTGCACAACTGAAAATCCTTTTTCCACCAGATTTTGTGCCATATAGCTGAGCCACGGCAGGCTCTGTGCCCAGAAGAGGAACTTCCAGTTCATCTGCCACAGCCAGGTCATCAACATGGGTAATACCACTGATCATGTAGGCCAGCTTTCCCTGTATCAAATTCTTGATTCTCTTTAGTGTTCGTGGGCTGTACTTCAGGAGTGAAGCTAGACACATGTTTTGGTGCTAAAAGAGAACCATTCTGGGTTAATGATCACAAGTGCACAGAGCAGAAAAGACTGAGTTTAACATGCAGCATTATTACTCTACATACTGTATATTAAAGTGCTATAATGAGAAAAACAGACATATGTGCTTAATATGTACATTTCCCTCCCACAGGTAAAATCTCACAGGCCTTTGTGTACATAAATAACTGTCCTTTCCACTCCAGCTCTAAGGTCTCACCCCTCTCCTTTTATCTATGGCTATAATTTATGAGCATGTACACTCACCTAGGGCCCATTACATGAAGCCAGAGGGGTCACGACCTCTCCTGTACTCCAACACATTAAATTGATAAAGGGGAGCCAGGGGAGGGCCGTACATCATTGCACGCTTTCTTCTCTACTGTTCTCAGTGATGGGCTCTGTGGGGCTGGCACTAATTACTCCACATCTGTATGTTTGATCTGAGCAGAATTGTCCGTCTGTCATTGGCACGCCACGCTGGCAGCAATGGCTAACAGAGATTTATCTTGCTGATACGTCTGGCAGAGTTTACACACGGAGGAATCGACAGGGAAAAGCAGCACGTGCTGTTCGCACACTATGCGGCAATAAATAAACACAGCAGCGTTGCTTGCACGCAAAGTGATACAGTTACTGTAGTACAGTACATACAGCGAATAGATCACGAATAGTGCTCATTATTACATTGTTACTTAAACAGTCCAATTTGATAATTTACAGCGATGATTTGCAATATATGTTTAGGGGAAAAAATGGTAATATATCAAACAGAAATTCATCACGGACGTTGTTAAATTTGATAAAAATTCAATATAATTTTGTTTGCATATTTACAAAATAAATATTTATAAAAATAGAGAAATGTCCACTATTAATCTAATAAATAAAAAAAGCTGAAAATACAAACTTTTCTACCATCTGGTTCTTTTGAGGCCATCAAGGTGAGATCATTGCACTAATGCCAATTCATTTATCACAGAGGCGTAAACAAACAGGACGCCTCTGACGCCCTCTACAGGAGAGAAATCAATTGCCACTATTTGCAGATATGCTGGAGATAAGCAAGATATCAGAGATTATATTTCTAAAAGCACTTTGAGGGGAAATAAAAGGATCATGCATAAACACCAAGAGAATATTTATTGTTTATTTTAGTCTATTTTATTTTACTGTATTTTATTCTATTGTATACTGTTATTATACATTTTATCACCGCCTTATTGAAATATATATATATATATATATATATATATATATATATATATGTTTATTAATGCTTTGGTAATATTGTATGGAAACCAATTATTGAAACATAAATGTTATGTTATTTATGAGTGTGTGTGTGTGTGTGTGTGTGTGTGTGTTTGTGTGCTGTATGCAATTATGTGGTACATCATACTGAAAAAAACTCCAGTGCTTCTGGCATGAGGATGGTGAAGTGTTTGGCACATTGGGTCTGAGCAGCAGAAGCATCTCCCAGCTCAATGGCTGCTTGCAGGCCAAGCAGGTTGGTGTAGTACTGGAGCACATCCTCCCCCAGGCTCACTGGAGACACATAGATCACCTCCACGTTCTCATCTGTACATGACACAAACAGTCAGCGACGTGCACAGAAGGGAGGCAGCAGAGGTGCGAGCCCCTGCCGCTTTAGTTCACAAATCTAAAGATGCCCTTCTGGTCATCCAGAAAAAGGAGACACATTTTAATAATTAAATTTAAATAAAAATTAGTAATCTCACAATAACAGTAATCATTTGTCATTATTGAGATTTCTTTGTATATCGTGGGCCTATTAAAGAAAATTAAGCAGAGGTACCTTTAACAGCACACTACTGCAAATTGGGGGTAGATTTCAATCGCAAGTGATCCTATAGCTAGGGGTGTGGCCAGAAGGGTGGCATGGTGTGGCAGCTGCCACCCTAAAAGTGAGCTTTGCCACCCCAAATTGGACCCTGCTTGCATGCAGGAGACTGGTTACTGGTTGCCACCCCTTACTCCACTCGTCACCCTTTGCCACCCAGTGCAAAAAAATCATGAAAATGCCCCTGCCTATGCCATACTCATTCCGATATGCAGAGCTCTTGGAAGTGGGTACTTTGAAGGGAATACCGCATTACTGTATTAATGCACACTTTGTCTTGTGGAAGAGCCCTTCAAGGAAAGATTTGTTTTCTCACTATCATTTGGAACGAGCTTTCAAGTGGCGTCCCCTCACGCAGCAGTGCCCATTAAGGGAGCAAAAATGTTGTTTTGTATTTGCCCCGGACACGAAATGGCATGGCCTTAGATGAGTAACAGGTCAGATAACAGGTCCACTCTACTATTGTGTATTGTGTTGTAAGTTCATCGAAACAATAATACTCAATTGCAGCCGCATTTCCGTCATTGCACAACTGCAGTGTAGACAGCTTTATTAATAATTATGGGAGCAGTCGTGTCACTTTCAGTAATATGAATTCAATACAGCTTCTATAGAACACTGTCATAAACTGAACAAGCTGTCCGATTCAGCCAAAGCCAATTTGTTTTTTGTTTAAACGAATCACTTTCAGACAAATACCATTACTGCAATTTTTTGGACATGTATGCTTCCATGATAACCATTCAAAACCATGGTATATCTTGACACCATCATTGTACCATGGTTCCGCAACATTATTGCTGTAAGGTATTCTATTAATGACATAATACCGTAAAATATCACAATATTAATAAAAAAAGAAATTAAGAGAAAATAATATAATATGTGTCAGTTGTATTAAGAGGGTGAAGAGGTAAGAGTGGAAGCAGCAGAGATTAAATGATAAAGTGAGGGAGCAGAGATCAGAAAAGTGAAAATGAGTGATGAGACAAGAAAAAGATTACAACCCTAAAACAAAAAAGACACTGTGCTGCTACAAGGGTAATACCATTATAAAGAATGATTATATTCATATTTCATGATACTGTCATGTTGCTCCAAGGTACTTAAAAAAAACACCATGGTTTTACTGGGACACATGTCAGAGGTATAATGCCATTGTGCTTTTTGAGAGAAAAATTACAGAATAGGCTATTACTAGTGATAAATATGGAAAAACAAGTCAAAATTATGTACAGTATATAAAACAAGAAAAATGCTTAAATACTCAATAAGCAAAGAATTTAGTTAAGTTCATATAAATAATACACATAAAAAAAAGAAGAAAAAAAAAGACAAGTGCAGTTTTTGTAACTGCTGCTAATTAGCTTTGATCAGTCACAATTTGAATAAAATGTCATAGCTTAAAGCCCCTACCTCTGATGTCACATAGTCGGCACATCTGAGTATTCTGGAGAATATTGAATCCTCTGAGACTGAGACGCTGGTGCTGGGAATAGCCTATCAAACGATTTTAAATGATTTTAAATTACATTTTAAAACACATTTTTAGGATTTTAGGAATAAGTGAACAGTGGCTCTAGTACAAGTCAGCCCACTTCAAATCCTTATACATAATGCTTTGCTAGATACTAATTTCTATAATTTAATGATTAAATGCATGCAAACTAACAGAGCGAGGTAATAAGGTTCAACTTATCTGAGCTCATGTGGCTTTTCCACTGCACGGTACAACTTGACACGACTCTGCTCACTTTTTGGGGAATTCCACTGTGGATAGCACCTGGTACCTGGTAATTCTTTTAGTACCACCTTGGTTGAGGTTCCAAGCGAGCCGAGCCGATACTAAATGTGACTTCAAAACCCTGCAGATCACTGATTGGTCAGAGAGTATCATCACTACCAGCGTCACTGGATTTTCGACATGGGACATCAACCCGCTAATTTTAAAGTTAGCAACAGCGATAGCAGTAATTTGTCCACACAACTTTCGAATTGTAAAAAGAAGTGTTGTGCGAAAAACCATGCCGTGGTCAATAAACGAGATGCAGACATTCCTCTCGTTAGCGGACAAACAAAACGAAAAAGTCTTTCAGGAAGTGTCTCAGCTGTTGGCCACACAGCTGAGACACGGTTACCACCGGACCTACCAACAGTGTAGGGAAAAGTAAAAAAAAAACTTCAAATTGACTACAGAGCCATCAAGGAAAAGTGGAAGTGGTTTGACCAAATGGACCCTATCTAGACCAGCAAGCAGTGGGAGGGAGGGTGCCCTGAACTCAGCCATGATGGAGGATGGTATGTTAACTCTATACTCTGCTTGAAAACTTCTCTTTATTTAGTTGACCAGCTACTGGAAGCTTGCTTCTAAAACAACCAGGCCAATTTAACTGTTACACTTGTGTAAAATCACCATGCAACAACTGCTTTATGCAGCACAATGAGCTAGTAGATAACAGCTAGAGGTCGTGTTATTGTTTAAGATGATGTCACGGCAGTAGAGGGCCACACTTTTATGACGATCAGCCAATAATCCCACCCGCGTTGAGGCGGCACTAAACAAAAGTGGAAAAGCAAGCTCAGAAAAGTAAAGTGAGTAGAGTCGAGTCGAACCGTAATGTGCAGTGGAAAAGTGCCATTAGGCCTCTCCTCAGCCACCCCAGTTCAAAAAGCCCACTCCATCTTCTGGTGATTACAATTTAAATTTTTGAGTCCAACATCTCCAAAAGCCAGTGCAGGTGTCAGTAAGAAGCAACAGCTTCTGATAAAAAAAAATATAAAAGCTAATAGAGAAACTGAGGCTAGTTGTCACTTTTTACTCCACTGAATATTTCTCAGGGTAGTTTTTAAAAAAAAGTTAATTGTATACAGCTGTGTAAAGATACAGTTCATGAACACCAACAATAGTGGGCATGTTGTCACACTATATGGGAAAAGCCGTCACTATGAAACCAGACTATTCTAGGCTTTTAGGCAAAATTTAGACAGTACAACATATTTGAAAAACAAAAACTTTTTGAAACTGGAAAAATGTAAAAGATTACATACAAAAATATTATTCTGGCCAGCAAATATTGTTATATATAAATTTAAAACATTTAAAACTCATGTGACAACTTCATTCATGGGGAAAAAAAAAAAAAAAACCTTTTGGTTGAAATCTACCTTCATTATATGTTTACCCTTGCCTGAATGTATGCTTGTGTGGTTTTAATGTGTTTACATGTTTACCCAACAGCGATTACAAAAATATGATACTGAAATTTTAATTTGGAGGGCAGAATTTACAGACAAATATTCAAATTTAAGAATTTTTAATTTTTAAGAAGAAAAAGAAGAATTTCACAAAACCACTACGAAAGAAGACACACTTTGTATGTATATCGACTTTGACTCAAAACTATGTAGTTCCTGAGATATAATCCTTGTGTCTCCTCTATATAATCTGTTTAAACTAAAATAATTAAAAAAGGAACTTCTATATAGTTTTATTTAAATTTTATGGCCAAAAATATTATCTGACCATTAGACATCATAACAAATGGAAAGACATTACCCAACGATGGGACATGGATGATTGTCCTTTTGGCAGAGGTGATGTGTTTCCAGTTGGCTGCCAGACCCTGTGAATCACAGACAGCAGATCAGAGACTTAAAGTGATGAGTGACAGACAGCACCTACAGTAGCAGCACATTGATTTATCATACTGTCAGCACACCGATGGCAGCAAATAGAGGAAATTATGCTTTCTTTTCTCCCTGTGTCTCATGGAGACAAACCAAGCATAAATCACATTAATTAAATCAGCTAAGTGCATACTTAGAAACATCTTCCCTCTATTAATTCAATTAGCTACATGAAGCTTTCTGCCAGGGGAAGATTAAGGCTTAATTAAAAGGATGTGAGTGTTTAAAGGGTGGAAACATATACAAGCTTGTGTCTCTTGCAGTGAGTGACGGTGAGGATAAATGAACATGTGGGCACTAATTAAGAGAGACACGCTAGATTCATAAAGATGTTACAGGAATGACAGCACAGATGAAACATCTGTTCTGAACAAATGGAAACTTAATCTAAACATGGGGCCATGCAATCACAATTATTCTTTGTATAAGCACCACTGCATTCAAAGTTTTTTTTTGTTGTCAAGTGTACGCATTAACCTGTACAACACAAAACATCTTAAGAACTTAGATTTACAAGACTGGACAGTTAGGTATGTTTTTGCACATGTGTGTTTGTGGGTAAGTATATGCTCTTGTTAAAGGACTAGTTCACCCAAATATTATATATATGCGTATGTGGTTCACCTCTGCCCTGATGCGGTAGTTTTCCAGGTGGCGGAGACGTGAGGCCTGCAGGCTCTTCCTCAAATGGTTCAGTTTGGCATGCTTCAGCAGCCACATGGCAACGGTTTGTGCCGCCCATTTGGGCCAGAGTTTGAGCAGGTAGGCAGCACGGGCAGAGTAACGCCTCCAGCAGGTCTGGATGCGCACAGCCGCTGCCTGATGTCCCCTGCTGCCTTTGTAGCACTGGCCAGGTTGACACATCAGCTCCCATACCTCATCCTTGTTCTCCAGCATTGAGAGCAGCTTCTCCACATGAGTGCACCGGCCCCTGCCGCCTCTCCAGTCAAGCTCACCGCTCTGTACCCAAGCTGCCAGCCGCTCCCCACACACCCGTGCCACTGGCACCGCAAAGTCCAACAGTATCTGCTGCAGCTGGTCCAGAGCCTCAACAATTGCACCCCAGCACAGACAGTACTGCATTTTAAACCTACAATAGTCTGGAGCACCTGGGTCAATCTGACCCTCAACTATGCTGAAAGGGTATTTGCTGATAGCAGTCGGCAATGGAACATTCTGAGAAGAAAGAAAGCGGAGTCATTACAAAGGTTACTGAAATTAACTGGAAAAAGTGTCTTGGATCAGAAAACTGTCCCTTGTCCTGAAAACTGTATATCCATAACATAATCAGAAACAACTGTAATTGAGTCTTGGAAAACAAATTGTAAAAAAATACACTCGGTGCAGTTTGGTGGAATGACAGATTCACAACATCAATGTACAGCCGACAAAACTGCAGCATCTGCGTGATCTTATCAAGTCAACATGGACCAGAATCTCTAAGGAATATTTCCATCACCTTAACAAATCCAGCTAGAATTCAGTTCTGAGGGAAATGTGGAGAACCTACCCAGTACTAGAAAGGTTTACCTAATAATGTAGCCTCTGAGAGTATATGATAACTGTACGTTTGAGAAGCAAACAAGTATTAGAAATAGAAGACACATTATTGAGATAAAATGTTAACAATACGTAATGTAGCTGTTTGTTAACCTAGCAAGCAGAACGCACTGTATAAGTTATCTACTGTACGTGTCTTTTAAAGAATGTTATTTACCTCAATATGAAAGTTAATACCTGTGGATTAAGTGGAGAGAGTCGAGCTAACCGGTGAGTCAGGACTCTGTTGTCAGAGTTTATGGATGCAGGTGATGGAGGGGGAGTGCATATACTCCTGGATGTTAGACCCGCTGTTGTTGACCATCCAATAGCCATTCCATCATCTCTGATCACATCCATTTCCCATTTATATGACCTTTCTGACACATCTATCATCAGATAATAAGTACTATATTTATAATCAATTGCCTAGCAAATGTAAAAATGTTAAAGGGATATTTCACCCAAAAATGAAAATTCACTTCTGAAGATACAGATATTACAACTGGAGTCATGTAGATTACTTGTATGCTGCCTTTATGTGCTTTTTTGGAGCTTCACATTTCTGGCCACCATTCACTTGCATTATGAGGAACAACAGAGCTGAGATATTCTAAAAATCTTTGTTTGTGTTCAGCAGAAGAAAGTAAGTCATACATCAGGATAGCAAGAGGGTGAGTAAATGAAGAGAGAATTTTCATTTTTGGGGTGAAGCATCACTTTAACAATAAGATAACATTTATTTAGCTATTTGTTTAATTTACTGTAAGTGGATCTCTTTACACTGTGTTAAGAAAAACTAAACAAATCATAAAGTAAATAATAGAACATATATATTACCCAATAAGGCTTGTTTTGTTCTGTTTTTAAAACTAATACAGTCTTGTCAATTTCTGAATGCAAAAATTTTACTGCTGTGTTTTGAATGCATTCAATGACTTGGACACAATAGTTTAAGCCTCCTAACTTTAAATTTAGACTTTAGGCTAAGTTTATAATGGCTGCAAAATTACTCACCCATCTTAGCTGGGCCACTGTCCTCTCTCTGCTGCAAGTGGACAGCTTTAGGCTGTACTTGTGTTTTGATGTCAGCTTCTGAAGGTAGCAGCCCTGCAAAGCCTGAAAAGCCAAGCAAGATTTATTACAATTTTAGAGAGAATGCACACACTAAATATTTCTGAACTCATAACTGCAAATTGTTACTCTTGAACACATAAAAAGATGAGCTCACAAAGAGATAAATTAATGCAAAGTGTGAAAACATAATTTGAGAAGTGTAAGAGATTTAGTCAGGATTACTGTATACCTGCATTTGTATCCTCTTCCGTTGATGGTGGTTTGAGGTATAGGTATTTAGGCAGGCCCCCTTGTACTACAGCTAAACTCCCCACAGTGGGGCCAGCGACCACTCTCTGAGTCCCTACCTAGAAAGGCAAGATAAACAGTATGTTTTTATTATATATATTTATTTAAGTAAGCCCTGTGGCACACCGGAGCTGGATTGTAACATTTTAAAGCTTGTACAGACTAATGGGCATATCTTCAAAAGGCAATAAAACATTGTCCATACCTGGAGGAATTAGTGAGCCCTGAATAATAGCTCTGGTCAGAGGTGTTGTATCGGAAGTGACAGAACAAAAGGTGTTAACCTACTGGCCTATCTCACTGGGGCAAAAAGATTTGCCTGCAGGCTCTAAAGCCACCATTCACCCTATACTAGAAGAAGAAGAGAGAGAATAACCGGCTTATAGACAATGCTATTAGCTTTGGGTCACTAACCAGAATTTCCCCTCCAAACAAAACTTTTTTGTTAAAGGCTTTGTGACGACTATCTATTAATCAGGCTGGTGGCAGCTTGTAGATGTCAAGAAATAAGGTTCCATTAGCTCTAGCAAATCACGAGTGCGTGGACATTTGTGAGAAAGTGTGGTGATATTTTGTGATTACAACCAACAGATTTTCCACATTCATTTTAATAAAGCTGGAGCTGAAATACAGGCAGTTAATGACATTGTAAACTTGCCAATAAGCCCCCTTCCCTCGAGCAATCAATCACATGCTGGCAATGTTTTCTGGATATTTTGAGCACAGCTCAGTTTATTTGTCTCATACCTTTTTTTCAAGTGAACAGCTGTTTGAAATCTTCTAGAATTAAGTGAACAGCTGTTTGAAATCTTCTAGAATTAAATTCCATCCGAGCAATGACTAAATTGCTTGTACCTTCTCATTATCATATAATAGTTAATAAATTAAATGAAAGCATTGTTCCACATTAATACAAACAGAGATAACACAATAATAAGGATTTTGCAGCAGTCCTAAAGTAACTCATATAATTAATCATTAATTTGAACAACAGATACCACAAGTGGGTGATTCTCATGAAACCTGTCAAAGAAAATGTCCTGGTCCTATTTCACTCTAAAATTAATAAATCAATATAATAATTAAATCATATTTTGCACATAGAAAATGAAGGCTATTTAAGGGCCATTGCAGTTATTATAAAAAAATCAAATAAATTACATTACATTTACACGTTTTACATTGTAACATTATTGTCATGACTGTTATGCACATTTTACCCCAATATTTATTTAAATATTATTTAAAAATGATATATTACTTAAAGTGTGTAGTATTTGTTCATCATATACAGTAGTAGTAGTAGTAGTAGTAGTAGTAGTAGTAGTAGTAGAGTAGGTGGCTATAAATGTCTTTCTAATCAATTCCGATAAAACAGAAGTACTATTGCAATAAAATTGCAGTATTTGTAGAACTGCATTCTTCCACCTCAGAAATATTGGCAAGCTACGACATATGCTAGTTTAACAAAAGTTGTTGGGGGGGGCATATCGCGGCGCCATTTTGCAGCTCATTCGGCCACGTTTTGCGGCCGGCCCACTGGAAAAGTACCTTCCCTGTGGCCAGTCCGCCCCTGCTTTGAATGGTCTAGCTCTAAAACACTTATGTGACCTTCTGTCATGCTATAATGCATCACGCTCATTACGATCGCAAAACTTGCTAACAATAATTAGAATATCAAAATCCACAAAAGGAGGGAGATCATTTTCATATTTGTCTCCTAAACTATAGAATAGTCTTCCTAGCAGTGTTGGAAATCAGACATTCACTCTCAGTTTAAGTCTAGACTAAAGACTTCTATATTGAGCCAGACATACACCTAATTTATCCCTCAATTCATGGCTATGCTGATTTAGTTAGGTCTGCCAGAACCGAAAACACATTTCTAATTCTTTAACCCTGCTTTAAATTAAATGAATTAAAAACTTATTATATTCTATTTCCTTCCTGGTAGGAGATGGATCTGACAGGCTCTGGTAACCTAGGAATATAATCCAGTTTTGGGATTATATTGGATTGGATTCTTCTTGAGCCACTGCATGGGCTCAGGATGGAGTTCACCAAAATTACCTGCTATAAACTTCCAGCCGGACTGCGATACTACTCACTGAATTATACCAACTTAGTCAAAGGAGGAACAACACCCTCTTAAACTATAGTTCAACCACTATTTAACCACTAACAAAAGCTTTCATTGGCCAAAATCAAAGGACAATACATCTATGTGTATTTCCTCACTTAGTTCTGGATGACTTCAAGGATTTTAACACTACAACTTATAGTTCATATAAAAGTCACATGACACCATTTGAGGAGTGGACGTGTGATCAGCGAGCTCTGCGCACTTTGCTAGGTTTTAATACTATCTGTGTCATAAACTGGTGAGATTCATTACACCCTGATTCTTAACTGTTCTTGGAAGACAATATGTCAAAGAATTCAAAATCCTCGGGCTATGGAGATATTAAAAGACACTTACGTGCTCAGGCTGATTCCCCTGAGAAACAGGCCGAAAGTCACGGACTCAATTCGGATGGTGAACTGAAAGAAATCCAGCATAAATTGATAAATGTGTCGGCAATGCTGATGAAGGTCATTCCAGACTTGGGAGATCTTGCAGTAATGCATTGATCGATCACTTCCATGGAGACGAAATTCTCTCAGTTGTTTACAAAATTGTCGGAAATCGGATCGATTATCTAGAGTCATCGGAGAGGGAATTAGCTGCTAACCCGTTAGCGACCAAGGTAGATTTGGAACACATTTAGGAAAAAATTGCTGATTTAGAGAATTGTAATCGATGACACATCGTCCAAATTGTTGGAATTCCTGAGCACGAGGAAGGTCGAGATATGGTGAAATTCCTAGACGAGCTCTTCCCAAGTCTGCTTGACATAACAAGCCATAAGCTGGAAATCGAGCAAGCTCACAAGGTCCTGGCTCGTAGATCCACTGTGGGAGACAGTTCTGGCCAAATTTATGAGATCATCCGATAAAGATCTTGTGTTATGTGAGACAAGGAGTAAAGGAAGGATTTCTTGGAAGAACCACAACATTTTCTTGTTCCCAGAATTTGCGAATTTGACTTTGCAAAGAGAGAAATGTGATCGATTCAAGGAATGCAAGAAACTCTTACATCAGCAGAAGGCCACTTTTGCACTGATGTTCCCGGCCAAACTGAGAATAGATACTAAGGATGGATGTAGAGAATTTATATGCTCACAGCAAGCTCTGTCCTTCATAAAAACATTGGAGTGAGTAAGCCATTTGGTGATTTTCATGTTGCTGCTTAGTGAATCGAGTCACTGGACATATACTCAACTGCCCGAGGAAGTTGGCCGCCTTTTTCATTTTGTTTTGTTCTGGTTCCGCCAAACGGCGGGAGTTTGTTTTGTGTAATATAATTTCTTCGGGACAGCTTGTGGATGAATCTGCTTGTTTTGTGTGTTTATGCCTTCTGTTGGGTGGAGTTTTGTGTATAATTTCTAGCTGAATGAACAGTTCCGCTAGTGGCTGGAGCTTGTTTTGTGGAAGCACACACCTTTGAGACAGTTACGTGGAGGAATCTACATGTTTTGTTTTTTTGTGTGTTTATTCCGCTTATGGGCTGGTGTTTGTTTTATAGATTTTCTTTTGTTATGTAATTCTGTTTTACATAATTTTTGCATAGCAACACCGGACTTGAGCAATCCGACAGCAAAGTTGTAGCGGGGACTTTCGTAGGCGTACATGGACTGTTTGAGTTTAGAGGGATGGACGCCGGTTGGCAGTGTCGTGTGCAGGGTTTATGTGCACGTTTTTCTTTTTCTGTTTGCTTTGCTCTGGGGAAAGTTCAGGGGTTGATTGTTGGATTGTCCACCAATGTGGAATGTGGTCTTTAGAGTTAAATTTTTGATACACAATCAAAATTTTTTATGTCAAAATGTAAAATGTTAATATGAGTGGATTGTCTCTCTCCACGTAGAATGTGTTGAGGCATCCCATGAAAAGAAGGAAGGTTACTTCTATTCTTTAACATAAGAAATATGATATAGTGTTTCTTTAAGATATGCATTTTTCCCTGCAGGAAGCTGAAAAATGTGTGAGGATATGGGGTGGGCATGTTTTCTTTAGTGCTGGCTCAAGTAAGAGCAGGGGAGTACATTGATAAGTAATCATCTACAATTCAAATGTCTCAAACAAATTAAAGATAAATTAGGGAGAGTCATTATTGTTTTAGCAGACATTCAGGGGCAAAGGTTGACTTTGGCTAATATTTACATACCTAACATTGATGATCAGAACTATTTTATAGATCTTGAAGGGAAGTTGCAAGGCGCTGGCACCCCTCATGTTTTAATTGGGAGGAGAATCTTTTGATGGACTCATTCCTTGATCATAGTGAAGCAAAAGTATGCAAGCCACCTTGAGCAACAGTGATGCTTCACAGGATGTGGAAAAATCTTGGCCTCACAGATATTTGGAGACTTTTGAACCCATCTGGTAGGGCCTATAGTCCATAAGATTCATCCTAGAATATATATATTTTTTTTATATCTAAGTCCCTTATTTCATCTGTTGTGAATTGCTCAATTGGAAACATCTTAGTCTCAGATCATACCCAGGTGAGTTTAGAGGTGTTGCCATATATAGAGAAAAACAAATCATATATTTGGCACTTTAATGTATTCCTTTTTTAAAATCCTGAATTCCAACGAATGTTAAAGGCTGAAATAAATGTTTATATGGAGACCAACTGGTCCTCAGTATCCTCTGTTGCCGTGGTTTGGGAGGCACTTAAGCCAGTTCTTAGGGGCCGGATCATACAGATGCCTCATTCATCAAATAGGCCAAATTACGAGAACTTGTGGAGTTAGAAGGGAATATTAAAAATGCTGAGGCAGAGCTGAAGTGTCAACTGTCGTCTGATGGCCTCAGAGAATTGACCCGATTGAAATACAGATTACAGGCTATTCAGGGCAAGACAGTCTTACTTTGAGTTGGGGTTTTTCTACCATTCCCACAGTGAAAACTGCTAGTGGTGAAATATTTACCTCAGTCATTGATATTAATAATGCTTTAAAAGAATTCTATCTTGATCTTTATAGTTCCACATCTTCGTCTACTGATGAAGATATTAGAAATTGTGGAACAATTATAACTCCTAAACTGATGAATGAGCAAAAAAAAAATCTTAATTATGAGATAAACTTGGAGGAGCTTGATGAGGTAATTAAGGCTCCACTTTTGTTAGAAGTTTATATGGAATCATTAAAGAATGGAAAGCTTCCACCAACCATGACACAAGCCTGGATCAGTCTGATACTTAAAAAGGACAAAGATTCAAACGAGTGTAAGAGTTACCTTCCAATATCCCTGATTCAGCTAGATGTTAAAATTTTGGCTAACCAATTAAGTAAAGTTATGACACCTCTTATACATATAGATCAGGTTGGGTTTATTCTGGGTTGTAGCTCTTCTGAAAACATTAGGCATTTCATCAATATCATGTGGTCAGAGGCGAATGATCAGTCTCCGGTCACGGCCATCTCAATTGACACTGAAAAGGCATTTGATATGGTAGAATGGGATAATCTTTTTAAGATTTTGGAAACATACAGGTTCGGAAATACTATTACTGAATGGATTAAGTTACTTTATAGACACGTGGTAGTGGTGGTACAAACAAATGGATTCTTTTCAGATTATTTTACTCTGGATAAGGGCACTTGGCACAGTTGCCCTCTTTCCCCATTATTGTTCTGTCTTGCCCTGGAACATTAGCAGCCGAGATAAGAAAGGAGGATGGTTTTCCAGGGGTGATGCGGGAGGGGTGGCGCATAAGCTTTTGCTTTATGCCGATAATATTTTGTTATTCATCTCCAACCCCACTAGATCTATTCCTTGCCTCATATTATTATTCATTCCTTCTCTAAATTCTCAGGATACAGAGTCAATTGGTCTAAATCTGAAGCTTTGGCTCTGACAGTGTAGTGCTCAGTAACGGCTTTTCACCCGGGCACCTTCCAGTGGCCCAAACAGGGCATGTGTGATTTATTTTGAGTTAATTTTGACCCTTTAATAAATATGTTTTTGAGCAGGTGGGCTCCATTACATTTATCTATGATTGGGAAGGTTATTCAAATGATTTTTTTTCCAAAATTCAACTACCTTCTACAGTCTCTCCCTGTAGATGTCCCCCTGTCTTATTTCAAACAATTTGATAGCATAGTGAAGAACTTTATTTGGATTGGTAAACGTCCCAGATTGCATTTCAACAAATTACATTGGCCGATCTGTTGACAAAGGTGGGCTAGGTCTACCCAAGATTTAGTTTTATTATTATGCATCTCAGATATTTGGCTCATTGGTCGCTTCCACCTGAGAGAACCCCTCCCTGGTTTTGTATAGAACAGGAAGTTATTGCCCCTATTTTGCCATTGCAAAGCCTTTCTTTCAAACTAACCAGAGAAGTTAAGTTACACCCCGTTATCTCACATTTGTACTCGGTATGGGCAAACATGTCCAGAGTGTTTGATTCTGACATTTATTTGAATGCTGCCTTGAGCATATGGCTGAACCCAAAATGGTGTATTGATAAGGTCCCCTTCTACTGGTCAGAGTGGATTGTGTTTCTACACTCGATGACCTATATGAGAGTGGAGTGTTGAGATCATTTGACAATTTGGTTCAACCTTTTGGGATTCCCAGATCTCAGTTTTTTAGGTATTTACAGTTGCGCCACCTGCTCTACTATTTTTGGGAGAAATATACACCCCCCAAGCGGCAGACACTCTGGGAGTGGTGATTATTGCAAAAACAATAAACATCCAGTCTGTAACTTGACATGCAAGGGTGCAATTTATGCAATTCACGATTTTACATAGATTCTATTGGCCAGTGGCTCAGCGGTTAAGGCTCTGGGTTACTGACTGAAAGGTCAGGGGTTCAAGCCCCAGCACCGTCAAGATACCACTGTTGGGCCCTTGAGCAAGGCCCTTGACCCTACCTGCTCCAGGGGCGCTGTTTCATGGCTTACCCTGCGCTATGACCCCAGCTTAGTTGGGATATGCGTAAACAACTCCATTTCATTGGCTCTGTATCTGCACAATGACAATAAAGTTGAATCAATCAATCTGATTAAATGTTCATTAGTTAGTGCACTTCAAAAAAAAAAAAAAAAAAGATCCCAATAAAGTCATGTTATTTGCAGCTTATTAAAACCAAGAACTTGTTTGTTACAGAAAAGCAAGGGTCTTATGTGGTGAGTAGGCTATAAATTAATCATAGCACAGAAAACAGCATCAACAAAGCTGTAGGTCAGTTATTGTCCTCTGAAAATAATGGAGAACACACTGAGAGTTTGTCAAGCTGTGGGCACATGCCAGACAGAGCCCTTCTGCACACTCTTCATCTTGCTGTTCCGAACTCTCACCCTGACATTCTCTGGTCGGTCTGTTGTCACACCAATGAGCTCCCTGACATGCCTCCAGCACCGGCCAGGTGTTTTGGAGGGGTTTGAGGGCTCACAGCTGTCTAAGTGGTACAGGGGGGCATATAAAAAAATTATAACCACAGAGAGTAGGAACTCCTTCAGAGACTCAGTGGTGAACTAGCTGACAGCACAGAGGTAGTGATGCAGTAGACAGAGCGCCAGTGAATGCCAGTTGGGTAAATCATGGCTGTCTTATTGGCATGCGGAAACAGGTACCAGTGCCTGTCCTGAGACAGCTGTAAAGCAGCAGCCCATACAACTGCAATCAGGCGGTGGCCATCCTCTGAAGAATGCTGATGTGCCGCAATCTGCGTCTCTCTGCTTTCGGTTGCCAAGTCTCATACCTTCCTCTCAACAACATGACAGCCTCCTTACGAGTGACAGGTAGAGGATGCAGGAGATTCGTGGAAGAAAGCACAAGGGGGGAAGAACAGAGCACCAAAACAAATGGTGACCTTTAGAAAGATTAATTTGTTTACCAACAAACAGATTTAACTGTCACTGCCAAACCAGGTGACCTTCAAATCCGCATCTCCTGTCTGAAACCAAAGTTACTAGAGTCATCTATTTTTACTAGCCAATCCCATCATTTTTTTTCATGAGGCTCCAGTGACAGAAGCTGGTGGAGGCAACAGTCAGTGCTGGACACCATATAATAAACACTGTCAATAAACCTTAAATCGCAATAGCTGCTGATTTCTTATGCAATTATGCATGTAGAATATAGCAATGAGAGTGTAGACTGCAATGAGTGTCTACAGCAGTGGTTCAAACTGGTGGGTCATAACTTAAAAAGAGTATTTGATAAGGTCACGGCCAGAACGGGAAATACAATGCTAAATGCAAAAAAATATTTACTTTTAAAATATTTTATATAAATATTTAGGATATCAAAATAAATAGGCTTATTAACTTTTAAAAAAAGGGAAGAAAATGCTTTCCATATCGTTTGTTGTTCACAAAAGGCTATGCATCCAATATTTACGATATTTGGGAAAAAATTTCTATATCACCAGCTTGCTGACATCTCCTCAAAATCATGAGCTATACAAGGTAAAAGAAAATGCGACATTGAATATTGGTGCATTTGCAATATGCATATAAACATTGTCTGTGCAACATAATGTCTTTTGTGTTGTGAATTAGTGTATGCATATCTTTTTACAACAATCTAACAAAATGTCTATCTAACAATTTTGGTATTGAGTCAGGTCACCACCTGATGTTCAGTGTAAAATCTGGGTATTGCAAAAAAAAGAGGATGAAAAAAAAACTGCATGATAGTATTGTGAGAATGCTTTTACCTGTTTTACTTTGCAAAATAAAAAAAATAAAAAAAATCATATTATCTTCATACTTAAAGGAATAGTTCACCCAAAAAATAAGATTATTTTATCATTTACTCACGTCATGCAATCCCAGATTTCTATTACTTTTTTCTTCTGCAGAACAAAAACAAAGATTTTTTGGAAGAATATCTCAGCTCTGTAGGTCCTTACAATGCATGTGAATGGTGGCCAGAACTTTGAAGCTCCAAAAAACAAAAAGGCAGCATAAAAGTAATCCATACGACTCCAGTGGTTTAATCCACATCTTCAGAAGTGAAATGATAGGTGTGAGTGAGAAAGAGATCAATATGTAAGTCTCTTTTACTATTAATCTCCACCTTTGACCAGCTTCGACTAGTAGGTGGTGATATGCACAAAGAATGCGAATCACCAATAAACAAAAGAAGAAAAATGTGGAAATGAAATTGAAAGTGGAGATTTATTGCAAAAAAGTTATATATTGATTTGTTTCTCACCTAGACCTATCAAATCTATAGACATAGATTTAACCACTGGAGTGGTATGAATCAGACTACTTTTATGCTGCCCTTATGTGCTTTTTGGAGCTTCAAAGTTTTGGTCACAATTCACTTGCATTGAATGGATTTACAAAGCTAAAATATTCTTCTAAAAATCTACATTTGTGTATTGCAGTAGAAAGAAAGTCACATCTGGGGTGGCATGAGGGTGAGTAAATGATTGGAGAATTTTCATTTTTGGGTGAACTATCCCTTTAAAATACAAATATTTTATTTTAGGAACTCACAGTGGCCCCAGTTCTCTTGTGCAGGAGAGGAAGCTGAATCCCATAATTTTGGTGCACAAGCTCCTTGTTCTTTGGGTGAAATGGGTTATTCAGCAGACGCATGGTTAATGCTGACTTGTGCTGTTGGGAAGATTACAGATTATAAATCTTTTGAAGTTAAATATAGCTTAATCTGTGGTGTTTATAGTAGTGAGAAACTGGATGGCGTGAGTATGATACTAACCTTTCCCCCCAGGGATGCTCCAGAAATATGGCTTTTCTGCCTCATATTTGGTATTGTCTCAAATCGTGGCTGCCTACAAGAAATGTTAGAAAAATATATATTTTTTAATTTTTTAAATCTTGTAAAATATTTGTTTGTTCATATGGTAGGAGTTTGGAATTACCATTTAACAAGCTTGGCAGTGGCAGTCTTTCCTGGCTCTTCAATACAGGGTAGAGTCAAACCCTGATTATTAACGGTTTTCAGATACTCCTCTGCATGCCTCTACGAACCAGTAATCAATTATTTTAACAAGCATATTAACAAGAAGCCTTCTTTTGTAGTCCACATTTATATTTTCACATACTTGTCCATGCACATTGTTTAATTTCGTGAATCAAGCTATGTATGGGAATTAGCGGACATTCAGCAGTCAAGTTGTCTTTAAACAGGATTTTACGTACCCTTATTCCATTTTCTGTCCTGCTGATGGCTGCATCCAGAGCTTGAATGTCAACCATTTGTCCATTCTCGTGCACAGTCATTCGAACAAGACTCTTTTTTAGTTGTCTCAAATCATCTTGCACCTATGACACAAGAAAAACTTAATATTAATACCCACAGAAATGCACGATAATATATTATATAGCTTAATGTAGAGAGCATACTTGAATATTTAAAAAAGTTGTTGTCAACTTTTGTCACTTGAGAAAAAATAAATTACCTGTACTAAAACATGCCCAACCTCGTCCTTGTTTTTAAGGACGTCCGCCATTTCTCAACGAAATAAGTCACATTTTAACCTTTTTTCCCCTCAATCTAGTATTCTCGCTTCGTTACAAGTCTAAACTATTTTTCTTAACAATGGCCTGTCTGTAACTATGACAACACGACGCTTATGACGCTCCATTCTCTATGAAGAAACAGTATCAGGCCAGTATTGTTTTTATTTTAGAACTATTTTCTCGTGCAATTGTGAGTATCATTGAATGACATGTGCTATTGGAAAGACTCTTCGCTTTGCTTTATCTGAAACTTTAGATCTCCAACAGAGATCTTATATCCTGTAATTACAACCTCCGCGTTTTTACCATGGGAGAGAGCGTAACGGTCAACTAGAGTGTTACGACAGTTTGCCGTTTGCGGATCCCATACAAATGAATGGGAAGAGCCGTAATCTGACATATACCTGTCGCAACACTGTCAGTGTCTTCACTTATTTAAAATAAATAAATACGTAATAATTAAAATATATATATATATATATATATATATATATATATATATATATATATATATATATATATATATATATATACATACAAACACACACAATTTTTTTTTAATTATATGTATTTATTTACTATATTTATATATATATATTATCATTGTACACTAAACACATAGTTAATTCTAAAATTATTGTTTTGTGTAAAACATGTTGAAGATTAGCGGACATGTGGTAAATTCATTAAGTGATGAGCTGTTTCCTCACAAAAGCAGTTTATTCAACACACTGTAGCATATTCTCCATAAACATCCATTAAAAAAAAAAAACGGCCTCTTGTCTCCTCGCCCATTTAGTGTCTATGGAACCGCCGTGTTATGCATTTTGTTGCTAAACCTGTTGACTAATTGGTAGAAGGTTTCAGTTTCCAGTGCACAGATTGTACGCGCACAGACACGGAAGTAGGTCAGAGGTGAAAGGTTTTCTGGGGAAATGCAAATTTAATTAAGATCTGTAAAGCAGAGGTTCAATCTTAGAGCTCCATGTGTTAAACGTGTAATCGGGGATCAACCAAATGTGGCAAGAAAGATGGGACAGAGAGGGGAAAGGGAGGCATCCATATGGAGATGGAATTGTTTCATATTAAAGCAAACAAGGCACATACCAAATACTAAGAAACGTGACAATTCAACTTTAAACTTCAATTGTTATGCAGACAACTCAATAAATTTTTAATGAAATAATATTTTAGAATAGAAAAATGCCGCATTTTCACTTGTGATCTCAGGCTTTTGGACCCAAATGTATATCATCATCCAAGTGGTTAGCTTGAGTACGTGTCATTGTAAATTCAGAATCAATAGAGACATTGTTGTATATTAACATACAAATGGAAAGAAATTCACAAATAAAAAGTTGGTTCACAAATTAATTGAATCTGATCCAGAAATAAATGTACAGAGTTTCACAAATATTAAGTACATTTTTTGAGTCACAAACACAACTCTGTCCAGCACTCATTTGTGAATCGCTTCCTGTGCTTTTGTGGATCTTTTGAAACAAATCTATCATCAAGACATGCACACAAATCTACAAATAGGTGAACACCCATCGTCTACTCAAGTCAATCAGATAACGACCACATTATTCAGACCAATCTTAGCACATTCTATCTTCAACCAATCATGCTTCATTTTATTATCAGGGCGGGACCAGAGTCACAGAGCTCTCATGAGCATGGAATCATCTTCCCTTTTCTCCCCAATTTGGCATGCACAATTCTCAATGTGCTCTATGTCCTCATGGTGGCTTACTGACTCACCTCAATCTGGTTGGTGGAGGACGAATCTCAGTTGCCTCCATGTCTGAGACCATCAATCAGCGCATCTTATCACCTAGCTTGTTGAGCGTATAACTGTGGAGACCAAGCGCATGTGGAGGCTTCACGCTATTCTCCATGGCATCCATGCACAACTCACCACATGCCCCACCTAGAGCGAAAACCACATTATAGCGACCACGAGGAGGTTAACACAATGTAACCCACCCTAGCAACCTGCAAATTGGTTGCTTAGGAAGCCTGACTGGAGTCACTCTGGATTTGATCTTGCAACTCCAGGTGTGGTAGTCAGCGTCTTTACATGGCATGGCAGATCCAAACAGACCCACTACTAGACACTACAAAATATCAGTAGTACAGATAGTGTCTTTATAAAACATGAATCATATTAGATGATCTTAGGAGTACAAACCATAAATTAATACCATATACATAGGGAATTAGGGGTGCAGGACTGACTGAGCATGGGTGAAAGAGAGCACAGGTCAGGGTACTGTTAGCTTTTTTAAGGTATATAGGTATTTTGTTATAGAATATGTAGAATAAGTAGGGTGCTAGGGTGGCTGACATGGATATGAATATTATAGTTGGGCTAGGTTGGAAAGCATGAAGGATAAAGTGTAGTTAAGGGTGTGTGTGTGTGTGTGTGTGTGTGTATGTGTGTGTGTAGTCAAGTCAAATCAAGTTCTTTTTTTTTTTCTTTTTTTTTTTAAGGGATTCATTTTGTAAGCCTTTTGTTTGATCCACACTCCGGAACAGAAGGTGGCGGTAATGTACCAGCTGGATGTTAACCGCTGGAAAACAAGAAGAAGGAGGTTTTTTTTTTAGAGGAGGCTGACAGCTGTTCCTAACCTGCTAACTCACATTTTTAGGTGTATTTAAGTGTCTATAAGCTAAAAAATGGCCGATGATCAAGGAGATGGAATACCTACCCTGCCCTGCATATGTGTTACAAGTTGTGATTCCAGCTTTAAAGAAGAGGAGCTCATCAGACGTGAGTAAATGGGTGAAAATGTGTCACTGGCTTGTTAGCATGCAGCTATGCTAACGCTAGCTGTCAACAAGAAACATCTATCGCGACGTTTCCCCATTATAGATCGAAATGTGTCATGAATACTGTATATTTATGTTTGGTTACGATAGCAAATGACAGTGTCTGTACTTTACGTGCAATTTTATTTCTCCAAAGTCTGCATCTGGCATTTTTCTGACTTTTTCATAAAAGTTCAGTTGATGTGTCTACACAATTTTCTGTGGTTTTCTTCAGCGTCATTTTTCGGTTGTCTGATTGCAGTACTTACTCTTAAATGATTGACAATGCATTGTGCCACTGAGTCTGTGTGTATGTGAATTAATAGGGCTTTAGTTGTATAGTGTATATAAATAGTATAACATTTGACTTGTGTTTTAACTGTGGAAAACGTAGTGATTTCCGAACTGTATTTAAACTAAACTTAGTTTGTAGTGACATAACAGTCTAAGTTAGGGGTGTGTTTGTGTTATTACCGCTCAGTGTCCGGCATGCGGCAGTGTTGAGCTTCATTTAAATTGACCAGGATAGCTTATTTTAGGGGCTATGTTTTTGCTGTCGAAGGTTAATCAAACTCACTCTGACACAATAACAGGTTTTGCATTTGATCTGTTTTCTTTCAGAGATCTTGGGCATGGAATCACATCAACAAGCTACCAAAAAAGAGGAAGGAGTTTCTTGGTATCCATGGACAATCAACAACAAGTATTACACTGCAAATGTCAACCTATGTGTTGTTCCAAGTACATTCGACATGAATGCAGAAATTGCCAGGTCTATGCAAGCATTCATTGTTTACTTTGACAGCAAAACTGTGAGTGATTAACATATTGATGAATTTGAAAATGTGCCATTCAGCCTCCATCCAATTCTGTCTTTGCATTTCAGAATGACGGCCTTAGTAATGTGAATTCCTGGTTATCAATAGTGGAGGAACTGGCCCCAGAAGTGTTGATCCTAGTGTGTGACCATGTGTGTGACAGAGGTAAGTGACTTGCAGCCTGATCTGTGATACATATAAAATGAAATAATAATGTTTATTCCAGGTGAATTTTAGAGTTGTAAGATTAATCGTTAAAAGATTGTGATCTTGATTCAGACACCCACGCAATCTCATTTCTAAATGACAATGATTCTGCAATCTATATTAATGCTCCAGTGGCATGCCTTTGCTAGGCTGTCAAATTTAAATTTGAAATTCACTTCAAGTCGTGTTTTTAAATGTTGATAAACTTCATATGGCATCTACAAAACACAGCGCTCCTGCATGAGACACTGAATAAACTAAAACGCAATGGCCAAAGATGTTTGTCCAGCACAGTGCTTTACAAACTGCAGGGTGCAGTCACATGGTTAGTGTTGAAGTCTGTTTCCCCTTAGGTTGGTGTTGAAGTCTGTTCCTCCTTAGGTTGGTGTTGAAGTCTGTTCCTCCTATGTTTTCCCTTAGGTTATTGTCTATGTCTGTTCCTCCTATGTTTCCCCTTAGATTGGTGTTGAACTCTGTTCCTCCTATGTTTCCCCTTAGATTGGTGTTGAAGTCTGTTCCTCCTATGTTTCCCCTTAGGTTAGTGTGGAAGTCTGTTCCTCCTATGTTTCCCCTTAGGTTAGTGTCAACGTCTGTTTCCCCTTTGTCGAAGTCTGTCCCCCTATGTTTAATTTTTGATGGTGCTGTTGAAGTCTGTTTCCCCTATGTTTCCCCTTAGGTTAGTGTTGAAGTCTGTTTCCCCTATGTTTCCCCTTAGGTTAGTGTGGAAGTCTGTTTCCCCTACGTTTCCCCTTAGGTTAGTGTTGAAGTCTGTTCCTCCTATGTTTTCCCTTAGGTTGGTGTTGAAGTCTGTTTCCCCTTAGGTTGGTGTTGAAGTCTGTTCCTCCTATGTTTCCCCTTAGGTTAGTGTGGAAGTCTGTTTCCCCTATGTTTCCCCTTAGGTTGGTGTTGAAGTCTGTTCCTCCTATGTTTCCCCTTAGGTTGGTGTTGAAGTCTGTTCCTCCTATGTTTTCCCTTAGGTTAGTGTTGAAGTCTGTTTCCCCTTAAGTTGGTGTTGAAGTCTGTTTCCCCTGTGTTTCCCCTTAGGTTGGTGTTGAAGTCTGTTTCCCCTTAAGTTGGTGTTGAAGTCTGTTCCTCCTATGTTTTCCCTTAGGTTAGTGTTGAAGTCTGTTTCCCCTTAAGTTGGTGTTGAAGTCTGTTTCCCCTGTGTTTCCCCTTAGGTTAGTGTGGAAGTCTGTTCCTCCTATTAGATTGGTGTTGAAGTCTGTTCCTCCTATGTTTCCCCTTAGGTTGGTGTTGAAGTCTGTTCCTCCTATGTTTTCCCTTAGGTTAGTGTTGAAGTCTGTTTCCCCTTAAGTTGGTGTTGAAGTCTGTTTCCCCTTAGGTTAGTGTGGAAGTCTGTTCCTCCTATTAGATTGGTGTTGAAGTCTGTTCCTCCTATGTTTCCCCTTAGGTTAGTGTGGAAGTCTGTTCCTCCTATGTTTCCCCTTAGGTTAGTGTTGAAGTCTGTTCCTCCTATGTTTTCCCTTAGGTTAGTGTTGAAGTCTGTTCCTCCTATGTTTTCCCTTAGGTTAGTGTTGAAGTCTGTTCCTCCTATGTTTCCCCTTAGGTTGGTGTTGAAGTCTGTTCCTCCTATGTTTCCCCTTAGGTTAGTGTTGAAGTCTGTTCCTCCTATGTTTTCCCTTAGGTTAGTGTTGAAGTCTGTTCCTCCTATGTTTCCCCTTAGGTTAGTGTTGAAGTCTGTTCCTCCTATGTTTTCCCTTAGGTTAGTTTTGAAGTCTGTTCCTCCTATGTTTCCCCTTAGGTTGGTGTTGAAGTCTGTTCCTCCTATGTTTCCCCTTAGGTTAGTGTTGAAGTCTGTTCCTCCTATGTTTCCCCTTAGGTTGGTGTTGAAGTCTGTTCCTCCTATGTTTCCCCTTAGGTTAGTGTGGAAGTCTGTTTCCCCTATGTTTCCCCTTAGGTTAGTGTGGAAGTCTGTTTCCCCTATGTTTCCCCTTAGGTTAGTGTTGAAGTCTGTTTCCCCTTAGGTTGGTGTTGAAGTCTGTTCCTCCTATGTTTTCCCTTAGGTTGGTGTTGAAGTCTGTTTCCCCTTAGGTTGGTGTTGAAGTCTGTTCCTCCTATGTTTTCCCTTAGGTTGGTGTTGAAGTCTGTTTCCCCTTAGGTTGGTGTTGAAGTCTGTTCCTCCTATGTTTCCCCTTAGGTTAGTGTGGAAGTCTGTTTCCCCTATGTTTCCCCTTAGGTTGGTGTTGAAGTCTGTTCCTCCTATGTTTCCCCTTAGGTTGGTGTTGAAGTCTGTTCCTCCTATGTTTTCCCTTAGGTTAGTGTTGAAGTCTGTTTCCCCTTAAGTTGGTGTTGAAGTCTGTTTCCCCTGTGTTTCCCCTTAGGTTGGTGTTGAAGTCTGTTCCTCCTATGTTTTCCCTTAGGTTGGTGTTGAAGTCTGTTCCTCCTATGTTTCCCCTTAGGTTAGTGTGGAAGTCTGTTCCTCCTATGTTTCCCCTTAGGTTAGTGTTGAAGTCTGTTCCTCCTATGTTTTCCCTTAGGTTAGTGTTGAAGTCTGTTCCTCCTATGTTTTCCCTTAGGTTAGTGTTGAAGTCTGTTCCTCCTATGTTTCCCCTTAGGTTGGTGTTGAAGTCTGTTCCTCCTATGTTTCCCCTTAGGTTAGTGTTGAAGTCTGTTCCTCCTATGTTTTCCCTTAGGTTAGTGTTGAAGTCTGTTTCCCCTATGTTTCCCCTTAGGTTAGTGTGGAAGTCTGTTCCTCCTATGTTTCCCCTTAGGTTAGTGTGGAAGTCTGTTCCTCCTATGTTTCCCCTTAGGTTAGTGTTGAAGTCTGTTCCTCCTATGTTTTCCCTTAGGTTAGTGTTGAAGTCTGTTCTTCCTATGTTTCCCCTTAGGTTAGTGTTGAAGTCTGTTCCTCCTATGTTTTCCCTTAGGTTAGTGTTGAAGTCTGTTCTTCCTATGTTTCCCCTTAGGTTAGTGTGGAAGTCTGTTTCCCCTATGTTTCCCCTTAGGTTAGTGTTGAAGTCTGTTCTTCCTATGTTTCCCCTTAGGTTAGTGTCAACGTCTGTTTCCCCTTTGTCGAAGTCTGTCCCCCTATGTTTAATTTTTGATGGTGCTGTTGAAGTCTGTTCCTCCTATGTTTCCCCTTAGGTTGGTGTTGAAGTCTGTTCCTCCTATGTTTCCCCTTAGATTGGTGTGGAAGTCTGTTCCTCCTATTAGATTGGTGTTGAAGTCTGTTCCTCCTATGTTTCCCCTTAGGTTGGTGTTGAAGTCTGTTCCTCCTATGTTTCCCCTTAGGTTGGTGTTGAAGTCTGTTCCTCCTATGTTTCCCCTTAGGTTGGTGTTGAAGTCTGTTCCTCCTATGTTTCCCCTTAGGTTAGTGTGGAAGTCTGTTCCTCCTATGTTTTCCCTTAGGTTAGTGTTGAAGTCTGTTCTTCCTATGTTTCCCCTTAGGTTAGTGTCAACGTCTGTTTCCCCTTTGTCGAAGTCTGTCCCCCTATGTTTAATTTTTGATGGTGCTGTTGAAGTCTGTTCCTCCTATGTTTCCCCTTAGATTGGTGTTGAAGTCTGTTCCTCCTATGTTTCCCCTTAGGTTGGTGTTGAAGTCTGTTCCTCCTATGTTTCCCCTTAGGTTAGAGTCGAAAACTGTTCCCCCTATGTTTAATGCTTAAAGGGCACTACAGGGAACACTAACATTAGGGGAAACATAGGGGAACAGACTTCGACACATTACCGGCATTAACCATATCTGAATAAATTCGCCACCTGTAAGATTTTTGATTACCGCCAGCTGCTTTCCATCACTCACATGCGTGTGTCTTCCCACGCACTTGTGTCTGAACACTGTGATGAATGCAGCGCTCCTGTTCGAGACTCTGCTCTGTTTTTAATCAAATACCTCTCTTTAGGTGATATTAATGTGAACACAGCTGTTAATGTATAATCATACAGGACAAATTCTTCAAAATGTTAGATTTGTATGATGTCTAAATGTATATAATGCTGTCTGTTATAAGCATTCAGGCATTTTTACGGCATCAAATCAGTATTAATGTAGATCTAATAATCACTCAGGAAGGAGTGTCATATATTTAAGTACTTTGATTTGCATTAAATTACCTTTTTTAATGTTTCATGCTATTGTTGCTGAAAAACTTAAAGCACTGTTTACTCTGTTCTCTATTTAATTACTGGCTCTTGAATAATTCCTTTACAAGCTTGAAGCAAGTTTTACAAAAGACACCGAAGGCCTCATTGTTTTAATTTAAATGGTTAATATTTATTTAAAAAATAACTTTTGTAAAATAACAGTGTTTTATTGCATATTTGCTTACAAGTGCAATTCCAAGTTAACATAGAACTGTTAATGAAGCTTTTATCTGCTCTCTTTTCTTTTTACTTACCATGTGAGAAACAGGTTTGTTTTTATATTATGCAGTTTTTTTTAACAGGTTTTTTTTTTTTTTTTTTTGATAATCACAAGGTGCTGTTTGGTTTATAATGTATTTGTTGTGGACATTTTAAATGTGTATATGTGATTTACAACTTTATTGCATTTTTGCATAGATTGAAGCAGAGAACAATTGGTTAGAACCTCTAGTAAATTAAATGCTACTTTGTTTAATACCGTCACGTCCAGGTTTGTAAATCACTGAAATAAGTCATTTTCTTCAGAATCGTGAGAGAATCATGATCTTTATTCTAAGTTAAACAAATTTCAATTTATACATAATCATGCAGCTCTACCTTGATTTAAGGACTAGTTCACCCAAAAATGAAAATTCTCTCATCATTTACTCACCCTTATATCATCCCAGATGTGTGTGACTTTCTTTCTTCAGCAGTACACAAATGAAGAATTTTGGAAGAATTTCTCAGCTGTTTTGGTCCATACAAAGCAAGTGAATGGTTGCTAAAATGTTTAAGCTCCAAAAATCACACAAGTCACCATAAAAGTAATCCATAAGACTCCAATGGTTAAATCAGTGTCTCCAGAAGTGAAATGTTAGGTGTGGGTGAGAAACAAATCAATATTTAAGTACATTTTTACTATAAATTCTCCTCCCTGCTCAGTCAGGCTTACTTTAACTTTCACATTCTACAGACTACATAATAAAAGAAGTCTATAAGTAACTCTGCTCTGTTTTTAATCAAATACCCCTCTTTAGGTGATATTAATGTAAACACAGCTGTTAATGAATTACCAGTGGAAACACAGCTGTTAATGTATAAGTCTCCAGTGGTTAAATTAGTATCTTTGGAAGCGATATGATAGATGTGGTTAAGAAACACAAGTGTTTTTGGTGATTCATATTCTTCATGCATGCACCCCCTACTGGGCAGGAAGAAAAATTTCAAGCAAAAATGTACTTAAATATTTATCTTCTTCTCACCCACACTTATAATATCACTTCAAAAGATAAGAGTTTAACCACTGGAGTCTTATGGCGTACTTTCATGCTGCCTTTATGTGATTCTTGTAGTATCAAAATGTTGGCACCCATTCACTTGCATTGTATTGACCTACAGAGCTGAAATATTCTTATAAAACTCTTAATTTGTATTCTGCAGAAGAAAGAAAGTCATGCACATCTGGGATGGCATGAGGGTGAGTAAAAGATGAGAGAATTACATTTTTTGTGTGAACTATTCTTTTGAGAATGCAGGCCCAGGATTTTAGGCATACATTCTATAAACTTCCTCTTTGTGGCTATTGGTTTATTTATGTGGTTGGTCAAAAGCAAACAGTAGATTAATAAGATGTACAGTAGTTATGGGTGCAAATGCATTACAGTTCATTGCTGAGTTGGGTGTGAATATGCCGTTTTAGGTGTTGGACGACACAAGGCCCAGCAATGGTGTCTGGCTCACGCATTTGAATTAGTGGAGCTCAACCCTCAAGACCTTCCTGATGAGGACGGTGAGAGAGAAGACACATTTTAGTCATGTTTATGCGCACAAATGGTTTGTGTTCATACATAGTCTCTCATTTGGTTTATGTACCTTTTGCCCCAACAGATGACTTCCCAGAGTCCACCGGAGTAAAACGTATCATGCAAGCTCTCAACGCCAACCTGTGGTCCAGTGTCGAGATGAAAGATGGTGAGATTTTATTTGACATAATCCAAAATGCACAAAGCCGTCTACAAGAAATCATGGTGGTCAATGAATAGTGACTGTTTGCAGCTTTATATTGTTTATAATTTCTCCCTTTTGTAATGTTTGTCATCTATTCCCCTAAAGAACACAGTCAGGGATTTGGTCTGATGAGCAGCCTGGTTGCCTCTCGTCACAACAACCCAAGACCAAGTCAAGAGACACTGGTCAGACATCTACAGATAAACAATATTTAGCTAATGTTGGAGTCAGCTGGTCATCTCTTTTTCTTTTTTTTTTCTGTTATTAGTCCTGTAATTCCCCATCCAATAATTCAGATGAAGGCACTGACAGCCAAAGAGAAGAGAGTAATCAGAATAATACAGTAGATACATCATTTGGTAAGTGCTTTGTTTTTGAATTTGTAATATATTTAAATTAATTTTAGGAGTTAAATAATAACATTTGAAAAAAAAGATACAGATGGGTACATTTGTTTTTGATATCTAATGGTATAAAATTTGAAGTACCAATGGCATTGGTCAGCAAGGTAAAAGCTTCCATTTTTAGCTCACATACTTTAAAGTAGTTCCACTACTTCTGTTCACTAATATTCTTGCCAATCTGTCACATAGATCCCATGATTGATATAGACATCCAAGTGTTGGCCAATCTCACAGCTGGAGATGCTGATGTGGAGAATTTTGAACGGCTTTTTACAAAATTGAAAGAAATGAAAGGTAAAAGACGACTGTGAACATTAAAGGTATAGTTCACCCCCCAAAAAAAAATAAAATAAAAAAAATACTGTCATTGTTTACTCACCCTAAAGTTGTTCCAAACCCGTTTGACCTTCCTTCTGTTTGTTCTGAATGTTAGCGTCAGTCACCATTCACTACAATTGTACAATTTTTCATACAATGAAAGTGAATAGTGAGTAGTAACTGAGGCCAACATTCTGACAGCAAACCTGTTTCTTTACATACAGTCTTTGCTATATTGCTGTCTCATTGCTGTAGACAAGGCCTCTTCCTTACCACATGAACAAAGGAAAGTACATGCTGAAAAGGTAACATACATTTCTACCTACCTTTCACTCTTTCATATTTGTTATTCTGAGCTGCTGACAAATGATTCACACTCAATCAGGTTGCTAAAGCATTCTGGATGGCCATTGGTGGCGACCAGGATGAGATCGACGGCTTGTCTTCAGGAGAGGAGAGTTAAGGCCAAAGTAACTCTTAACCAGCTTCCACAGTTGATCCTCAGCCCACCCCTGAACCCCAAGTCGTTCCAATTGTGCCCAGCCCAGTCCTGCCAGAAACCAAGATTCAACTACAGGAACATGCAAAGATGTGGTGGAAAAAAACAGCAATAAAGTTTTCTGTGATACTGCTGTGACTGTAATCTCAACATCCAACACGGCAATTAGGCAGTGCGCAGGGTCATTATGGACTTTTAAACATTATAATGAGGTGGCGTTGCAGCGGGCAGGACTGCAGCCCCATACAAGGGTCTGACAAGTAGAGCTTTTTGATGCAACATATGCTGAGGACAGAGTTGAAAGTAGATGTATTTTAAATGTGTTTTTCCTTTATTTTTCAAGATTTAAATCAGAATTATGGACTGTGCTTATGCATGACATTAGTTATTCATCAATTAAAAGAATGATCTGTTGAATCTGAGTAAATTTTATGTTCTTTTGTTTTTTCTGTTTATGTTCGACTAGTTCAGGTCTCACAGGCTTATCTGTCTTCACAAGATTTGCACATCAATCAGTTGAGAAACCCACTTGTCTTCTTGAAAGTCATCACTAGATGGTTGGAGCCAATATGTTCTTAATCCAGTTTAAGCATGTGTTTTATTAAAACTTGGACAACCAAAGTCAGCACAATGAATGCAAAGAAACAAGTAAATGCCAGCTGAAAATAAAAACAAAAGGCAAAATAATTCAGGGCAAACAAGAAATCAGCACAGTCAGTTTAAGAAAGTAAGTACTGAAACTTAGACACAGCAAGCTGCATTTAGTTCTCATAAACGAGAGTTCAAGAAAAGAAATGGTATACTTCAAAAGCAACATTCCAACAAAAAGGACAAATATACTGTGAATAAAAATCTCAATGGTTCACTCTATGCTTTGGGCCTGTTGAGTTAAAGTGGAGGAACCACCAAGGTCTGTGGTAAAAGACAGCTGGGGTTAAAGGTTTAGTTTACCCAAAAAATTAAAATTATCCTATCATTTACTCACCCTCATGCCATCCCAGATGTGTCTTTCTTTCTTCTGCAGAGCACAAATTTTTGATTTTTAAAGATTTTCGAAGAATATTTCAGCTCTGTAGGTCCATACAATGCACGCGAATGGTGATCAGAACATAGAAGCTCCAGAAAGGATATAAAGGCAGCACAAAAGTAATCTATACGAATCCAGTGGTTAAATCCATGTCTTCAGAAATGAGATGATAGGTGTGGGTGAGAAACATCAATATTTAAGGCCTTTTTTAAATATAAATCTCCACTTTCACTTTCTTCTTTTGTTTTTGGCAATTTGCATTTTTGGGAATTTTCAACCTACTGGTCAGGGAGTAAAATTAGCAAAAAAGGACTTTCACTGTTATATATATATATATATATATATATACACACACACACACACACATACACACTTGTTTCTCACCCACACCAATCCCTTTGCTTTTGAAGGAATATATTTATCAACTGGAATAGTATGGATTACTTTTATGCTGCCTTTATGTGCTTTTTAGAGCTTAGAAGTTCTGACCATCATTCACTTGCATTGTATGGACATACAGGGCTGAAATGTTTTTTAAAAAAATCTTTGTGTTCTGCAGAAGAAAGTAAGTCACACTTGGGATGGTATGAGGGTAAGTGCTGAAAATTTTCATTTTTGGGTGAACCATTTCTTTAATTAATCAAGCATTACAAAGAACAGTTTCTCCAAGAAATAAAGATTTGATCAGTTCTCAGAAAATACAAATATTCGAAGCAAGCAGAAAGCTTTGCTATTTACTTTAGCAAATTAAATTATCTAAACATAAGGTGCCAAGTTCAGACATCACCCCCAAAAAATGGATTGCTGATCTCTGCTATTAAGAGCACATCTCCAGACCATGCAATTAATTGTTCATCTTAAAAATATCAACAAATCCAGTCACGAGAAACCTGATAATACAGATCAAATAAAAATACAAAATGATACACATCAAATAAAAAGGCCATATGAAGGTTTGGCAAAAAAAAAAAAAAAAAACAATCCAGCCATTACATTTTGAGTGTCTTCTTGTGACACTAATCTTAATATAAAACTAAAAGCATTCCAAGAGCTGCCAGCAGTACTTGTCTTAAATCCTTGAACATTGCGCATTCAATCCAAATACTGAGGATTTTTACCCCCACTCAAATATGAGAATAATAGTGTAGTACATATACTGTATTTAACATAATATGATGTTGTTTTTTTCTCCATCCATTTATTTTAATCGGTGCAGTAACTCTTATGACAATCACCTGTAGATGCATTATAAACACTACACTTATCTACTCAATCTTATATACAATACTCTATAGGATAGCAGTAAAAATATACTTCCGCAATCTCCATTCATTTTATTATGCAAAAATACTTCCAGTATTACAAAATATTTGGCTTGCCTTTGTTGATCAAAATCCAAACAGTCACCAAGTCAAAGAAATAAAATGGCACTATCAGCTGTATTTGTCACTGACAAATATCGAGTTGTAAAAACAAGTGCTATTCATTGTGAAGACTGCGCTACCATAGATGTTGTACCTTTTTATTTTGACATTTTACACACTCAGTCCCTGCTTTAAGTACAAATCTGGTCAACACAACAACTGGACAAGGCAGCCCAGAGCAAGCAGCAAGCGTACTGCCAGCTTCAGGATGGCAAATATAAAAACCCCTTCACTGAAGGTGGTGGAAATGGAGCACTCTTTTTATGACGGTTTGTCCGCTGTAGCATGTGACTGTAATAAAGCCCAACTTCCAGACCCTTCCACAAGGATGTCTATGATTTTAAGCAATCGTATCAATTTATACCTTCAGATGTATAACTGAGTATTTCATTGAATGCGTGAAATACTTTGTAATTATCTTGATTAAAAAAATAGACAATTTCCTAATTCCATAAACATAACACTGTACAATAAAATTTGAATTCACAATGAGGGAAATGCCTCATTCTAAACTGTTCACACTGAGGAAATATTATTCATGAGTGTCATTCATTGGCTGAAAGTGCTTATATCATTTGAACCTTTTTAAGATCTGTAATTGATAGTGACACTCTAGGGAGTCCAGCAGTTTTCCGTCTTTACCATCCTCAGTTTTACTCTGTTTAAATGCTGCGTTGGCATTCAGCAGTGACAGCTGGCAGGTTCTGGGTGTCATTAGATGGGTGTGAATGGGGTCATTCCTTGGTGACATGAAATAGGTTGAGAGTTTTTCCTATGACACACTGGAACATCGGAGATTTGGAGAGCCCATCTGAGTAAGCACCTTGTCCAGCCACTGCAGGGGGCCGTTAAGATGCAGCTCTATCCAGCAGGGGGTGCTGGTCACAGTCTGCCGCCTGCAGGAGGGAGAATCTGGGTCAGTAATGTGCAGCCATGCCTGCCAAACATTTTCAGCAAACTATGGCCTGGCCAGGAATAGCCATTTTACATAATCAAGGGCAAGCATTAGCTTTTTGTTCATTACAGTTAAAGGGAAAAAAGGATTAAATATCATAGGTGTTAATTTTTAATCCCCAGAATTTACATGTACAGAGCATCTTTTATTTAGTGATTCAGAAAAGACAGAAAATAACATTAAAAGAACATTCCTGGTTCAAAACAAGTTATGCTCAAGCAACAGCATTTGTGGCATAATGTTGATTACCACAAAAATAAATTTCGACTTGTCCTTACTTTTCTGTTTTATTTATTTATTTTTTAAAGTAAAAATCTGGGTTCAAGTGAGGCACTTACAATGGAAGGGAATGAGGGCCAGTGTAAAAATTAAAATACGTTTTCAAAAGTATAGACACAAGACATAAACAATATGTGTGTAAACATGATTTTAGTTTTTTAAAATCATATACAAACCTTTTCTGTGTAAAGTTATGCAATTTTACATATTTGTTGCTATAAAAAGAAAACACAGTAAAATCTAAAAATCTACGGCACAAACGTAAATTTAAACAACTTTACAGCTCAAATAATACACAAGTTTTAATAGCACAATGAATATAAATGCTATAAGCTTTACATTTCTGCCTTTAAACCCTCCAAAAATTGGGTTCCAATTTTATTGTATGTAAATTCATTTCCATTGTAAGTTCCTCACTGTAACCTCCATTTTTTTTTACTAACTTTACTTTAAGGGATAGTTCACTCCAATCATTTACTCACTCATGCCATCCCAGATGTGTAAGATTTTCTTCCTTCTGCAGAACACAAATTATGATTTTTAGAAGAATATTTCAGCTCTGTAGGTTTCAAAGTGCAAGTAAATGGGTGCTAAACTTTGACACTCCAAAAAGCACAAAGGCAGCATAAAAGTAATCCATATGACTCCAGTGTTTCAATCCATATCTTTATAAGTGATATAACAGGTGTGGGTGAGAAACAGATCAATATTTAAGTCAATTTTTGCTTGAAATTCTTCTCCCTGCCCAGTAGGGGGTGGTATGCATGAAGAATGTGAATCACCAAAAACACTTCATATCGCTTCTGAAGAATTTGATTTAACCACTGGAGTTTTATAGACTAATTTTATGCTGACGTATGTGATTTTTGGAGTTTCAAAATGTTGGCACTCATTCACTTGCATTGTATGGACCTACAGAGCTGAAATATTCTTCTAAAAATCTTCATTTGAGTTCAGCAGATGGTAAAGTCATACACATCTGGGATGGCATGAGGGTGAGTAAATGAGAGAATTAAAATTTTGGGGTGAACTATCTGAACCCAGTATTTTCCTTTAATACAATGAATATCGAAGCAGGAAATGGGATTCTACCTTTGAACAAGCAACAAAAAATAGGCTTAATTTATCATCAATTTCATACCTGTATGCAACACTTGGGCCTGTATCGTAAAGGTCTCATTCTTTCTCTGTCTGAACACCTACTTTTACATGTCTCCTTCCCAAGAACTCCCATCTATCTACTGCATTCCTCCTATTACACAATGTTTCCTGCCACAGTACTCAACTCTCCCTTCTTCTGCTTAAAACCTACCTATCTTTTTCTGTACCCCTTACATCTTGCTGTCTTAATTCTCTCTGCAGAAAACCTTAGTTTAAAACAAAGTGCAGCCCCTCGAGCAATGGCCACTGTCATTGAGCTAAACCTTCTACTGTTTACCTTAATGGTAATAAGTGGTAATGCTGCCCAGCATGTTAAACAACCACATTTCCTCAGGCGCACTATTTCTGTCGAACATTGTGACTCATCTACTCTAACATGAGGCTGTGCTGAGAGCAGCATTGCACAACTATCAGATTGCTGTGGAGTCACAATTCCTGCTGTTTATATTTCAGCCAAAGACCAGGGCGAAGACTCATATATACAACAGGGTGGGAGTCCTGCTTTCGTTTATCACAGGGAGGAACCACAGATGGAAATTATTATTCATCTGATAACAGGTTAACCTCATAACAGCTGAATACAGAGCCATAAAGCAATTCAAACCAGTGCAGCTCACATCATTGAGATCCCTTACAGAGATAAAAATAAAGTATACAAGATAAAATTGTGGAGGGGCATTATGAGTTTTGAAGCAACTATTCATAATGTAAATATGAGTGAAGGGGGCAAGAATGTAAGAGCTTAATACTGTGTGTGGAAAAGGGGGACATGAGGAGAGTTAGACAAGCTGACAGAAGTGCTTTATGTCTGACGTATAACATGAATGCTTATAAGTTGAGGGGAATTGTGATGTTTTGAGATGTCAGGGGGTGTTGGAGGTAGAAGAAGCACTAGTTTGCAGCTGTTTTAGAGAGAAAACCTTGCCATCATTCACATGGAGGGGGGCCACATCCTCTGTGACTCACACACTGCCCTCTATGTGGCTTCATGACCTGTGACATCTGAAAAAGGGGGGCCAGAGAGATGTCCAGCTCTGGCCAATTCTCTTATCTCCATAATTCAAAAGAAACTTAAAATTTAGAAAAGATTCTATTTTATGAAAAACAAACTTTTAATTGTTTTGGTCAATTTAGAAACATTTTTATTATTTCTTGGAAAACCTTGACGGTCACTCTTTTTATTATTATTATTATTATTATTATTATTATTATGCACTGTAAGTGCATAGCTGATTGAAAAAAGTAATATTTAAAAAAAATATTTTTTTTTATATTTTTATTTTACTTTCCTTGTAATTAGGTTTGTTTTTAAAAAGCTAATTTACCATCCACTATCTATAGTTTTCATTATGTGTGACAACTTATGCATAAAAAACATTTAAAAATAGTTTGCATGTATGATGTGTTAGTGTAGCTGAGCATACATGATACATGTGTCTTGGTTTACCTGTACTCTGCTCCCCAGCCTTTAACAAAACTCATGCGAATCGTGCACATACGGGTCAGCTGGTACACAGCCTCAAAACCCTGATTCACTGATTGCGCCAACAGAGCAGCAAACTCCTGATTATTGAAGATTTTCAGATTACAGCCTATGAGTAAATCAGAAACACAATCATGTACCTGCAGAACATAATGAGGAAGGCTGACACTAGAACATGCCAGAGTGACTCACAGGATGTTCATACACGCAGCCAATCAAACTGCACCAATGGACTGACTCACCTGGAGGAATCTTACACACTGTAGCTGGGTGCCAGCCATAACGCTGGTTACAGTTTGGACTCTGGACGAAAATAGCGCTGTCACTCAGACACTCAGCAAACACCTCACCACCGATGTAATACAAGCGCACACCTCGGCCTGGAGAAAGAGGGTGGAAGGGTGGGGGTAGGGGTGTCAAAAACGGAAACTACACTAAAATATATTTTCATAATTCCAAAATAAACTAAAATTAAATGACTTTAAATACACTTAAGATTTAGAAACCCAGTATATTATACAATTTGAAATATTAACACCTAAATTAAATGTGAAAATCCCACTAGATAGTGTTAATATTAGAAGGTCCTGAGAAATGTAATCTTCAAAACACATTTTCAAGCCATCAGTTACTACATTAACTCTAATAACTCTAACAAAACTAAAATGAAAACAAGCTAAATTGAAAACAGAAAACAATGAAAAAACTTAACCAAAGCAGTCATAGCTCGAAAACAACAATTTCGTTTTTTATTAAAACTGCAGTGAAAACTAAATGAAAAATGCAAAACTATAAAAACCCTGCAGAGTTTAAAATCCCTAAATCCAATATTGTCTGTAAAATCTGTAAAAGGTGACTGTACCAATGTGTCTGCGTGTGAGCTCCACGGCTGCGTTGCGGTTGACGTTGGACAACAGACCCAGACAGAAGCGCTCCGCGTTGGAGGGATCTGTAAAGCCATCCACGGTCATTGACGGCTGCGATGCATGAAAGGTCTCGCCCACACGTTGGTTCAATTCATAGTAAGAGATGGAGCACCAGAACGCAGACTCACAGTATGTCACCGGCTGCAGGTCTGAGACACACACACACAAATATGAGCATAGAGAGAGGAAGCAGAGATACAGAAGAGAAGTGTAGTCCATAAATTAATACATTGAACTAAGAAAATAAATACTAATAATGGTGAAATGGACAAGTAAAGCACATTGGACTTTGGAGTAAAATCTGTGTGTAGTGATCACATTCACATTCATGCCGGCTGCCAATTTGAACAAGGTTATTTTTTTCTACTTCAACTCCCTGGTGTCTCTCTGCAGAGATAGAACAACCCAGCAACATGATATTATTATTACATTAACCTGGACTGGCTGAGAATACAGAGAGGACTTAAACAAAGGCTCCTTGTATGTGAGGTTTCCTCTGACTCAACTCTGAACCCAAATCCAGATTATGGTCTGTGGGAGGCCAGGGTTTTTCTAACTATTACACACACACACACACACACACACACACACACACACTGCATTTATTGTTTAAAGACAGAACTAACCTTCAATCCCCTACAACACTTTGGGATGGGTCAAGTTGGTCAACTAGTCATCAAATAACTGCCTATTTGTTACAGTAAGACTGACTAGTGAGTTTATCTCAAGTTTGTCAGAATTGTTTTAGCTTTAATATTTTAGTGACAGTGCTTTAAAGGGGATGAATTGAGCCATAACCTCTCAGAGAGGGTTTTAGCATCTTTCTAGCAGTGTACCAGCACCAACTGTGAAAACGTCTCTGGGCTCTTTCTTTATTTATTCCCTTTAAGGAATAGTTCACCCAAAGAATTATAATTCTCTCATCATTTACTCACCTTTATGCCATCTCAAACCCATATGACTTTCTTTCTAGTGCGGAACACAATCAAAATACACACTACTGGTCAAAAGTTTTGAAACACTTACTCATTCTATATTATAATTGTTTCTTTGTTTTGTTTCTTTCCCACTTTTTAGAATAATAGTAAAGTCATCAAAACTATGGAATAACATACATGGAACTATGGGAATTATGTTCAAAATCCAAAATAAATCAAAACTGTGTTATATTTTAGCATCTTCAAAGTAGTCACCCTTTGCAGACATGTACTCTTGACATTTTCTCAACCAACTTCTTGAGGTATCACCCTGGGATTCTTTTTAAACAGTATTGAAGGAGTTCCCATCTACAGTGCATCCGGAAAGTATTCACATCACTTCACTTTTTCCACAGTTTGTTATGTTACAGCCTTATTACAAAATTGATTAAATTCATTATTTTCCTCAAAATTTTGCAAACAATACCCCATAATGACAACGTGAAAGAAGTTTGTTTGAAATCTTTACAAATTTATACAAAAAGAAAAAAAAAAAAAAATCACATGTACATAAGTATTCACAGCCTTTGCCGTGACACTCAAAATTGAGCTCAGGTGCATCCTGTTACCTTCTTCTTCTGTTGTTTTATGGCAGTTGGCAATCCAACTTAAATGATGCATTCCCACCACCTACTGGATTGGAGTGTGGAGCACTAAATGGTTGCAAAGTTAAAAAAAAAACAACATCAAAAATTCTATTGATCAATCGTGTATCTTTTAAGAAATTAAATAATTCTTGATTGCTTTGGACCATTTCCTAACAAAACCTGAAGTGACACATAAATTACTCCCAGAGATCTTAAAGCTTTAATTACATGTTCTACTGATTCTTCTAGACCACATTTATCACATTTACCATTCTCATGTTTCCCTATTCTGTACAAACACTTATATAATGCACAATGTCCAATACGCATTCTAGAAATTAAAACATCCTCTTTCCTGTTTCCAAATTTTCTTCTTCTTTCTAGACCAACTATTTCTTGAATGTGATGCAAGTGTCTAACCTTTAATTCCACTGTCCCACTCTTTCTGCCCTATCTTTCTTATTTCACTAAATAGTCTCTACATCACTTCATATATCAAATCTTGTCTTGCTACCGATATTCCACTTGACAAGCTATTGATAGCTGAAAGTAAATCTGTCCATATCACTGACCTTGTAGTTTGTATTTCTTCTAGCCATTGAAGTGCTAGGAATATTGAAATTAATTCTGAAATAAATACAGAAATATGATCAGAGATTCTCTGAAATTTTAACTTTAAAAAGAGGTATGTAAGCTGCTGCTGCTGTAAATCCAGAATCTGGATCCTTTGATCCATCTGTATAAATTTGCACTGCATTATAATATATTTGATCAATATATTGTTGTACTGTTAAACTTTCCAACACATTTCTTTCCTTCTTATGCTTATCTTCATACAACTGAATGTCCACTAGAGGCATAGGGAAAAGCCAAGGAGGTATTGCTGACATAGCGACAGAGCAATGTTGATATCACTTATTCCTATGTTTTGTGCCTCCTTATTGGCTGTCCATCCAAAGCATATTCTCAATGCTTGTGATTGCAATGCCTCAACTTTTAAAAGTAGCGTTTTAATGCAGAACTGTACACCATACATCCATAATCAATAGCAGCTCTTATTAGTGTGCAATATATACTTTTAAGAGACTGACGGCATGCTCCCCATTCAATTCCTACCAAACACCTCATTATATTTATTGCTTTTTTGCATTTGTCTATAATTTTCTGAATATGCACTTTAAAATTCAATTTTGAATCAGTAAATTATGTCAAAGAGCATCTTAAGCCTTTCGTTTATCATATCTACATTAACATCCTCTAATTCCAAGTACTTTACAACAGCTCGGATAATGATTTTAATTCTTTCTGTCCTACTTTCGGTTTGGGCAGAACAATTCTCCACTTCTGCCATGAATGCTATGAATGACACTTTATCTACAATCACTTCTTTCTCTTTCCTTTTTCTTGCAACTTAACTTTTTGTTGTGGAATTGTTGCCTTAGCTTTTATAACTTTGGTTGTCCGTTTTACCTTCTTGAGAGCTTCACCGTATGATATTCCTTCTTCCATTCTGACATTCTGAACTTTCACTGCATTTTTCCTCACTAAACAACCTCCATATCCCGCGCTATGATCACCTCCGCAATTACAGCACTTAGGGTTTGTACCTTGCTCACATTTGCCATATTCATGCTCACCTCCACATCTCGCACATCTCTGTTTGCCTCTGCATTTTTTGACATTTATATACAAACATATAGCTCAAAAATCCTACGTATACCCTCTCAGGTAACTTATTCTTATCAAAGTTTAATACCACTGAGAGGCTGTCTGTCTTTACATTGTTTCTGACGCACTTCAGCCATCTGACATAATTTACTGAAGCTCCAGTTATGTTTCTTTTTATCCTTTCAATTGGAACATCATTGGAATCCCCGTTATCACACCTTTAACCCAAATATTTTCTTCAGGGATTAAACATACCCCATTATGCCCGACCAGTGATTTAATTCCCAGGGCCGTTTTTTGTTGCCTAACATCTTTACAAAATGGCATAATTTTACCATCCCTTAAGGTCTTAACACTTTCAATCATCCCTATTATTTCTTTCAGTGCTTTTGTTAATTCAAAGGGTTGATGATATTTACAGACTCTGTAATAAACTTAATCAATACCTTAAATTCCTCTTTCCTCCTTGCCAGATGATAACCCTTTTCACTGTTTCTGATATTTGTCCCCAACTTTTCTTTCTTTTCCTAACTTCCATTCATTACATGCATTTCCTTCTAAATCTGCATCCACCATTTCATCCTCCATTTCCGGATCGCTTCCGGAGTCTATGCTACTTCCTACCATCAGCGCTCCAGTCACAATCCAGCCATCACCAACCGTCTATCCGCCACCGCATCCTGAGAGGAGAACCTTCCAGAAGAACAACTATCTCTGCAGCACTCCACCAATCAGGCCTGTATTGTAGAGAGGCCAGATGGAAGCCACTCCTCAGTAAAAGGCACATGACAGCCGGCCTGGATTTTTTTCAGCGGCAGGAACTGGGAGACTAGTCAGGATCGAGGGAAAGATGAATGCAGCAATGTACAGAGACATAGTTGATGAAAACCTGCTCCAGATCGCTCTGGACCACATACTGGGGCGAAGGTTCATCTTCCCACAGGACAACAACCATAAGCACACAGCCAAGATAACAAAGGAGTGGCTACAGGACAACTCTGTGAATGTCCTTGAGTGGCCCAGCCAGACTTGAACCTGATTGAACATCTCTGGAGAGATCTGAAAATGGCTGTGCACCGACGCTCCCCATCCAGCCTGATGGAGCTTGAGAGGTCCTGCAAAGAAGAATGGCAGAAACTGCCCCAAAATAGGTGTGCCAAGCTTGTAGCATCAAACACAAAAAGACTTGAGGCTGTAATTGGTACCAAAGGTGCTTCAAGGCAGTGAATACTTATGTACATGTGATTTTTTGTTTTGTTTTTTAGTTTAAATAAATTTGCAAAGATTTCAAACAAACTTCTTTCAAGTTGTCACTATGGGGTATTGTTTGTAGAATTTTGAGGAAAAAAAAATAATAAATTTTGGAATAAGACACATAACAAAATGTGGAAAAAGTGAAGCGCTGTGAATACTTTCTGAATGCACTCTATGTTGGGGACTTATTGGCAGCTTTTCTTAATTATTTGGTCCAAGTCATCAATTTCAAAAACTTTTTTTAATTAAATTTTTGTTTTATAATTAAATAAATTTATATGGTGGCACAATTATATTTTTGTCTACAAAATTAATTTCAAACATTTAAGCATACGCCCTCAGATCAAAAGATTTTTAAGATCATGAGAGACATTTCAGTCAAGTATTTCAAAAGTTTTGACGATAGTGTATTTTGTCATCATATTTTGAGATATGATGTGTTTATATCCATACAATATAAGTCATTGGGGTCCAATATTTTTAAGCTCAAAAAAGGACAAAGGCAGCATAAAGGAAATCCATGCAACTCGAGTGGTTTAATCCATGTCTTCTGAAGATACATATGGGGAGTAAATAATTATTAAAGAATTATAATTTTTGGGAGAACTATTCTTTCAAAAGATTGAATCAAGTATACAACCGTTGAAGCAGAGGTGAGGAGTTTCAGGCCTAAGGGCCATGTAAGGCGCACAAGACCATTTTACATGGCCCGCAATGCCATTCAAGAAATAATTTAAAAAGCAAAAAAAATGGCCTTGATTTAACTATCAGTCAAAAATACATAAAAATAAAATAATGATAAAAAAATAATTTGACATAATAAAAAAGCTAAATATTGTATAATATACAGACCTTTTTTTTCTTCTTGGTGCATAACCACATAACAGAATGTGTAATTTATTTCCGTGAATCATTTCGTAAATACTCAAATGGCCCTTAATGGGAAAAAGGATCCCTACCCCTGCGTTAAAGGGTATAGCCATCAAAATACTACTTTTGCAACAAATTTACACAATATAGAGTGTATATATACCGTATAGTACAGTATACAGTATATATAAAAATATAGTATATATAAAAATCATTGATACACATACAGTGGTTAAAAAAACATTCTTGATTGACAGTGTCTTCTAAAGTGACACGATCGCTTTTTTTGTGAAAATATAAATATTTTATTACTTTTTAACTCTAAATCATGCTTCCGGTCAGCAGCGTTTATTATTATAACAACTGTCATTTAACCCACGGAAGGGCTGTGCTTAGAATTCATATATCCCTAAGAAACACATCTCATCTGTCTCCACTGAGCCTGATCCTAAACCAGCCAAAATATACACAGCTTCCTCAAGACCAACTAGCTGTCCAGACAACCTACTTATGAGTCGATTTTTGAAAATATGCAGTTTTGCACATCCCAACATCATGCACATAAACCCAATAGTTTATATGACTATATGATTAAATAAACTCATAGTACATATGGTCATATGATTCAGACAACCATTAAAACCGATGAAAAAAAACAAAACAACTTTGTCTGCTCTTTTAAGGCAATGTCTTCCCATCCTCATCCCCAAGTGACGAGGAGACTACAGAATGCTGGTGGCATTACTCATCTGTTTTACTGGCAGTGACTTGCCCCACTGTATTCTCATGAGCTCAGGGAAGCAGACTACCACCCTCAGTAAGCAGGGTCAGGCAAGGCCACGTTATGGAGACAATATGGCAGAGATATTCCAGACAGATTAAAGCCAGACCACACAGTGGGGTGGAGAGTCCCCATCTCATGATGTTACAGAAATCAGACTGACTCCTATCAAAACAAAGACCTCAGTTTTGAGGGAAATTATTGTTTTCAAAGTATAAACCAAATTACAGACACATGTTAAAATAGTTAAGTTAGTTAAAATGTTTCATTTTCTTATTGGTTCGGTTCGCTTTCACAAGGAAACATTAAAAACGGATAAATAATGTGTTAATAAAAGTCACATGTGAGCAATTTGTCCCATTGTTGGTCAACATATTTGAGCGCTGTTCCGGCATTTAATTGGTCCGTTAGTACACCAGTTAAAATTATATACCTATAAAAATGTGTCAACCTGTACAAATTTTATAGTTTTATAGTCACCGCCACATGGTAGAGAATGTGCATTCCAATCAAAGTTTGGTTGTGCTTAACATAAACATTATCTATGGCACGGTTGTAAAATATACATCATGTTTATTTTTAATTGTTATACTTTTGCATCATTTCTGCATTGAAAAGTGCCTGTTCTTACGGTCACATAGCTCTCTCACACACACAAACACATCAAACAGTAGACAAGGAAGCCACGTTAAGATGGATAAAATTAAAACTGAGAAGCTAGCTCTATGCAATTCTAACACGCATTTATACTCAAATGAGCACTTTATTAGTTACACCTAATTATTCATGTTATTGTCTAATCAGCCAATCATGTGGCAGCAGTGCAATGCATATACTCAGGAGCTTCAGTTAATGTTAACATCAACCATCAGAATGGGGAAAAAATATTATCTCAATGATTTCAACCATGGCATGATTGTTGGTGCCAGATGGCCTGGTTTGAGTATTTCTGTAACTGCTGATTTCATACACAACAGTATAACAGTCTCTAGAGCTTACTCAGAGGGGTGCCAAAAATATCCAGTGAGCGGCAGTTCCTTGGACGGAAATGCCTTGTTGATGAGAGTCAATGGAGAATGGCCAGATTGTTTCGAGCTGAAAAAAGGCTATGGTAACTCAGATAACACCTCTGTACAGTTGTAATGAGCAGAATAACATCTCAGAATGCACAACACGTCAAACCTTGAGGTGGATGGGCTACAACAGCAGAAGATCACGTTGGGCACTTTATTAGGTCCACAGTGTTCCTAATAAAGTTCTTGTGAGTGTATTTCCAATATAGTTACCAAAAAGGCTATAACCACATTCTGTTTATGAATTACAGAGGCATGCTGATCTACACATTTGGAAAACTCATGTAGAACAAAGGGATATTGGTTGTTCCTTGATCCATTGGGCCAGATGGCATTCTCACCACAAACAGCTCCAGAGTACGCTTGAAATTGTTTAGGTGCAGATACAAGTGTTATTGCCATGTTCATATACACCTAAACAAACCGAACAAAGGGAGAAAACACACCAGGTTCCAAAAAAAATGCTCCAAACGAGCCAGGTGTGAAACCAACCTAAGTAATACAGCATCTGGTTCTGAAATATAGTACATACTTGTGTGAAAAAAAAAGATGCATGTATTTTCTTACCTAGGTTGCTGTTTGTAGGAGAGACAGGGTTAGGTGAAAGGTTTGGAGAACCTAAGAAACCAAAGCAGATTAATAACAGAACCTGGCCTGTTTTCTGGTATCAATCTCTTGTATGTGAGCTCAGAGCTCTAACCTGTGTCCATGCTGTGGTTCATTTGGTGGTCGCTGGTTTCCCCATCCTCACTCAGATAGCCTGGAGGAGGGGTCTCTGAAACACAAATTTACTGTTATTAAATATCACATAAAGCACAGAATTAGAACACTAGAACAGCATTTGTGATTTTATACACATTACGAGTTGATTATGATCTGAAGCTTTCAGTCACAGACTTAAAACATAAAAGGGTGACAAGCCTTGTAGTGTGTATGCTAGGCTTTAAATGGCCCTTAAATTAAATGCCACACAGCAATTTGTTAAAATTTGTCCTATAGTGAGAAAGTGGAATCATGTGAAACACTTTTAACACCAACAGCCTTGATTAATCGAGTTTAAGCCTCACTATGATGTTATCGGTCATGAGTTGAGCGCTTTGATCTGTGCTTGCCTTTATTTGGTTTGGCCAAATTGATAACTGGCCAGACTGCAAACTGATTTTGATAAAACTGTGTATATGACCTGAGACATTACAAAATCAAAGAGGTGTGAGCCTGTGAGCCAATGTTTGTGTTAGAGTGAGTAATGTCTATTGTGTAGTCCTGAGGGCATGTCTGGGTGAAAGTTAGTGCGTGATTTTCGGAGAGAAAACAGAAAACAGGTTTTTACCCGGTATATAGTTACTCGGAGGCTCAATGTCGGCAGGGAAAATGGTGTTCTCAGGGATGGAGTAATCATCCAGCGGAGGGAAATCTGTGGGGATGTCAGTGTGACGGGGAACCAGGACAGGAGGCAAAACTGAACACAAACAAGAAACATTTCCAAATAAATCACTTACATTTATTTCAGATTGAGATCTGATTATAGAAGTGAACAGCCTTTAAATAACAGAGTTAAGAACTCCTTCTGAGATCACCTGGTGTCTCCACACGCTGGTAGTGATAGGGGTTCACACACACCTCGTCCTTCTTCATGTGGAAAGCAAACTCACACAAGTCTACTGCACACAACTCATGGTGGGACTGCAGGTCAGGCCAGCGCCATAGTCGGCAGTAGATTACATGAGGGAGGCCTTTTCTGTGAGATACCTGCAGACGGCCATCCAGAGACCTGTAGATAGAGTTTAAGAGGTAATGAAATGAGCAGTGTTGGGGAGTAACTAAAATGAGTGATGTTACTATATTACATGTTTCAGTAACGTGGTAGTAGCTCAGCTCTTTTAAAAACAGAGTCCCCCTTCCAGTAAGCTTCTTTTTAACAGTGTAACATCAAAATCTCTAAATCACTGTTTTTTGTTTCTTCAGGAGGTTCATTAAAATGAAATGGTTGAAGACAGGATTGACCGATTAATGCAGATGCCTGCATGCAATTTTATGTTATTTTTCCCCCCTTAAATTTGTAGCAATATATTTTTGTTTTTATAATTTATTTTACAAAATTATATAAAATGTAGTTAAATGCAACTGTTAATCCTGTTTTTGAAAAAAAAATAAAAATAATTTCTAGTATTACTGGTGATATTTAGCATAAATGTATCTGTTCAAATGCTGTTTAATGCTGTCACCATAATCCTAAAATCCTAATTGTTTTTGTGTCAGAAAAATAATGCTCTGATTAAAATTTTATCAGCTGATAGTAGGGATGCACCGATATACTGGCCAGTGATTTTTATTGGCCAATTATTGACCAAATTAAAACTCTCAGTTATTAGAATGAAAATGCTGATATGAAAAACTGATCTCTCTCTCTCTCTCTCTCTCTCTCTCTCTCTCTCTCTCTCTCTCTCTCTCTCTCTCTCTCTCTATATATATATATATATATATATATATATATATATATAATTAATTAGTAACACACTTTGTAAAAACTCAATCTAGAAATAATAATAGCCACAAAAATCATCTGAAAATGCTTTGAAACCAGCAGACTTTGACTTCTGAGACATCAGTATGATATCTATTAATGCTGAATGATTGAATGTTAAGATTAAAATTGCAACATCGCCTTACAAAATTTTGAAACCTTAAAACGCTGCATTTTAAAGTACTGTCTGCAGTCAGCGGTTCAGTCAGAGCAGTGTGAGCAAGCGGTGACCTCTAGCAGTCTGGAGAGCATTATCCATTTTACCCTTATAATACAGAATTTAAAAGGGGGGTTTGTTCCTTTGGTTATTTTTTTTATTATTATTATTTTTGCAAAAACAGAAATGCAAAATAATTTCATATCAACCATCAAGTTATCATTTTTATCTGTTTATCTTCTATTTATCTTTCATTGTTGCTCTCTTTAAAAATGTGGCTTGTGTTCAATAGATCTAATCCAAGTTCAATGGAAATTATTTATTGTTAGAACAGTACAAAACTTTTGTACCTCTGTTAATTTTTAAAACATAATTCCAAAGAAAAAGAGTGATCTGATGACAAAATAAGGTAATTGACATAATATCAGTATCATTATCTTTATTGGCTTATATATGTTTTGTTAAAAATTTGTATCGTATCGCCGCATCGCTAGCTGATAGTTAAAAGATATTACCCCCTTTAATAGCTCCATCCCTCCTTTAATGTAGTTAAATTACTAGCTACTTTTTATTAGTAGTTTGACCTGATGCTATAGTTTCAAAACAGTTTCCCCTTTAAAACCACTCATCCAATACATGCTAACAACAAATAATCTGCCTTTTTAACAATAAAGCTTTTAATAAAAATGCTTTGTAATTGATAATAGACTATTAGAAAACAATGAGTAAAAGTCATATTGGCCTATTCAACTGCAGAAAACAGTTGCAGTATAAAATGCCATATTAAAATGTTGGACCTGGACTTTGCACTATTTCTAACATTGGATTGCATCAATCCAAAATCTAATTAAAGTGAAAGCCCAATGAATTTTGCCCTTGCAAGATCTGCACTGGGTCCATCATTCATTTTTTCATTGAAGTCATGATATTCAAATGGTGCAAAGGCTACATTTAGTTAGAAGTCAGGCCTTTTTTTTCATATTGGGTGGGTTGGGGGTGTGGGACAGCCTGCTGAGGACAGAGGTCACTGGCTGTAAAAAAAACAAAAAACACCAAAATATGAATCACCCTGATGCTACTGCAGCCTATATGCACCATGACAACCACTGCTAATGAATTTCATCGTATTAATGCATTTCCATTGTAATTATTTAAAAAGCTCAAGAGTCTGGGATAAGAAAAATATGAGTTTAGAGAAATTAACCTGGCATGAGAACAGAATGAGGGGAAAGATGGCACAGTAGTGCAGACAGCTGACTTCGAGCAGCGCCTGTACTCTTTTTCAGCAGTCATTGGAACAGTGTAATTTTTACCCATTCATTCAGCTATGCACCAGCACTATGAATGCCAGTATTCTGCACAATTAACCTCCACCCAGAACAATGACATATACACAGTATTTGCCAGACAAAACAAAAATATTATCCCAAAATTTTTTCATTTTAATATGTTTGAATATTTATCTTTCACCCAATTGTCTTTAAAAACAAGTGGTACACTCATATAGGTTTTGCAATAGCTGATGTCGATAATTAAGGAACACAGTGACTGATGACCTATATATATATACACACAGGTGCTGGTCATATAATTAGAATATCATCAAAAAGTTGATTTATTTCAGTAATTCCATTCAAAAAGTTAAACTTGCATAATGTTCATTCCACACAGACTGATATATTTCAAGTGTTCATTCCTTTTAATTTTGATGATTATAACTGACAACTAATGAAAACCCCAAAATCAGTATCTCAGAAAATTAGAATATTACTTAAGACCAATACAAAAAAAGGATTTTTAGAAATGTTGGCCAACTGAAAAGTATGAACATGAAAAGTATGAGCATGTACAGCACTCAAAACTTAGTTGGGGCTCCTTTTGCCTGAATTACTGCAGCAATGCGGCGTGGCATGGAGTCGATCAGTCTATGGCATTGCTCAGGTGTTATGAGAGCCCATATATATATATATATATATATATATATATATATATATATATATATATATATATATATATATATATATATATATATATATAAACCGTTCATAAATTTTCACATAATGTACAATACATTATTTACATATTTTTATATGTATTTATTTAAATATAAAAATATGTACTTATTTTTTTCTTACTAAATTGACTCAAAATATGAAAATATGCACTCTGAACAATTGGCGAAGCAGCCATGGATATCAACAAATGCTGAAAATCACTGCAAGTCGCTTCAAGCTAAAAAAAAAGCTGTTCCATTTGCACTTTTAAAATCTACACCAAAATCACATTTACAGAAATAACTGTTGACTGGCACCTCTTTGTCAGGCTCAACTCACAGAGGGGACAGACCGTCCCATTGTATGACTCAAACCAATAAGACAAAGCAAAGTCCTGGAGGCTCCCAAGTCTCTGCCAGAGCTCTGCTCAAGACAGACAAGCAATTTCCATTCCTTCTGTTCAAGTTAAACTGACCTCCAGACTGACCTGAAAGTCACACACAGATGAACCTGTACACTCTTCAGTCATAGCCAAGAGCACCCGCCCCCATCCCACACACATACAGTACTCACTACATAACTAATTTAAAAGTTAGAAAAGAGTAAAGTATGGCAGCAAGATTTAAACCAGGTTAAAATGTTCAATAAAATCAGTGTATTAAACAGAAAGAGGGAACTGCAGAGAGTTGAGAAGAAGTATTTGTTGTCTACTCTCCCACATCTCACACAATGTCACACTAAATCTTTTGTCATAGTTCTTGAATTTTACTATGCTGTTAATCAAAAGCTCCATTTAGGGAAATTATTTCATAATTGTAATTGTGCCATGGCATTTCATGGATCCCTTTTAAGTGAGCAGACTTGGACTTAGACATGATTTACAGCAGAAAAAGAAACAGGTGAATAAATCAGAAATTGAATAAAGGATACAAGCCATATATAGGGACCAGAATAACACAAGGCACATTTCTACCATCTGGCCGTAAGGTTCTCATTGTGGTACTGTGCCATTCAGTACTGCTCTGGCTCATTGGTGCAGTCACAATTTATTTTTCCATCATGGTGCTACATAAACAAGATTAGAATGGATGAACTGAGCAACTGACTAATCGTGAGTCGCCACATCACTTAAGGCACTCCACCAGATCTTCATATAGTGATGTCAAATGTATCAGCCAAGACTTCAGAAAAACAATTGTGGACCTCCACATGTCTGGTACATCCTTTGGACCAATTTCCAAAGCATGAAGGTAGCACATTTATCTGTACAAGCAATAGTATACAAGTATAAACACCATGGGACCACGCAGTCATCATACGCATTCTGTCTCATCGAGATGAACATAGTTTGGTGCGAAAAGTGCAAATCAATCCCAGAACAACAGCAAAGGGCCTTATGAACATACTGGATGAAACAGGTAGACAAGTATCTATATCCACAGTAAAATGAGTCCTATATTGACATAACTTGAAAGGCTGCTCAGCAAGGAAAAAGCCACTGCTCCAAAACCATCATAAAAGCCAGACTACAGTTTGCAAGTACACATGGGGACTAAGATTCTACTTTTTGGAGAAATGACCTCTGGTCTAATTAAACAAAATTGAACTGTCTATGACTATCGTTACAGTATTTTTGGATGAAAAAGGGTGAGGCTTGCAAGCCAAAGAACACCATCACAACCTTGAAGCATGGGGGTGGCAGCATCATGTTGTGGGGGTGCTTTGCTGCAGGAGGGACTGGTGCACTTTACAATATAGAAGGCATCATGAGGAAGGACCTCCAAAGTTGTGGCAAAATGGCTTAAGGACAACAAAGTTGGGAGTAGCGTGCTGTCATGTGAGAGTTGGACATGTGAACGGCAACCTCTATGCACTTTGCTAGTTTTTAATACTTTTTAGGTCATAAACCAGTGAGACTCTATACACCCTGATCCATAACTGTTCTATAAAGACAATCAAGTCAAAGAATTCAAAATCCTTGTGCTCTGGAGACATTAAAAGACACTTACATGCTCAAGCTGTTATCCCAGACAGGGCCGCAGACCAGGAACTCGGTTTGGATGGTGTGGCGGGAGAAATCCAGTGTCAACGAGTATGTCAGCAATGCTGGCGAATGTCGTAGTGGACTTGGAGGATCTTGCTGTAATACATCGATCGATAACTTCCATGTAGACGAAATTCTCTGAGTTGGTTACGAAATTGTCGGACGTCGAATCGATTATCTGGAGTCATCAGAGAGATAATTAGCTCTTAACCCGCTAATGACCAAGGTGGATTTGGTACACGTTTAGGAAGAAAATTGAGGATTTAGAGAATTGTAATCGACGACACAACGTCCGAAATGTTGGAATTCCTGAGCACAATGATGGCAGAGATATGGTGAAATTCCTGGACGAGCTCTTTCCGAGTGTGCTCGACATATCAGGCCATACGCTGGAAATCGAGCAAGCTCACAGGGTCCTGGCTCAGAGATCCCCTGAGGGAGAAAAGGTGCTCTGATCAATTCTGGACATTACATTGATAAGTAAACATCTACAATTAAAATGTCTCAAACAGATTAATAATAAATTAGGAAGAGTCATTATTGTTTTAGCAGAAATTCAGGGGCAATTATTTACGCACCTAAGGCTGATGATCAGGGCTTTTTTATAGATATTGAAGGGATGTTGCAAGCCGCTGACACCCCCTCATAATATAATATTGGGAAGAGACTTTCATTTTTTGATGGACTCAGTCCTTGATCATAGTGAAGCAAAAGTGTGTAAGCCCCCTAGAGCAACATTGTCACTTCACAGGATGTGTAAAAATCTTTGTCTTACAGATATTTGGATACTTTTGAATCCATCTGGAAGGGACTAGACATTTTTTTCATCAGTCCATAAGATTTATTCTAAATTAGATTTTTTTACATATCCAAGTCCCTTATTTAATCTATTGTGGATTGCTCAATTGGAAACATCTTAGTCTCAGATCACGTCCTGATGAGTTTAGAGGTGTTGCCATATATGAAGAAGAAGAAATCATATCATATGATGTTGCTTTAATATATCCCTTTTGCAAAATACTGAATTTTAACAAATGTTAAAGGCTGAAATCAATGATTATATGGAGACCAACTGGTCCTCAGTATCCACGTTGGGTTTGGCTTGGGAGGCACTTAAGGCAGTTCTTAGAGGCCGGATCACACAGTATGCCCCATTCATCAAAAAATCCAAAGCACGAGAATTCATGGCGTTAGACGGGAATATTATAAATGCTAAAGCAGAGCTAAAGCGCCAAATGTCGTCTGAAGGCCTCAGAGAATTGAGCTGATTGAAATACAGATATAATACTATTTTATCACTGAAGGTGGAGTTTTGGCTGTTCAGGGCAAAGCAGTCATACTTTTGAGTCTTTTTCTACCATTCCCTCAGTGAAAATGGCTAGTGGTGAAATATTTACCTCGGTCATTGATATTAATAATGCTTTTAAAGAATTCTGCCTTGATCTTTATAGTTCCACATCTTCGTCTACTGATGAAGATATTAGGAAATTTGTGGAACCATTAGATCTCCCTAAATTGATGACTGAGCAAAACAATTCTCTTATATTAAGGCCTTACCTACAGGCAAGACCTGTAGCAGGTACTTTGACAGACGTTTTTGTTTTTGGTTGAATGCTTCTTTACAGCATTCATTCTATGTGTTGCAGATAGAAAGAAAGAGCGATCTTGGCATTTTAAGAATTGACATTGGGATCGTACAAATGAAGATTTAAAGTAGAAAATCAATATTTTTCCTGGCCCTATATACAAACTTGTGAGCGAGGCCCAGCATGTCTGTGAGAGAAACCTTGAATGCTGCAGGATCAGTTTCAGTCTCTTCTGTGCCTCACAGAAGCATCTCTGACTGCACTGAAAATATCATGATATATCATGGATCTAATTTTCGATACAATATTGTGAGAAAAAGTATCGCGACGTATCGATATTTGATTATATCGACACAGCCCTAATATATATATATACTGTATATATATATATATATATATATATATATATACTGTATATATATATATATATATATATATATATATATATATATATATATATATATATATATATATATATATATATCAAAGTGGCATTCAACTGATCACAAAGTATAGTCATGACATTTTGATGTAAAAAAGCACCATCACTATTTGAAAAAAGTCATTTTTTTTTATCAAATCTAGACAGGCCCCATTTCCAGCAGCCATCACTCCAACACCTTATCCTTGAGTAATCATGCTAAATTGATCATTTGGTACTAGAAAATAATTTGCCATAATATCAAACACTGCTGAAAGCTATTTGGTTTGTTAAATGAAGCTTAACTTTGTCTTTTTATTTGTTTTTTTGTTGCCACAGTATGCAAAAAATGGCAAAAAAGAAACATTCAGTCAATCATTGTTTTGAGGAATGAAGGCTACATAATGCTTGAAATTGCCAAAAAAAAATTAGATTTCATGCAAAAGTGTACACTACAGTCTTCAATGTCAAAGGACAACTGACTCTAACAAGGACAGAAAGAGATGTGGAAGGCCAGATGTACAACTAAACAAGAGGAAAAGTACATCAGAGTCTCTAGTTTGAGAAATAGACACCTCACATGTCCTCAGCTGACAGCTTCATTGAATTCTACACGCTTAACACCAGTTTCATGTACAAGAGTAAAGAGAAAACTCAGGGATGCAGGCCTTATGGGAAGAATTGGAAAGAAAATGTCCCTTTTGAAACAGAAAAACAAAAAAGTGGGTAAAGAAACAGACTTTTTTTTTTTTTTTAAACTCAAACTTTGTCACAAATCTAGCAACAATTTTTTCTCATATGCACATATTTTAGCCCATTTATAGCCTGTTATCTTCTAAACTTACTTAAAACAGCCAACAAATCAATAATTAGCTACTAAACTGTCAATTGTACACAATGTAAGTCTACACAAGCTGAAAGGGACAAACAAGAAAATTTTTTAAATTATGTTTTAAAGTACATGAAAAAGGCATGCAACTTCTGATATAAGACAAAATTTTAGACTGAGACAAAAGTTAGTGGGACCTTTTAGTTTCACTAATATTTAAGGATTTATTATATAAAAGACACAGATACTCAGAATACTTTAGAATCAAACATTTTCTCTAAAGAGTATTATGCAAGGGATAATGTACAGTCAGTCGGCTATTATCACAAAATAAACCCGACAGGGTGATTAGGACCCCAATGTGAAGCGGTCTAACCAAATAAACGGACATGAAACATTGATTTACATTGAAATGATGTAGTTATGTGAGAAGAAATAAATTGCTGAACAGCTGCAATCCACCTCCGGTTTGAGTTTGAGTTCTGTTGTTGTTTATTTTGTAATTAATGACTGATGTCTGACTAATCATTATGCATCTTATTAAAAGACTACTTGCCAAGTAAATAAATAAATGCACATGAAACATTGATTGAAGTTGAAATCATTATACAAATAATTATACAACATGTAGATATCGCACAATGATATGAGAAGCAGTAATGATGGTTCACAATACCCAGGTTAGCAGTCTGATACGTGGATGTGAGGTTGTTACTGAGCAATATTAGACTGCTAAATGGTGCCATTGACAAAACAGAATAGAATATTCCAGAGAGCCGCGTAATACATTCTGATATTTCATCAAAGGATGGTGTAAAGGGATTAATGGAAAGGAGGAGAGAACCAGCTTGAGAATTTAAATAATAGTTTAATAAGAAACTTAAACAAAAATAAAAACACACAAAGGTGTCAGACAGCTGTCCGTAAATCTCTCTCTCTCGGTCGGCCCTTATCCCTCTCAAGGGCTAATTAGCCTGATTAGGGGCCAGGTGTGTGGAATCACGACCCGGCCCTGCCCTTCGCCCGGCCCTGCTTCGCCCTGCCTCATCCAGTACATATCCACAGAGGTCTAGGCTAAGCCCCTTATATTTACTGACCCTAGAACAACCTTGCTAACAGCTTAGCAACTGCACAGCAATGCACTGGCAAACACCCTAACTTCATGGCAGTATGTTTTGCACAGTTTTTAATTTTTTTAGTTATTACATGAACATGAAACATGGACACTATAATACGACGGTGTTCCCAGAATTTAGTAGTATGATATCAAAAGCAGCTTTTTTGCAATCCTTTTGAATGCGTTTGTTACACTTTACAATCATGATGCAAACTCCATATAAAAGACTATTGAAACAACAAGCTGTTAACTTGAGTTTGGTCCTCTTTTGGTTATAAGCTCTCAGAATATGAACATTCAGGAAGTAGCATGACCTCAGAAACCCAGAGCAGGTGATGATTTCCTGTTCTAGTTCTGTTGCACACATGTGCATTCTCCCTATGTCTCCCAGCACACCCATTGTACGTGTTTTAAAATGTGAATACTTCCAACTTCTCACACTCAACCAAAAACCAAATGACAACCCATGCCTCCCCAGGCCCTGCACTGCATTCTTGGTCTCTGAATAACCATTACACATAGTTTCTTGAGTAAGCACACTATCAGCTGTTTTTAACGTACAGAAAAATCTGGGACAAAATGTGTGGAACTCATTCGTAAAATCCACACCCATTTCAGTTTAGATGCTCAGGTGAATGGCTTGAATAATGTTTGGTGGGTATTTTCTTTTCTTAAAGAACAACACAGGGGTTTGGAGGTTTGCTTGACAGAGTAGTGAAGATGATAGATGCAGAGAGGAGCAAGCATACAAACATTTCCTTCGGAAGCCCTGTTAAAAAGGGGCAGGATGTGGTCAAACTATAGAAAGAGGGAACTGAATAATGCAGATACCAAGGTCAGTCACAGTACGGCTTACACCTTCTACCTAAGTGACTCAAGATGCTCGTAGTGTATAAATGGCAATTAGCACAGCAGATAGTAATGAATACTAGTCCGAATATATGGGGTCAAGCGTTGTAGACTCTTGTAGAACACCAAGAACATTTGACAAGAAATGTACAACAATGGTGAATATGGCAGTGCTAAATAAAACAAACAAGTAATTTACTCACCCCATGTTGTTACAAACTAGGGCTGCACAATTAATCGAAAAAAAAATCAAAACCGCGATATGACCTTGTGCGATTATTAAATTGCAAAGGGCTGCGATTTAATTAAATAAATATTATGCTCCCTTCAAAGTTTATTTGCGCTGCTTTGTGCAGTCTATATTAAGATAGAGCATTGTTACAGAGTTTTCAGAGCAGTTCTGTGCTCCACAACTCCCTTTCATGCTTAGAGTAACAGAAGTGCTCCTGTGGTCCGTTCCGTTTGCTTACGTGCACTAAACGCTTAATTTACACTAAACTAGCGCGTCCTGCGTGAAGCGTTTTTTATTATTATCTGCGGTAGCAGCATCTCAGTCTCCGCAAGGCACAGGTATCATAATAATGCAGAATACAAGATGGGGTGTAATTCAAACATCTTTATTAAATGATTGCTGAGCAAACCGCATTAACAGTAACACCTGTAGAGCCCAGAAACATGCGTCGCCCTTATTACACTCCCCTCGGAAACAGGTGAAAGCGGAACTAATATTACTAACGTCCAGCAAAATGAAAAGGAAGGAACATACACAAAATAAATCTATATGAAATATTTAGTTACTATAATATAATGCATTGATAAATTTAATATAATAAAATAATGAATACAAATAATTTAATGAAATGGTGACAAACTCTCCAATATTTTCATTTGAAATTTAATTACACCAATGGGTTATCAGTTCAACTTCAGTTTGACATTAAGCCTCATTCTTTAGGAATATCTTATATACAGTAAAGAATAGTTTGTATAAGCCTACTAGTTTTTAAGGCCTAGAATAAAGAGTAACATTTATATTTTAAAATTATATTTATTCAAAACTTAATTATTCAATCAACCAACATTATTTTTGACAGCAAAAACTAGGCAACAACTATGGTTTTACCAACAGGGAAATTTAGTTAACAGTGACATTGAGCAGAAAGTTTACATATAACCAGTTTTGACAGAGCTGCTGATAAAAAGTTAAATGATCAGCATCGATTGATGAGATGAAAAGAAAATTGGAGATTGTTATCGGATGTTAAAATCCTGATTGGAGCATCCCTAATATTCAAGCAGACTGTTTCAAAAACTAATGATGATGATTAGTGGGCTGAGACCCTATCACAAAATGGACAAAAACAGGTACACGGTCGATGGTAATATTTGGATATGAAGAAAACTTTGTTTCACTGTTTATATATTTATTTGTTTGTGGTTAAACTGAAAAAAGGTCTCAGTTTGGTTGTTTTTAAGAGGGCTCAAGTGTGAAAACCCCAGTAGCCTTTTTGCAGTTGAACATGTGGAAAACATTACCATCATAATCGCAGTTCAAATCGCAACTGCAATATTTTTCTAAATAATCGCAATATGACTTTTTGTCCAAAGCGTGCAGCCCTATTCCAAACCCATATGTCTTCCTTTCTTCTGTGGAACACAAAAGGGAATGTTAGGGACTGACATGTCACCATTCATTTTCATAGTATGGAAAAATTATGCAATGAAAGTAAATGGTGACGAAGATTAACATTCTTCTTTTGTGTTCCAGACAATTAAGTAACACTAGTTTGGAACAACATGAAGGTGAGTAAATGATTACAGAAGAGTTGCTGAGCAAAGAGTGTAATGCAGGTTTGTGGAGGAAATGTGTGTTAGTTATGCTAAAGACACTTTTCCTGTGAGCACACAACTAGACCACAGCCGCAAACAAACGGCAATTCCTATAAACAAGGTAAAGGTGCAGTATGTAAGATTCGGAAACCCTTGTTATTAATGATACCTGTGGCCGTTAAGTGAACTGCAGCCAGCTGCCTGTTGCTCGTGATGGCATGCACACACTCCATAGGGACACGAGCGAGCATCGACCAAAACTGACTGAACGTGATTCATCAGCATCATGTTGACAGATGAGGCAGCATAATTAAAATTACACAGTTATGATTGTTTTACAACAAACTTTGAGACAGCATATTATATTTGATTCTCCATTGCTGGGACAGGGCAATGACTATGCGAGACTGTAGTTTGAAGTAATCACTTTTCTTTGCATGATACATTGACTGCATTTATACAATAGCCTATGTCGGCATTAGCAAGCTAGCCAGCTTAATTAATAGCTGTTAGCTAAATTTGATGGATGATGAGAGTAGCTGTTAATAAAATAGACTGTACATTATAAATATGTTGACACAATTCACTATTGATGTGATTCCATCACAACTGTCATTTTGATATATCAATGCGCTATTGTATAACCAAATTACGTTACACTAATGAATGGAGCTTTTTGCATTATCTTGAACATTGTCTATTCATTTCATGTGTTATTGTAGTTTACCTTGCTGAATAATTACAGATTAACGTTGACATTATCCTGACTTTTAGCATAAAGAGAAGATCGTTTAAATTATTTGAACGTTACTAAGCAAGGTATCTTGCAATTCGTCAGTGTTAGCAGGCAAGATCAAGTTAGCTAAAATTACACAGATCAATCCTTATGGCACTATATTTCACATGCTTTGCAGTTATGTAAGCTTACTTGTCCAATAAGAAGAAAGCCAATTCAGGGTCGGTTTTGATCCCCAATACCAAATGATGGTCCTTCCAGGAATCAATTGCCCTGACAATGTTCATTCAAGTTTTTGCTCGACCACAATCACGTTCCCGCTTAGCCAGACGGGATTCAGTAGATAATAATTTTTTTTCTTACTCTGACGTGTAGTAGTCGGTGTTGATCTGGGAGCCGGATGTTTGCTAGATTCCATCTCTAAGATAACGTTACCAAGTGTTGCAGACTGTTTGTTGATTCTGTTGAATAGCGGAAGTGCTGAGGCAAGGCTCTCGGGAGCACACATAAACGTCAAATACTTTGGAGTTTCCTGGCAAAAGCGACCCGCTCCCTTCACAAGAAAATCAGTCTACAGGCTTTAATAGGCAACCTAGGAAGTCTGGGAAGGGCTTGTTTTTTAAGTTGTGTTACAAGCCATTCACACATTGGCAAAAAAAATAAAAATGTTACATGTTGCACCTTTAAAAGAAAATGTATCATTCTGTCTCTCTCTACTTTTCAAAATTTTTACTTCTGATCTAGCTTCCTTTTGAAATTTACCATTGCAATATGGCAAATATTGTTGGATCATGTATGATAAAATATGCATTAAATAACTTGTGATACTCATTTGTAAGCCACTTTGAATAAAAGCTCAGTGATTATATCTAAATGTAGTTATGCAGGTGAAAAATTTAGGTGGTGATAATATTAGGTTGATGTATTAGGTTATATTAGGCTCTCACGGTTAATTAAGCATAACCATCTGCAATACTAGTGAGCCAGCAAACAGAAATTATCAGCCAGGTAAAGTTGTAAATTGCCATTCATTTTCATTGTAGGCTGTGTCTACGAATGATAGACCAATCACAGTCTCTTTCATAGTCCATTTTCACCTCAACTGACCAGTCAGGCTCTCTTCAGGAGTTTGTCACTGAACAATCACTATTTCACGAAATGTAGAATGCACTGGATTACCTACTTGCCGCACTGATCTGTAATATTACACATCCTCGGAACACACTTGAGGATAATGATGTGGTGTTATAGCATTCTCAAAGTGGTTCTGTGCTCAATGCACATTAAATTAATTCCATCTCGAGCTTTGATAATGTATGAAATATACAGAACAGCTGTGCTCGGAGTTCGGTCAGGTTTGTGCTTGTCGCAAATGTGCGCTGACAGCATTATACTGTATGTAAAATGCTCCAGATTTACTTCAGTTGCACATTTGCACAAAGCTGGAGCTAAAACCTGTTGTTACTGTTGCCTCTGATGGTAACACACAGAAATAAAAAAAATAAAATAGAAAAAAAATGGAAAACAGCTTAAACAACATGATCACACTGGAAGTGAGAAAATTGTTTCCAAATGTTTCATCGTCCCCATTATGCAGTTACTGACAAGCTGCATCTCCCATAACACATTTTTGCATCGGGTCAAGCATTTTACCTTCTCCTTTGGCGTGAAAGGAAGCGTGTTCTAATATCACACTTTCGCATAATCAGTGGCAGGCGTGATAAGGAGGTTCCATTTTCTTTATAGAGTTAAAGGACCACTTCACCCAAAAATCATAATTTACTCAACCTCATGCCATCCCAGATGTATAATAGTGACCAAAAGTTCCAAAAGCACATAAAGCAGCACTTGGCTTCATGGCACTAACCGTAACCCTAAAACACAAGTTTGCTGGAGAAAAACTTGCGCAACAACAGCATAAAAAAACTGGCACACACTGAAGACACACTTGTGCAAATCCCATCAGTTATTGACCCCCTTATGTTACATTTCTATATCTGAGCCTGACATATAGGCAGCATAAAAGTAATCCATATGACCCCAGTGGTTAAATATATATCTTCAGAAGCAATTTGGTAGGTGAACATGAGAAACAGATCAATATAAGTTTCTTTTTTACTATCAATCTCCACTTTCAAATTTTTTTTCTTTTGTTTTTGGCAAGTCGCCGCCTTCATGCAAACTGCTACATACTGGGCAGGGAGGAGAATTTATAATAAAAAAGGACTTAAATATTGATCTGTTTCTCCCCCCCACACACACCCCCACGTACACACACGTGTTCTTGATGTGCACATCCACGTTGATGTTTTTACCTTTGTCTCCTTTTGTTTACCAGCTATTACATCTTCGTGACAACAACGACAAGTTCAAAGATGCGCGGTCAGAAAAATTGGGCTGCGCTCGTTCTGTGCTGGAGCATTCTGATGACGAGAATTTCGTCACACGTCCTGTACCCGGACGCTCAGTGTTCACATCTGACCGAAGTGCATTCTTTGGGCTTTAGATCAGCAGGTTGTCGCTGACAGTAACAAACGCATCAGGCAAATCCATAAGAATCAATAGAGTTTTTCCAGATTAATTTCTCCAATCTCAACTACACAGATGGTAAAGTAGGCACATACATGCTCACAAGTGTGTAACCCAAGGCTCAAATTCTGCTTAGTGATATCACCTATATTTAATACCACTATGAAAATGTTCACAACCAACTGAATGTGTCCCAAACCTGATTTTTTTCACTCACGTGACACAGATCTGTTAACACCTCTGAAAGGGCAGCCCAATGTTTACTATTCAAACCTATATCATTTATCACTAAGTGCAGAGACATACTCTCAGGGCCGTAGCAAGGTAATCTGGGGCCCCTGGATGTATCTTGCTCTGGGCCCCTTTCCTATTAAAAAATACAGTTGTGGGCCCCCTTGGACCTTTGGGTCCCTAGAATCATTACCGCCTTTCACCCCACTAGCTACGGCCCTGCGTACTGTATATTACAGTCAGACGTCTTATATTTTGAAGGTTTACAGTATCAGCATTGTTTTTAGAACACATTCTACAGTAAGCCACAGGGGACATACCATATAAAATCAGATCAGTTGTTCTTAGAGGTAGCAAAACATCTGAGCCTGGTGGGATTACCTAACTCTTTAGTAGCCTTTTGACACAAAAATGCAATGTCAAAACCATGAAAGAATACCAAAGAGAGAAACATTTTTCATTTATTTTTAATATGATTTTCCCCCATTACCTTGCTGCCAGTGGATCTAATTTTTTTTTTATTTAAACTTGTATGTGCTCTCCACATAATGAAAATGTATAGTTTTTAATTTTTGCAATGTGACTTGTTATGTTTTCAACTCAACCATTGTGTATTTACTGTATATATTTTTTTAAATGATGATGATAATTTATGATCAGTAAACTTTACATCAATGTGCAATCCAGCTCCCATTCATAGTTATTTGTCAAAACTGCTCCAGTCTACCCCAGATATCAGAAAATTGTATAACAGCTCAGCTTGGAGTACACACATACACATACACACAGGTGTTGAGCATTTACATTCACTTGTTTAAGCCACAACATCGCAGCAGTTTAAAATGTCAAGTCAGTTAGAAATATTACTGGTTGTTTAGTTTTTGACCATTCATACAAACGTCCAAAACAAACTGAGAATTTAATACTAACGACTATTTGTTTTATTATTATTTACCATAGCCAGCTATTCTGGTTAGCTGAAAAGCGCTAACATTAATGCTAAAATTAAGCTATCAGCTGTTAAATCTGATAGCTTAATTTTAGAGTACAAACCAAGTATATATTTTTCTTTTTCTTTAAAACGAGACATAAACGAGCTATGACACTAAAAAGGCAACAGTTCTGAAGACAACTGTAAGCATTAATGACTTTAGCAAGCTAGTCGTAAAGTAAACTACCATCTCGGATATCCTTCAAGTTATTCAGGTGATTGACAGACTAATAAAACGACTTAATCGGCTGACAATAGCACTCAACTTAATAACAATCTAACCAATGTTAAAAAAAATCGTGACAAATAGTGAATAGTCGCTTTTTTGACAGTTAGCAGCGTCAGCCGCACATATATTTGGTGTATTTAAGGACGTGTGTCAAAAACTAGTGAACTACCTAGACACCATAATTGAACATCATATTTGTGTTCCGAACATTCAGAATACGCCTGTGTTGGTTTACTTTATTTTCAGACAGCCCACAGTATGTACCTCGGTATAGTGATGCATTTGGTGTTGATATTCTGGGTAGTGATGGCCTTCTCCAACTCCTCCAGCTGTCCTGTCTTCTTCAACTTCTTCACCAGACTCTTAACGGCCTTCTCACACCATTTTTCCTCCTGTCCGTTCTGCTCGCCCTTTTTCCAGCCCAAAAGTCTCTTTACAATCGGAGGCGTGAAAGGCAATATAGACATATTTAATATAAAAATAGCTCCCAATATTTCCCTCGTATGATCAGATGGTATGGATTTACAAGGATAAGTCCTCTGTTTTAAAAGAAGTGTTGATGGATCTGTTCAATGGCCAAAAAGAACTGACAGTTTGTTTTATGCCCATTAGAATCACATTGCCGGCTGATGAGATTAACATAGCACGTCTGCTGAAAGTGAACAGCACACAACTGAAACCCCGGCGAGACCCAGCGCTGTCTGGACCCGCCCCTCCTCCTCCACCACCCCGGTGAAAACTAGAGTTTTGGGCAATGAACAAGCTCATATCAAAAACCCATATATGTAAAAATGAGATATTCTTATCATTTATTTTATAGTACTGTGCAAATGTTTTAGGCACTTGTGAAACATGTTGCATAGTGAGGATGTCTTCGCAAATAATGCCATAAATAGTTTTCACTTATCAATAAACATCATTCAAAGACCAGTGAGGCCACAATTGCCTTTTAAACAGCACCAGTTCTCTTGGTTGTTGGCAGATACAATGTACCAAGCTTCTTGGAGAAATCAGCACAGTTCTTCTTTCTATTTAGGCTGTCTCAATTGCTTCAGTCTCTTCATGTAATCCCAGACTGACTCTTATGGTCAGTGTGGGGCTCTGTGGAGGCAATGCCATCTCTTGTATTTTTCTTATTGGCACACTAAAGCTGAAGATATAAATAACCATCTTAAGACAAATGTTTTTGTGAAGCATCTTAAGTGCCAATCTTTTGCATAGTACTGTGTGTGTATGTGTGTGTATATGTGTGTGTGTGTGTATATATATATATATATATATATATATATATATAATCTGCTGAGACAGCAGAAGGCCTGTTGCAGCTTGCAATCTGTAAGCATGAACTGGGAATGTCCCAAATCACGTCATGTCCATTCAGGAGAGCACCGTCAATTCATGCCAGCTGGAGGGAGTAAAGGGGTCCAGGGCAATCAATATCTATCAGACACTATCCTCTGGGATACATTCATCAAGATATTCTAAAGATCAGTTCGAAATTCTGCTCATATAATGCTGACTCAGCAACTGCCCAAAACAGGTACAAACATATGACTTATTTGAGTGTAATCACCAAACATTATTTTCTGTGATAAGCAGTATACTTCAAATAACATAATTTCTTAAAAATCAAGTAACTGTTTCTGAGTGCTTCAATGATGTTTCAATATTTACTGAGTAAAACCAAATATTTCCAAAAACTTGGCTCATCAACCAAAGCAAAACTGCTTTGATTTATTTGTAAAGTCATGTCTTCTGAGGCTTGTTGGTTGCCCCATGTGAAGTGTTGACATTCACTCTTTTTTACAACCCACAATGCAAGGTCCTAAAATAGAGGACCCCTCTTAGGCTAACCCTTTGATCCCCCCAATAAAAGTGATGTAATTTCACCTTGAATGCATCCTGTGGAAATTGTTAAGGTGATTGCAGTGTTGGTATTATGATCTGTTTGTGGGCTGTTATTTATATGCTCAGAATACCATGCCCCTCCCCAAGGAAAGATTTGTGATTATATAAATGACCAGAGCCCAGTACTGATAGTCCCCTTTTCCTTTTATCTATATTTATCTGAGCATCAGTGGACACCATGTTATAATTTCACCCAGGGCTCTGGCACGGTTAATACATTTTCAATGAGCTCTGAATTATGAACACAAATTATTATTTTGTAATGTTACTAAAACAAATAAAATGCTCTTCAGTATACACAGGCATTTCCCTAAATCATTTATTCTGTATTTTCGTTTTGTTTCCCAGTGAGTTTAGTTTTTCTACTCCATTGGCCAGTTGTGTCTAGTTTTAAGGATAAACCTAACAAAATTGAAAGGAAAAAATACATTTGTCAATACAAGAAAAAAAAGTAAAGTAAATGTATCTTTTTTTTAAGGATGTTTAGACATTTCAACTTATTTTTAGATTAGAGAGAAAAAAACATTTAACTAAGAAAACGTTTTTATTTTATTTTGAATTCTTTTTCTATGTAATAGTTTTTCGAATTGTCTGTCTTTACAAGCTGGCTCATATTCTCTTCACCATTACAACACAGCCTATTTAAAATAAAAAGTTTGATCTGAATTGGACAATCAAGTTCATGTATTTCGGGGTTTAAGGAGAGGGTGAGGAGGCAGCAAGTGATGCTATGTGCTGTCTGCTTCGGCCTGCACGAGTCCAGCACCTTTTCACCCCAGGGACTTCACTGGGACAGCTGGTATGGAGCGTGAACAGAGTGTGTGTGTGTGTGTGTCTCTATGAGAGAGAGAGAGAGAGAGAGAGAGAGAGAGAGCGAAAGAGAGAGAGAGAGAGAGAGAGAGAGAGAGAGAGAGAGAGAATGAAAGAAAGCTATGGGGCAGATGGGCGAAAGCAGGCAAGGATGTGAGAGAAGTAGGTCTCAGGTCCATGGTGAGTGTGAAATAGCTGTGGACAAAAGGCAAAATGGATGGCCGAATGATTAATGACCGCAGACAGTTCAGTGGATAACAATGGCATTGTGCCGGACTCCACACTGGGTACATGTGAAGCTGGCCGGATTTGAGTGGGAGTGGGAGGATCAGCTGGACTTTACACAATGGTGTGAATAGAAGGGGGCAAAGGATTAAACAGCTTTTGTGTAACCACAATAAAACTTAATAACTCTGATGGAAACCTAAAAGAGATTGTGTACTTTATTATGATTGGTTAGATGAAAGGTTGTTGTGTTATTGTGATCCAGAGAGATAGATAGACAGACACACACACACACACACACACATGCCCTTGAATGTAACTACATGTTCTCTGCTAGTTCTTAACTGCAGATCATATCTTTCAGTCACATCGCAAAAAGTCTTGGGCAGCATCAGTTTTGTCTAAGCCGTCCCTCACATATATCAATCATTCAATCATTCTATCTATCTATCTGTCTGTCTGTCTGTCTGTCTGTCTGTCAGTCAGTCAGTCAGTCAGTCAGTCAGTCAGTCAGTCAGTCAGTCAGTCAGTCAGTCTGTCTGTCTGTCTGTCTGTCTGTCTGTCTGTCTGTCTGTCAGTCAGTCAGTCAGTCAGTCAGTCAGTCAGTCAGTCTGTCAGTCTACTTATTTATGTATTTATTGTTTGTTTGTTGCTCTGCATCCCTTTGATTTCACTGAAGTATCATTAATGATTGTAAGCACACAGGATTTACCAAGAGAAATTAGTCTCTTTTTTTTTAACTTAAATTATCATTTTGCATTACAGTAATATCAACCATACCTTTTTGCAATGTATTAATAACACTGAATAGTTTAGCTACTTTGTAGTTACTTTTTCTAGCAGATGAAATGCTACACTTGTAATCTGTTAAAACAAAAATCTTTCACCAAATGGTGGTAATTCAGAAAGCTATAATAGAGCATTGTTTAATCGCTTTGGTAGGCCTACTATTTTTGCATGCAAGTGAATTACATTTTCAAAACTCTTAGTACAAAACACCAAACTGATCACACTTGTAACAAAGCTAGTAATTCTCTCAAAATCTGCTAACATGCTTTCATCGGGGTGTACATTTATCAATGAAGTTACAGTATGACGCTTGACTGACGTTCTGTCAATTCTGACAGTACAGAATATCTGGTCAATTCGTGATACTGTAAGAATTGTTAAATTTACACGTTTATTTAGTTTTTTTCGTCGGAGCACCACTAAGTCTTCTCACATCTACCAGCGATGCTTGATTCAACTTCCCGCGTCTACTACCTGCGCAGATATCAACAGCGCAACTAGGTTGCCAGGTTGAGGACTTGAGGTCACAAATGTGTTGAAATTTGTATGATGTGTCGATTGTGTGAGTAGGATGCGTTTCATACAAGATCTGGCAACTGGACAACCTTGGAATAATATATTGATGTGATTATTCATATAACGAGGTTTGGGCCATACAAATAACGGGAGTTTCCTGTGAGAAATTAAAAACGGGATGGGGGCGGGAGATCGGTGTGAAATATGGGAGACTCCCTGGAAAACGGTAGTGTTGACAGGTATGCTTTGGTTACAATAAAAGCATCTACAAAATGACTAAACGTGCTGTAAATGTTATTACTCACCCCAATCTGAAAAGGTAAAGTGTCAATTCATTCATGCTGTACTGTAATTTGCTTTACAGTAGTTAGGCTTTTGTTTACGTAATGGACATTGAAGGCACATATGTCATTGGCATCATTTGATTCCCACCTCTGTGACCTCTCAGACTGGCCTCCAGAATACTAATTCATTATTTTGTTCTTCTTCCTCACAGTCTATCTTGCTCTGTGTTGTCAAATTGTAAATGCTCATACACACACTCTGAATGCATATGGTACAGGACATACTGTAAACGATAGTGGTTACATAAGATACACTGTATATTAGCAATATTGTAACAAATTCATTATGTTTGGTTATCCTATTTTGAACATGTAATTTATTGTAGATGTTGCTATTTTACAAACACATAAAATAGTCAAACCAGTTGAAAATCTATAGATACCAAATCAGTGCCAGTCCTTGCCTTTTGGGGGCCCTAAGCATAAATATGTGTGGGGCCCCCGTAAGTATGTTCATAACCTACACTTATGTTCACAAGATAATGTCTTTGACAGTATGTAGGCAAATCAGGGGCCCTAAGCAACTTGCATTATGTAGCATTATATCATTATAGCATTATGAAAGGTAGTTACTTTCAATGAAAGTTAAAAATAGTGAAAAAATTTCTCTGTGATTTTTTTGTTTGGTATGCTGAATTGTTTGAAAACAAAAATCATTTTGATGATCTACTGTGATATTAGTACTAAGAGTTTTAAAAATGTAAAACACTTTTAAAAATGGCACAAAACCGAATAAAAAACACTTTAACTCAAGAAGTCATTCTGTTACACTACTAGTCAAGGTCTGTAGGCTACTGTTTTAAAATAGCAAAATGTCTTTATCTAGCGGTACATTAAAATGTTGCAATATTTTCCTATTACAGACATTCTAAATGAGGTCGTACATCGAAAAATCCCAAATTCTAAATTTCTTCATAAAATGTCATGTTACTACTAAAAAAATACTGTTTGGCAAACCATATTTTGTGTAACTTACATAAAACTCAATTAAAAAACATCTTTTGGCAATTAAATTATAAATAAGGTGAGGTCTAATCAATTGGTAAGTAATATTGTCAACAAATGTTTTGAGGTTAAAAAAGGATTGATAAAATTATCACTATGACACTTTGTATCACTCTCTACGGGCCTGCAACAACTCCATGTCCCATCTCTTGTTTGTAATTGTGAGCAGTTACCTATGCTGTACTTCCCCCTCTATACATTTAACAGATATTAGCCCACATAAGTAAGACCTTTGTGGTAAATGATAATAATACGACTATAATCATCCAGATAATACAGTCCTGGTAGTAGTCAGACAGTTCTTAGACACTAACTGATCATAATCATTACTTGTAGCCCTACTTACATCTTAGCCATATATTTCCTTTGATTACATTCTGGATGTTGGTAGGAGGAAATATACCCTATAGCTAGCTGTGATCTACTTTCAAAGAGTGTTGCTAAAGCTCTAATGCTGAAACTCATTTAATTCATGAGGCAGACCCAGTCAGTGTATCTCTCTGGGGACCTTTTAAACCTAACACCACTATTCAGATGTTAATTGTCAATGATCATGCCTATCCATCTCCAGAACAGGCCCTCTCACACTGTAACGTCCCCGGAGAAGCTGTTGAACCGATAGGAATCATGTAAATGTGTGCATCAGCTTACGCTTGATGGTAAATGAGTACATGACCGTTCATTTAGCTTCAGGAAAGACAGAAGACATGAGCTATGGGGGTAAATGACATGTACAATCACTAAGCCTTTGAAAAACACCAAACACTGTGATGCAATTAGACTTGAACGCTGACACACGCATGCATGCACACACACACACACACACACACAATTACCCAACTACCCTAATCATTGTAAAATTGCTTTCTCCCCCCATGCTAGTTTCTATACGACACTGGCAACGTTAAAGTGGATTATGAAATGGGGTTAATACTGTAGATAATTCCACTGCACACTCAGTTATGATTTTTTCTTCATTAAATTAGGGCCAGTCTCTTCACTGAAGTGGCTGGGCCTTTCAGCAAGATGCTTGTAAATTGACATTTACGGATAATTAAGTATTCCTCATGAACATTAAAACATGCTTATTTTGGAAAGGCTTTGGCAGAGTACGTCTCCTCGAATGGTGACTAATGTCTCTTGGGTGCATATGCATGCCTTCTTCATTGCTGATAGTTGCCAGAGGGCTGCAATAACAGCTTTTCCAAAACAACACAATTGTGTAATTTTTTAACTCTTTTGTCCTGTCTTTGACTAACTGATTATTGGTCTGTCATCACAGGTTTAGATTTAGATTACAACACAAAAGTAATCTCTAGTACAGCAAAGTAATTGTAAATAAAATACCATAGTATCTTCAAGTAAAATAACATTATTCTGCAATATAGCTTTAAGACCAACGTAACGGAAACAGCAATAGCAATATCCTGCCTCTACTTTTCATTCTAAATTGTAATGCCATTGCAAACAAACAAAAAAACAAACAGGGGGCCTGGGTAGCGAGTAAAGACACAGACTACCACCCCTGGAGTCGAAATTTCGAATCCAGGGTGTGCTGAGTGACTCCAGCCAGGTCTGAACCAGGTCAGGGTAACCTCCTCATGATCGCTATAATGTGGTTCTCGCTCTTGGTGGGGTGTGTGGTGAGTCGTGCGTGGATGCTGTGGAGGATAGCGTGAAGCCTCCGGACACGCTATGTCTCCGCGGTAATGCGCCCAACAAGCCACATGATAAGATGCGCGGATTGACGGTCTTAGATGCGGAGGCAACTGAGATTCATCCTCCACTACCCGGATTGGGGCTAGTCACTATGCCACAACGAGTTCTTAGAGCGCATTGGGACTTGGGCATTCCAAATTGGGGAGAAAAGGGGAGAAAATAAATAAAACAAATAAACAAACAAAAAGCTATCCCTAAACAGTCCCTTAAGCGATTTCTACACTTTTACCCTCTCTATTTAATTTCTAATCTTTTTTTTTTTAATCACTGGCTTGTGGAGAGATATATTGCATCATTGATGCAACAGTGCATCAAAAAATCATTACTTTATAAAAATTAATTGAAATGTAAATTAGTCAGTCGCAATTAAACGTATCATAGAAGCTGATAACTTCATAAAAGAGCCACAAATGCATTGCTCCCTTCATCTGATTAATTTCTAAAGCTTCAGGCAATGTAATAAACAAGCAAACACTATGGCAATACAAGACAAATACTATTTTATGGTTTAATAAACACAACAATAACATGTAAATTGCTTTACATAATTCCTTTCCCTTGCATATTGAAATGGGTTTTGGTGTCTATCAATTAATTATAACATACTAATTATATTTTTTTCATTTGCTAGTAGTGGTTGGTTTAATCAAGGTCTCTACATCAATAATATCTTATTATGGTATCAATAGTGAGTATTTAGAAAAAGTGTAGATTTTCTAAGCTTATTTAATTTTTACATTCCCTTCCTTCTCCTACAGGTGAAGTGTGTAATTTCTGCACTACCTAACAAAATAGCAAAAATCAACATTCCCTGCATCCGAAACCACTTACTGTCACAATATATACTATTTGATGAAGGATGCAATTTTCAGACGTATAACGGTACGTTTTTTTAAAGTTTTCATGTGAGAAGTATGAATAGTTCCCCTTCTGTCACTCATTCGACATTGTGTCGAATGAAGTAACACAAGGGGTCTTCCTTGGGAGCCTCACATACCTCTGAACTTGACAAAAGGCCAATGAGAAATTGGCAGACAGAATTTGCATGTCCAGCCACCGGACAATACGGGTATAAAGGGAACTGTGCGTGAATCTGTCAGTCAGATTTTTTCTTCGGAGTCGAGCGGTTGTGCAACAGCATGCTGAGTTCACCACTGTTCCACTCACCTCTATTGGCAAGAAGCACTGCTGTTGGATCTTATGGCATGTTTCCAGCTGGTGTTCTCTCTCTCTGCACGCTGTGCAGTCCACGCCCCTGGGCGCTTCGACAGCGCTTTCACTGCCTAAAAGAGTGTTTTCCCCTCCTAAAAGAGTTTGTTTTCTCTAAAAGAGTTTGAGTTTTCACTCAAGAGCAATACACAGACAGGCATTGAACGTCCTCTTACGTGTCTTTTTCAAGATGCCCTTTCGCCTCTGTGTAGTTCCTGGATGCGGTTGATATCTCCCCAAGACCGACGGCCACAGATGCTGCCTCGCGAGCCTGGACAGCGATCACACTGAGGTGGCGTTTGTGGATGGTTCATGCACTCAGTGCGAGAACATGACCATGGCAGCATTGCGGTTGCGGCGCTCCTTCCTCAAGGTGAATGCCACTTCAGCTGCCCTCCCCGTCGCTCATTCTTCCCATGGGATTTAGGACGACCCGGCTGGCGATGAAGGCGATTTGGGGATTACGACGGGCTCAGTTTCACCGGGTAAATCCCCACGAATCACCCACCCCCCGACACACTAGCTTGCTTCTGTGAGTGAAGGATTTCCGTGAAATCCCTCACGGCCAGCCCGCCCAGTCTGAGGCTGACGCGCAGACGGCCGGTATGCTTGCCCGGGCTGCCGTGAGCGTGGGCTTGGACTGGAACCCTCTGTCCTCCCCACAGCCTTCGTGGCTCAATGACTGGTACCTCGGCTCCGGGCGCCACTCCCAGTCACGGCCACGTGAGGCACAAGGCACAAGGAACGCTTTCTCAACGCCCCTGTCTCTCAGCTTGTCCTCTTTGGCGACACCGTCGATAACTTCGCCCAGCAGTTTTTGGCGGTGAAGAAGCAGATGGTGGCGATCACCCACATCATGCAGTGGCGTTGCCAAACCAGCGCCCCGCCTGCCCGCCGAGGGTGGCCCCCTGCAGCTAAACAATAGGTAGCTCTGCCTCAACCCGGGCCCAGCTCTCAGCCCCAGCGTCGAGCACCTCAAGGCGGTGTACGCCCCCATCTCTAGGACTCCTTCCAGGACCAGGAAAGTTCTGAAGCTCTTGAGACGGGCAACCCAGGCAGTCAGATGTTCGCTCCAGTACCAAGACCACTCCTTCCCCCGGTGGAGGGCCGGGAGGAGAATCCTTGTTTACATTATTTTCATTTGCCACACCGCCTTCGGGCTACGGTACCCACATTCTCAATAAAATAGCAATTTCCTCACTCCCTGGGCCATCTAGCCAGTGTGCTCCGTTCTCATGGCACCCCGGCTCCAAAACTCTACAGTCCCGGCTCCCCGGAAGCAGCTTCCTCACCTCCGGACCCGTGACTGCTCAACCCCAGCAGGCCAGCACTGATGAGTTCCGAAGATGCCTTTCCAGGACCTCTCTCTCAGTCTCTAATCCGCCCCCTGCCAGGTGCACGGAGCAAGGTAAGTGCTTTGATTCTTTTCTCAGCACCCAAGCCTCGAGATGTTCTTCTGCCTCCCGACACGCTATTACCTGCTCCCCCTCAGCCCCCTCCTGGACAGGGCCCCGGCTGCATTGGCACATCAACTGCCTAGAGTTGCTGGCTGTATCCCTTGCCCTGTGGAGGTTTCTCCCACTAATTTGGAGACCAGGCAACTTTACGCCCTGAAGTGGTGCTTGTTCATGAATTGGTGTTCTTCCTGAGCCAAAGACCCTCAGAGATGCGCAGTTTGGTCAGTGCTTTCATTCCTGCAGGAGAGGCGGGACAGGGGGACACCTCCACCTTGAAGGTGTATGTAGCCGCTATTGCGACCCACCATGACGCAGTAGATGGAAGTCCTTACGTAAGCATGACTTGATTATGAGTTTCCTTAGAGGTGCCCGGAGACTGAACCCTCCCCGGCCAAGCCTGTTCAGCTCCTGGGATCTCTCAGTGGTCCTCTCGGGCCTTCAGAGACCCTCATTCGAGCCGCTTGACTCTCAAGGTTGAACTCAAGTCCCTCTCCCTGAAGACGGCCCTCATGATAACATTAGCCTCCATCAAGGGGGTTGGGGACCTGCAAGCGTTCTCTGTCAGCGACACCTGCCTGGAGTTCAGTCCGGCTTTGCATATCTACTTGGACCACACGCAGAGATTTAGATGTTCTGAGAAGCTCTTTGTCTGAGGAAAGGGAACACTGTCTCCAAACAGAGGTTAGCTCACTGGATTGTTGACACCAACTCACTGGCTTACCAGACCTAGGCCGTTCCCTTGCCGGTTCGAGCACACTCAATGAGAAGTGTGGCATCCTCGTAGGCACTGGACAACGGCACCTGCCTAGCAGACATCTGCAGAGAATGGGCTGGGCAACACCCAATACATTTGCAAGATTTTACAATCTCAGCATTGAGTCGGTCTTGTCCCGTATTTTGTCAGGTCTGAGTGGTAGAACTCGTTAATGCGGATCAGCCGACCAGGTGTACCACTTGCACCTAGCACCCTTCACCAAGCTGATCCAGTGTGCTTTCTCTTCCAGGTTAGCCACTAATCGTTGCTTCCTGGATGTTCTCCTCCGTAGCCTTCTGGCCTGCAAATTCAGCGGAGCAACACTTGTGGCTCAGCTCCGGGAGCCACTCCCAGTCACGGTCACGCCCCGTGTCACAAGTGCTCTGTACTGGGGTAGGGCTCCACAGGCTTAATTCCTTCTTCAGGCAACTCCCTGTAATGTATTTTCCACGGTACGGTCCCCCTGTCGGCGAACCCACATCTCCCTTTGGGTCCCATCGCCATGCTTGTAGAGCTCCTCCCTCATCAGGCAGGACCTACCACTGTGCTGCTCCCACGTATGGCTTCATAACCCTCGTGGTGTATTTGCACATGTTTCCTCCCCCTAGTCTGGGCAGGATTTGGCCTCCACAAGGTCTTTCCCTCCTGAAAGAATAGGAACGGGAAAGACCGCATAACGCTAAGATAGCCCCAGCCGCTTCACACTCTATGCGAGAGACATAGAGAGAGAAAAGGCTGTGGTCTGTATATGACATCTCTTTTAGGGGCATGGGGAGGGCTATGTGCAGCCAATACAGTTGCCTCTAGCACGCAGCAGCCTGCTTGCGTCTGTGTTGGCAGTAAACGTAACACAGACTAGTGCGTGGCACTTTTGAATGGGACCCCTTGTGTCACTACATTCAACACAACGTCGAGTGAGTGACAGAAGGGGAACATCATGGTGACAGTTGTCGTAACCTCCGTTCCCTAAGGGAGGGAATGAGACGTTGTTCCCTCCTGCCACGGCACTAGACCTAACACTGTAAATGACCATGCTGTATTCTCAGCTCCTCAGAGCAAAAACCTGACTGACATACGCACGCCCGCTTTCCTTTATACCCTTATGTCCGGAAGCAGAACATGCAAATTCTGTCTGCCAATTTCTCATTGGCCTTTTCTCAAGTTCAGAGGTACATGAGGCTCCCAAGGAAGACCCCTTGTGTCACTTCATTGCGTCTCGTTCCCTCCCTCCGGGAATGGAGGTTAGAACAGTAACTGTGACGTTTTCAAACATACTTCATCCGGGGACGTGGTATTGACCCGTGACCCGATTATATGACATAAGAACATCAACATCGGAAATAATCTGCATGGGTTTTGTTAAAAAAAGGACCCTTTTAGCACAAGAAACAACTCGATTCGTGGTTCACCAGTTTTCTTTAAATCCAAAGTTTTGAACACAACGTCTCCTCAGCTCCTGAGGGATTATGGGATTATAAAGTGCTCAGTTGACCCGCACTTTAGAATCTCGCCGGAGATAGTAGGTTATCTGGGAATTTCCAGCTTACTACTTAAAGAATACTGAGGATTTGGACATACTACTCGATTGGCCTCCTGTTTTTGGCATTCTATGTAGTTGGGAAATATCAGTGGCATAACTTTGGTCCTAAGGGCCCCAGTGCAAGGCAGTAGTCGGGCCTCTGTTTCAGGCCTCCATCTCTCCCCGGGCCCCAGTGCAGCTGAACTGCCGGACGTTATGCCAGTAGGAAGTACAGTATGCACTTTCGGACCCAAAAACTGTTTTCAAAAAGCTTTCACTAAATACACCCTCTACCTGTAATTGGTTAGGCAAACAGATTGTCTCACCCTAAACTCATGTTATTGGTTGAATCAATGTTGCTGTAACTGGCGGTATCAGTTTATTTAAACTTTTAGGGAAATCAACCTACCTTCAAAAATATTTTACTTATAGTAGTCTCACAGTAATAAATATCTGTAATTTGATATAATTTTATTGGAATAATTATGTTTCTTCTTATTTCTAATATCAGTTATGTACTTTGGGGTGTTCTGTGTTATATTTGTAGTTTAGTTAATGTTTACTGCATTATGTTAATTTCACATGTGTTACCCTGATGGTGTTTAGTGTTTGTGTGAGTGACGCTGAGCACTGTCTCTACATGTGTATTGGTCATTGTTTCTGGAAGAGCCACTATTGGTGAACTTCATGTCATCATGTGCTTTTCTGTCATTGTTCTGGTGATTAACAATACTTTATAAAGTAAAAAGCTGATTTTTGCAGTTTCAGAAGGTTAATGTCAAGTTTTTTTTAACTGTAAATTAATTTTTATTTTTTTAACAGTGCAAGCGTAGTCATGTAAAGTACAACAATTTTAAACTGTAAAATTTACAGTTTGTTCTGTAAAGTTGTTTACATTTTTACTGTATTTTTTAGATTTTTAATTTTTTTTTACTGTGCAGCATATTAAGTTTGGATACTAGAGTAGTATATGAAACAAAAAAATAAAATGAGCTTTAATGGTGCCAGGGAGGTGCTCTTAAAGTATAGTAATTGACATTATGAGTGCGTTTGTTCCTCTTTCGTGCTGAAAGGGAGATGACCTTTGAATGCATGGACTACCACTGTTTGGATCTTTACACTGCTTGATGCTGTTTTTCAGGGCCCTTTTCTCCTTCCTCTGGCAGTGCAATGAGAAATTATTGGCATTTCCTGTCATCAGTGGTGGTTCTACCTTGTATGGCGCCCTGGGCGAATCCCCCCCTACCCCCCTAAAAATTTGTCTGGGGGGAGGGGGATTCATGCCACCCCCGGCAAGATGCGGCTGCCCATGTCGCCCATGCCTAAATATGCTTCTTATCATGATATATGCTTGTGAGCATGTAGTTACATGAGAGCCTGTGTGTGTGAGAGCATGTGTGTTTGCATGGGGTTGAACAATGGTGCCTGGGGGAAAGCAGCTCGAGACCGACGTAGAGACCCGCAGTGAGCACTTTAACTGGCTGTTGCAACATTGCTGTTTATTTTATATGGTGTTAGATGTTACGACAGGTAGAAAAGTAGAGAATGAGGGATAGAATGAGAAACATGGCAAAAAGAAAATACTGTCATTGTTTACTCACACGTGTTATTCTAAACCTGTGTGACTGTTTTTTCTTCCATTGAACACATAAGGAAATCTAAGGCGCAATGTTAGCCTCAATCACAATTCACTTGTATTGCATCTTTTTTCCATATAACAAAAGTAAATGATGACTTAGGCTTACATTCTGCCTAACATCTGCTTTCGTATTCCACCGAAGAAAATAGTCATACAGGTTTGTAATTCAGTGCTATTATTTTGTGTTTATCTTAATTTATTTTGTCTATCTTTCATTCTCTGTTTCTAACTTATTAGATTTGGTATAGAAGTTACAGAGGGCTTGTGTGCTAGAGCTGAGAGTTCTGTCTCATTACACACACACTGCATAGCTGTGATGGCATTATGCTCTCAGTTCCATATGTAAACCATTTCCCCCATCCCAAAAGTCTGGCCTCATTAGCACAGCCTTTACCTAAATGCTGCATATTTTTCCATTCCCTTCCTCAGCCCAGATACACACTGCCAAACCCAAAACTTACAATGCTTACTGTAGCTAAACAGAGGCAATAAATTCAAATACACATAGTGTCTGATATACACGAACAGTCAGAATAACTGCACTCTTTGTTAAAATTAATAAAATGAAAATACCTTTATTAAGACATGATTTACTTTATAAATGTTAGGAATCTCTGCATTTATAGTAGTTTAATTGTACAAAGTTTACAAGTAATTACTACAAGAGAAAAATCAGATGTTGACCTATTCAGCAGACAGTGGCTCTTCATTACTGTATGGAAACGCCATTCAGTAGTACTTGCATGAAAGGCGGATTGCATGAACTATGCTAAACTGCCAGAAGGTGGTGATGAAATCATTTGGAAAACTTAATTTCCCAAGTAGAATACATGAACACAAATTATACAAGTATGCATCCCAAAAGAGGGAGCTGTAGTGCTCTGGTAATGTCTGTCAGAAATTAAATGTCCCCGATGTGATTTGTGTTAGCCTAACTCACAATAAACACACCAGATGAGGAGAGTGCCACCTCAGCACTGCACTGTACAGCTGTTTTCAACCTTTTGTTATAACAACATATTGGTTTCCACCCATTTCACTTTTTCAGAGTTTCAACTGTATTTTCTTCATCAGGAATAAAATTAAAAGTGGTCGAAAAAATTAACGAACTTATCACTACAAATGGTAAAATGCGGTAACCTGCAATTGCTACCTTAAGGAGCTATTTCTACTTGATCTGACCCTTAAATGACCTGTCAGTTTAACCTAATTTATTCAGGTTAATTCAGTGATATAAAATCATATTTTTGACTTGAATAAAACCAGTTACAGTAATTTAGACGTGATTTTTTTTTCCCAGTGTGTGTTGTAACTTTGACACAACTTTAATTTTACTTAACAAGTGAATTCAGAAAGGAATATTTTGATCTGTTTAAAGGAATATTGTTCTGTTTCTCATCCACACTTATCATATCACTTCAGAAGATAAGAATTCAGCCACTGGAGTCATATGGATAAGTCTGCTTTTATGTTGCCTTTATGTCTTTTTGAAGCTTCAAAATGTTGGTACCCATTCACTTGCATTGTGAGGACATACATACAAAGCTGAAATATTCTTCTTAAATCTTCATTTGAGTTCTGCAGAAGAAAGAAATTCATACAAATCTCGGATGGCTGAAATATTTAACAGTGTTTGTTCACTCTTCTATATTTTCCGGTTCTCTCAAAATATTTGCTTTTTTTTAGTTTGTTTAAGAGGTGATCTTTTGTTTCATTTATACACATGTAATTGCTACCTTGAACCAGTTTTGTTGCATCTGCCCTCATCAAAACTGCACAATGTTAAAGTCTTTCAAAAAACACAAATGAAACATGGGGCAACTTAAACAAAGTACAATTCACAGAATGATAAGGGTACATAGTGAAGGAAAGATAAAGAAATAAGCCTCTTTGCAAACGATTTACTACTTATTTGCCTTTTGCTCAAGGATGCCATTTCAGCACTTGTTTTTCCTCTCTGAGAGTGAGACTTCATCTAACTGAATGTAGACCATTTTGAGAGGCTTATCCGCTTTCTTCATCCATCCGCCCTTGAACTCCACACATATGTTTCTGATAGACCGTAGCACTCCATAGAACTCCTACTCAGCCTCTCATTCAGAAAGAAATAGGGGGAGAGGCCGAGGGAGGAGGAGAAGAAAAAAGTTTCCACTGAAACACTAAACAGTTATTTTCGCTGTGTCGTTCTCTGGGATGTGCTTTTAAGACTGCTCAATCACACGCTGAGGTGCTCTTTCGGTCACACCAAGAAACAAATAAATTATTTAACTCTCCTCAAGGTCTCTCCATTTACATTTGCTCCTTTCCTCCTTTATTTTCATCAAGATTTTTGTAGCTGAGCTTGGGAACAGTGTGAGAGTGATATTTAACAATTTACTAAAACAATCAAGCAAATTTCAATTTATTGGCTTTGTCAGGTTAGATGTATTATTTAATTTATATGTAACACTAATGAAAACGAGGCTGTGAGGGATAGACGTAGATAGGAAGATAGATAGATAGAAAAGAAAAGAAAGGGTGATAGACACTTATTTAATCTCAGTAACCTCCTATAATGTGACACATTTACTCATGGAAGAATGAATCATGGCTGACTTTGAAAAGTGCACTTCTACAATGACAACATTAATCGAAGTCCAAGACCACTGCCATATCAGACAGCGCAACATTTAAGACAGTACATTGAATTAAACAGTCAGTACATCTGTCCCTCAGAGCCTCATTTTAATTTATGCCAAATTTAATTTGGCATCTTTCCTGACTAAGGTCCATACTTATATCTTAGAGTCACATTCCATGAATTTGTATAAAATTCATGGAATATAAATAGTACAATAAGACTTTAATGTGTGAAATTTCACTTGATATATTTTACATATGCTTTTATGTACTTTATGTACTTAAAAAATACGGTATGCAGTCTAAGAAGCTGAATACTTTCACCTTTAAATGTGTGGAGAACTGTAGCACTGACAAACTTACACCATACAAACAGTATCTCATACATAAGTAATCCTTAATGCTTAATTTCCCTTTACCCACTATAAATCACCATTAGACCTGTGTGGACAGATAGGGAAGTGTAAACACCTGTTGTGCTGCATGTCAGAATTCAAATAGGCAAGAGAGTTGTGGATATGTAATGTGTGTGTGTGTGTGTGTGTGTGTGTGTGTGTGAGAGAGAGAGACAGAGAGCGTGTGAGCGTGTATTTATCACTTTGTGGGGACCAAATGTCCCCATAAGGATAGTAAAACCCTTTTGACCTTGTGGGGACATTTTGTCAGTACCCATGAGGAAAACAGCTTATAAATCATGCTAAATTATGTTTTTTGAAAATGTAAAAATGCAGAAAGTTTCCTGTGAGTGGTTTAGGAGTAGGGTTAGGGGATAGAATATATAGTTTGTACAGTATAAAAACCATTATGTCTATGGAATGTCCCCATAAAACATGGAAACACAACATGTCATCAGGGCACATACTGTCTAGTTCAACACTGTGGCCCTAGCCATGCTGATTTTACTGGCATCTATGGAGAAAGAAATACACAGACCACAATCAGCACTTCAGTTGATCCAAATGGTAGTTGATCCCCCTGAATAACTAATCAGTTATGAGCTGTCACTGGAGTTATTTTAGTTTGAATAGCTTGTCTCTTATGTCTGAGATTACAGTAAACATTATTTTGATCTAAAATGCACTCAACTAACAGTTACACTCCAGAGCATAATTGGCATAAAACAACAATCCCTGACTAACTGACCTGAGATGAGAACATACAATGTATTAAATTGATAAAACAGATATGAAAAGGGCTTGTAGTTTGCTAGATACAGTGGTATTAGTGAGATCTCTGGGTGCTGTTGTTTTGCAGTGTGCTCTTCATGGAAGCTAAAATCCTTGCATTTAAGGAAATCTGATGATAACAGTGATTATTTAGCAGAGATGGACCACTTCAACCTAGGAGCTCTGAGCACCCAACGGTCAACGGATGTAGAAAGGAAGTCGCCTTTCAGTTAAAAGAGCCAATCACCTTTAAGGTAAAGACATCACCTGTCAATCAATATGAGGTAAAGATTCACAATTTATGATACCAGTATCGTCAGATTTTATTGCTGATTTGAAATATGTTCTTTGATCTTAATCTTGACCAACTGTTTTTGAGATTTTGGTCTTTCTCCATTCAAGTAGATAGGAGCTGTGCAGGCATGACTGGAAATAGCCTACCAAGTAGGCTATTTTGTTCCAAAATGGCAGACAGTGGACTGACTTGCTAGAAAGACATCGATGATACTCAGTACACGACCCTATCAGACACATCTAGAATATGTTTCAATGATTCTAAATTTACCCAACCTAAATGTGCGCAAGAGAGCTAAAGAGAGAAACCTTTAACCTACAATTGATTAATTATTCTCTGTTGTAATGGTAGGTCTATATTTATGGCTTAATGAATGGCTTTTAAAAACTTAAAAGTGTGTTTGGAATAAGTGTGGCATTTTTTAAAAATAATTAATTTGTACATTGTAAAAAAAAATTCAGGTAACCTAAAAAATGTGCTTCATGTGGTAGCATCAAAATTAATGGGTATTATTAGATTGAAAAATCAACCTGACTGCATTAGGTTACACTGGTAACTGTATGTTACCTTGCTCAATGTAACAATTTATGCTTAAAATCTTTATCTTTTCTGTTGAGTTGAAAAATATTCCCAAGCATCTCCCTAAGAGCATTATGACAATACATTATGGGGTGTCAAGTTCCAATTTGATCCAAAAGATCTCTTAATATGCCTGTGTATTAAACACATATTACCTACTGTATAGAACAATCTGAGAAATTAAACAATTTGTCTGATTTCATAACAGTTGGATTGCAGGACTCTTGATGCATGAACTGTTGTCATCTTCTACAGTGATGAATTTAAGTGTTATATTTTATACCAATTTTTCCTTTGAAAATCTAATTTCCATTGTTTGTAGAACAGCATTCTTCCATCTAAGAAATATTTCTATGTTATGACACATGCTATCTGTTGCTGATGCCGAAAAACGAATTCATTCGTTCATAACCTCAAGACCAGATTATTGTAATGCATTTCTGTCCTGCAAGTTCAATAAATCAATTGGTTCAAAATGCAGCTTCAAGAGTGCTGACTAGAACCAAGAAATATGATCATATTAGCCTAATTTTATCATTGTTATATTGCCTACCTGTTTAATTTCATATTAATTTTAAATTTCTGTTAACTACACACAAAGCTTTGAATGGTCTAGCTCCACAGTACTTAAGTGACCTGCTACCATGCTATATTCCATCACGTTCATTACGATCACAAAATTCTGGCCTGTTAATTGTTCCTAGAATATCATAATCCACAAAGGGAGGTTGATGTTTTTCCTATTTCCTACACTCACTCAGTTTAAGGCTAGACTAAAGTCTCATCTATTTAGCCAGGCATACACCTAATTTATCCATAAACCCAAATCTTAGTTTGGTCTGCCGGAACCAGAAACATTTCTCATAATCTATAACTCTGCAGTAAATTGAATGGCAGCTACGCTAATATTATTCAATTTGCTTGCCTGTCTCAACCTTGGGATTCATATTGTGAATATGCCGGACAGATCCAGCTCGGTTCCAGCTTGGTGTCAGACTCCACTGCTACGTGTCGCTGAGTGATGATGACAAACTACAGTCGTTGTTAGCCACACATCACTTCAGTCTTTTATGATGGACTTCAGAGGATGATCTGATGCCATCTCCAACTGTAAGTCATAGGATACTTCATATGCCACTGCCTTAATCTTGGATTTAGGATGGACCTCAACAAACCTCACCGAAATGACCTGCTGGATGAACTGCAATGCACCTCTTTGTTCTCTGCCTGCATCACCTTTGTTTATTGATGGCCTACAATCTTGAAATGGAATACATAGATTATCAATTAATTGCCAACAAAAGCCTTCATCAGCCAACTAACAAAGGACAATGCATCTATGTGAACTTCTGTGGTTAATTCAGGATGGACTTCAAAGATATTAGTCATTAATCTTACAGTTCATAAAAAATCTTTGTTTAAACACTGGCCCTTAACACATACTTTGTTCTTTATCTGTCACTCACTCGATGTTGTGTCAATGTAGTGACACTAGGGGTCGCTCTTCAGAGCTCGAGACGCCTCTGAACTTTGATAAAAGGCCAATGGGAATTGGTGAGTGGTATTTGCATGCCATTCTCCCGCACATATGGGTGTAAAGGAGGGAAAATGCATACCGCTCATTCAGATTTTCTCATCGGAGCCGAGCGGTTGATGGTTCAGCGAGCTGAATATGCCAACGCTTCTATCTTCACCCCTGCTGGATCCTTACAGCGCATTACAGTGGCTTCCGCCCTCTCTGCACAGGTGCACTGCAGAGATCGCCCCTGGACAATTTGGAAGATAATTAGAGTGTATTCTAAAAGAGTATTTTCCCTCTAAAAGAGTATATTCTAAAAGAGTATATTCTAAAAGAGCGGCACACATTGGAACGTCTTTTTAAACACACGTCTTTTTAAAGATACCCTTCCGATTGTGTGTTATTCCATGAAGTGGTCGATATCTCTTGCCTTCAGATGGCCTCGATCGCTGTCTTTCATGCCTGGACGCTGCCTACGCAGAGACATTTTTCTCATTACAGCGGCTTCCCTTCTCTCTGCACGGGTGCACTGCAGAGATCGCCCCTGTGCGATACGGCAGATCATTACATTGTATTCTAAAAGAGTATTTTCCCTCTAAAAGAGTACAGTATATTCTAAAAGAGCGGCACACATCGGAACGTCTTTTCAAAGATGCCCTTCCAATTGTGTGTTATTCCTGGTAGTGGAAAGCAAGATTTTCACCTCCCATTCCCCGACACGCTCGTTTGCTCCAGTTAGGTGCTTGGATGAGTGCGCCGACTCGTCCCAGGCAAGTTCGACCTCTTATTCGGCGGCCGCGTAGGTGATGAGCTCTCGAGCGCAGCATCGGAGAGCGGGCTCGTCCAGTCAGACGCAGAAACCATCACAGGCAGATGCTGAAATGATGGACATGTTTTCCTGGGCTGGAGTGGAACCCTCCACACTCCCCCGAACCCTAGCGGCTTGATTGGTGATTTGTATCTGGGCTCGCAGCACTGCTCACAGCCACGCCCCTCCACAGTGCCTTTCTTCCCGGAGGTGCATGAGGAGCTGACAAGATCGTGGGAGGCACCTTTCACTGCCCGGTCCTGAACTTTTGGCTACCCCGCTCTCACTACCCTCGATGGCAGAGTGGCCAGGGGTTACTCGGCGATGCCCCCAGTGGATAAGGTTCTCAGAACCTATTGCACCTTTGCCTCCAGTGTGCCGCCACCTGCTGCGGGCACCTGAAGCTCCCGTCCATGGCTCTCCTGCAAGTACACCAAGCCAAGATGCTGAAAGAGCTGCACGAGGGTAGTTCCGCCCCGCGATTGATGCAGGAGCTGAGCTCGGCGACTGACCTTGCCCCCCGGGTGACGAAGGCGAGTTGATGGCAATAGGTTCCGGCCATTGATCCAGGGCGAGCACGTTCTGGTTCGAACAGACAACATTGGAGTCAGCAGCACCTCAAGTCGCTGCAAGCCACTCACATCACTGGCAGACATCGGACCTCACATCGGACCTCACGCTCCTCGCGTCAGCCCCTTCCTGGCAAATTCCCCTGAGGAAGGACCATCTTTCTCATGGACGGGGCACCATCTGGCACCTGCAACCAGACCTCTGGAACCTCTATGTCTGGACCCTGGATAGGAAGCGGAAGACCTCAGTGGCCTAAAACCTGCCGTGGTAGACACCATAACTCAGGCCAGGGCCCCCTCTACAAGGCACCTATATGCCTTGAAATGGCATCTGTTCGCTAAGTGGGGTTCTTCCGACCCCCAGAGATGAGCAGTTGGCTCAGTGCTTTCCTTTCTGCAGGAGAGGTTGGAGGGACGGCTGTACCCGCTTCCTTGAAGGTGTACATAGCTGCTATAGTGACACACCACGACACAGTGGATGGTAAGTCCTTATGGAAGCATGAACTGATCATCAGGTTCCTGAGGAGGCAGACCCAGCCTTAGCATTTCTGTGTCCGGTGCGTGCTTTACACATCTATTTGGATCGCACGCAATGCTTTAGGGTCTCTGAGCAGCTCTTTGTCGGTTTTGGTGGACAGTGGAAGGGAAGTCTGTCTCCAAACAGAGGATCACCCACTGGATCATCGACACCATATCTATGGCTTACCAAGTCCAGCATGTGCCGCCCCCTGCAGGGCTACGAGTCCATTCCACCAGGAGTGGTCCCCCGTAGGTAACCCCTTGCAATGTATATTCCATTGAAAAATGTTTCCCTGTTGTCACCATGCTCATAGAGCTTCCTCCCCCATTGGGTAGGACCTACCATGGGACTTCGCCACATGACATTCTTCCGATTAGACTCGGCTAGACCATGTGATGATCTCCACTTTAAATAACCCTTTAAATAAAGCCTAATCATGTAAAACAGTGAAACCACACCTTTTTTGAACAAGCTTCACAATTTTAGTTTTTATCCATGTCAAAAGAAACAGTGGAGGGCGAGTTTTGCACCGAAGTCTCATACATAGTATTAGGGATTTGTACAAATCCCTAACCCCACATATGAGCAATAGTAATAGTAATGATGCTTGCATTTCCCAATATAGCTATTAAAGGCAGAAATCCAGATGTTTCACTTACCTCCCGTAAATATCTTTTTAAACACAATCAGCTGAACTAGAAATACTCTAATCTGGGGTTATCATCAATCAGATACAAAAGAGAAAGTAAAATCTATGATGTTTTCTAAAAATTTCTGACTGCCTACAGATTAACAAAGTAGATACTAATGATATAGTGATGTTGTTTGGTCATCTAGCATTATTGCTCAATGATCCAGAACATAATGAATAAAAAATTTTGAATATGCAAAATTCAAAGTTGTTTATGTCATTGTGTACTGTATTGTGGTGTTTTGGTCTGTGTTATGGCCTGCAGGCTGGCTTAGCTGACCTCAGTGAAAGCAAGCCTCATGACAGAAGGTCTGGCATTGTCTCTGTGCCCAGGCTGCTGTGGAGCCAGCCGGTCTGCCGGCTGCTAGCTTTGCTTGCTTATAACTGCTGAGAACATCCGATCCCCTTGGGGAGGCCAGGGAAGGAGAGAGAGAGAGAGAGAGAGAGAGAGAGAGAGAGAGAGAAAGAAAGAGATAAAGAGAGGGAGGAGGACTCTACAGCACTCTGCATTCTTTCTTCAGCTTTAGAAAAGTGTAAAGGCCCTGTCTGGTGGTTGCTCTGTATTTTGTTTCTCCTCCACAGAGTGGCAGCAGGTGTGGGGCTTTCCTTGGTTGCTCAGCTGATGGGTACAAGGGTAAAGATTGGTTCCTGCCAGTGCTATCTCTCTCTCCCCTTACTTGCAGTTTTTCTTTGGGCTCATTTGAATATAATTTCGATGCTTTAATAACCTTATTTTTTTCCTTTAAATAAATGTATTTCTTTATGCTAATTTGAGTATTGCCTTTTCTTCATGTTGTCCACCAAGTTCCAGGCGTGTGTAAAATATGGGGGATCCTCTGGGATTTTGAAGTGCTGGGAGTGAGGGGAAGTATTGATTGTCTCTGCATTTTGGGGGGACGAATTCAATGTGGACATCCAGTGGTAAGTGTGGGTGGTGCTGAGTGTGAGTGGGGGAGAAATATGAATTATTGGAGCTATATGACACCCTGCCATATGTGAAGAGTGTTCGTCGCTGTTTTTTGTTGTTGTTGCCTTTTATAGTTTGTTGTTTTTAGTGTGTCAGCTGAAGGGCGACTGTTCGCAGTCAAGCCGTCATGTGGGTTCACTGAAGACTAGCTTAAAGATTAGTTAGATTTTTGGGGGGGAATTAGGTTCAGTTGTTGGAAGAAGGGAGACAAGCAAACGTATGTAGAGGTGGCCAGGGAGCTGAAATATGTTTTTTTTTTACATTGGTGTAGTGCTGTTTAGGTGAAAACGTTTTAGGATTTGTGCGATTTAATTGTATTGGAACAATTTAAAAACATATTTCCAGATCGTATCGCTACATATATAAAAGAACATAAAGTTAATACAGCTGCTGAAGCTGCCATTTTAGCGGACGAGTTACCCACAACAGCCCTCCGAAGAATCATTCATGCTGTGATTTCGGATGTAGGGATCAACACCTTGGTCGCTTTCATGGTGAGGTTGCTGCTTCTTCCAAATTTTATCAGAATGTATGTAAAACTGATGTGAAATCCACTTGTAATTTTTGTCTTGAGAAAGGACACTGGAAAAATAAATGTCCCACTCTGCGTGCTATATGTATAAGGAGCAATTTCAAAGCTTCTGCAAAGTCGGTTGGACGTGCTGTACCTGTTCTTTCCTCGGCTGTTGCCATGCCCTTAAATTAATTGCATGTTGTAAATCCATTGGTGATGGCAACCTCTATTGACGTCACTGGTTTTGAGAGGCATGAGGTGTCTGCTGAGGAGTAGTGTAGTGTTTTATTTGATCAGTCAGATCTTGAAACAAATTATGTCCCTTCATTACAGGTGGGTTCGTGTCTTTGGGTGGTAATTCTCAGCTGGTGTCTGTGAAAATACACTGGAGCATTGAAGCCATTGTTTCTTGAGCCGTTTTGCTTTTTTTTTTCAGAATTGAGTACGGGAAGTTGTGTTATGATTCAAGGAATTGTATTCTTTATCTATTTGCTGCATGAAATGTAATTGAAGTCAGAAATTGTGTAGGGAGAGGTTAAAATTGCTATGGGTCGCTCGATGCCTATAGAAGGCTTGATTTTGTGAAATAATTTTGTTTGGGTTCAAGTGTGGCGTGATGTTCCATCACCCATAGTTAAAACTGTGCAGGCTACTCCTTCTGAAACTGACAAATGTGTCCAAGACTTTTCCAACATGTCAGTCTTGCTTCTGATATATTGGGTGAGACAAAGTCTAAAAGTTCCAAGATGAATATATTTTGTTTGCCTGAACTTTTTCTTTAATCCGCAATGACTATGTTTCGGCACAAAAGGAAGATGCAGATTTGGCTGGGCTGTTCACTAGTGCTCTTCCTGTTGATGAAGCACAGGATCTGGTTATTTCTTGTAGGACGGGTTGCTGCTGCAAAATGAAAGATTATTGCAACACTTTTACTGGCCTCACTTAAAAAAGATATTGCCGGGGTGTCACGTGACACCATTCAAGGAGCAGACGTTTGAGCGGCGAGCTCTTCCCACTTTGCTAATTTTATTATTATTTGTGTCATAAATTGGTGAGATTCGATACACCCTGATTCATAACTGTTCTAGGAAGGCTATATGTCAAAAAATTCAAAATCCTTGAGCTCTGGAGATATTAAAAGACACATGCTCAGGCTGATTCCCCAGAGCAATAGGCTGAAAGCCCCGGACTCAATTCAGATGGTGAACTGAAAGAAATCTGGCGTGAATTAATGAATGTGTCATTGCAGACTTGGAGGATCTTCTTTTGATACATCGATAGATTACTTAAATGGAGACAAAATTTTCTGAGTTGGTTACAAGATTATCAGACGCCAAGAGACAAATTGATTATCTGGAGTCATCGGAGAGGGAATTAGCTGCTAATCCGCTAGCGACCAATGTGGATTTGGATCGCATTTTGGAAAAATGGGAAGATCTTGAGAATCTTAACCAGTGAAACAAAGTCAGAATTGTTGGAATTCCTTTGCATGAAGAAGGCTGAAATATGGTGAAATTCCTAGACGAGCTCTTCCCTAGTCTGCTCAACATAACAGGCCATAAGATGGAAATCGAGCGAGCTCACAGAGTCCCGGCTCGGAGATCGGTGGAGGGAGACAGGCCCCGAACAATTCTGGCCAATTTTCTGAGATCATCCGATAAAGATTTGTGTTAGGTGAGTCGAGGAGTAAAGGAAGGCTTTCTTGAAAGAACCACAACATTTACTTGTTCCCAGACTTTGCAAATTTGACAAGAGAGAAATGTGATCGATTTAAGGAATGCAAAAAACTCTTACATCAACAGAAGATCACTTTTGCACTGATGTTCCCGGGCCAAACTGAGAATAGATGCTAAGGATGGCCACAAAATAATTACATGTCCACAGCAATCATTGGCTTAAATAAAAACATTGGAGTGAGTAAGCCCTTGGGTGATTTTCATGTTGCTGTTTAGTTGACCTGTCTCACTGAACATACACTCAATTTTCCAAGGAAGCTGGGCACCTTTTTCGTTTCATTTTGTGCTGGTTCCGTCTAGTAGCTAGAGTTTGTTTGTGTAATATAATTTCTTCGGTACAGCTTGTGAATGAATCTGCTCATTTTGGGTGCTTATGCCTCCTGTCATCTGGAGTTGGTTTTGTGCAATATTCTTGCAGGACATTGGAGTGAGTTTGACTGCCCGAAGAACTGAACTGCTCATTTTATTTTTGTTTTTTGTGCTGGTTCCGATAGAGGCTGGAGCTTGTTTTGTATAGGAACATACCTTCGAAAAAATTAAGTTGATGAATGTACATGTTTTTTGTGTGTTTATTCCACTTATGGTCTTTTTTATAGATTATCTTCTGGTAAATTCTGCATTACAAATGTTTGTACAGAAGCACCGGACTAGAGCAATCCGACAGCAAAGTTGTCGTGGTGGCTCTCATAGGCGTCCTTGGACTGTTTAAGTTTAGAATGATGGATGCCGGTTGGTGCTGTCGTGCTCTGGGTTAATCCACATGTTTTTCTTTTTTCTGTTTTTTTTTTTTTTGTTCTGGGGAAAGTTTGGGGTTTGATTATTGCACTAATGTGGAATGTGGTCTTTAAAATGTTATTTTTGACACAATCTAATTTCTCTAATATGTCAAAATGTAAAATGTTAATATGAATGGACTGTCTCTCTCCAGGTAGAATGTGAATGGGCTGGGACACTCCATAAAAAGAAGGAAAGCTATTTATTTTCTTAAACGTAAGATATATGATATAGCGTTTCTTCAAGAAATGCATCATTCCCCGCAGGAAGCTGAAAAAGTTGGTAAGATATGGGTTGGACATGTTTACTTTAGTGCTGGCTCAAGTAAGACCAGGGGAGTCATTATATTGATAAGTAAACATCTACAATTCAAATGTCTTAAACAGATTAAAGATAAATTAGGAAGAGTCATTATTGTTTTAGCAGCAATTCAGAGGAAAATGTTGATTTTGGCTAATATTTACGCACCTAACACTGATGATCAAGGCTTTTTTATAGATATTGAAGGGATGTTGCAAGCCGCTGGCACCCCTCATGATATACAGTGGGGCCAAAAAGTATTTAGTCAGCCACTGATTGTGCAAGTTCTCCCACTTAGAATGATGAGAGATCTGTAATTTTCATCATAGGTACACTTCAACTATGAGAGACAAAATATTTTGTTAATAAATGTTAATAAAAAAAATTTATAAATAAAAGATATTGCCAGTTTTGTGAAGACCTGTCACACCTGTCAGTTGCCATATCGGACCATCAAGCCAGCACCCCTGTATCCACTTCCAGCCAAATTCAAATTCAGCACCTGTTAGAAGAATGGTGCACAGAATTGAAGTCTCTAATTTTAATGTTCCCTTCTTAGTTCTCAGATGTTCTCATGTGTACAAATTTTATTTAGCCACGATATAGATGTGGGTGATGAGCAACAAATTTGAGTTTCTCCTGAAAAGCAAAAGTATTTAGAAGGTGAAGTAAAATATCTGTTGGATAATGGGTTGGTTGAACCATCTTAGTTTAGCTGGGCATTGCGGTGTCTCCTTGTGAGTAAACCGGATAATATTCTTTGTTTCTGTATGGATTATTGGAAAGTAATCTCTGTGACAAAGCCAGATTCTTCACCGCTGCCCAGAATTGATGATTGCATTGATCGTGTGGGTTCGACTTGGTTTGTAAGTAAATTTTATTTGCTTAAAGGTTATTATCAAGTCCTGTTGACCTCTTGGCCTCGAGAAATTTCTTCATTTATCACTCCATCTGGTCTGTGTTCTTATCAGGTTATGAGTTTTGGTCTCGCAACGCCCCTTCTACTTTTCAGAGTTTAATGAATCACGTCCTCTTGGGGTTAGATGGATGTGCGGTTTACCTCAATACAACATTGTCATATATATCAACACATCGGAACAACATCTTCAATGGACTGAAGCATTTTTTAACCATTTCGTGGAAGCCAGGCTTATAATTAATTTGGACAAATGTGAATTTGTGAAATTGTGAAGTTCGATCTGTGTGAGCTAAAGTGCTGGCCATTGATTCTTTTTCGCCTCTGACAAATAGAAAATAACTTTTTTGGGTATAGTCTGATATTGTAGGAGCTTTTGTTTGAAATGTTCAACTGTTTTGGCTCCTCTTACCAACCTTTTAATGAAGGGCATGAAGTTTGATTGGTCTATGCATTGTCAGCAGGCTTTGAGAATGTTGAAATGCTGATGAGTACTGCCCTAATTTTGGATACACCTAGGCTGGACCAGCCTTTTCAAGTTCAAGTTGACGCAAGTCATGTAGCAGCTTTGGCTGTACTTTTGCAGACAGATTGTATAGAGGCCCATATGTTACTTTTCAAAAAAGTTTAACAAACATCAGTTCAGTTCTACCACTGAAAAAGAGGCTTTAGCTCTTATCTGTGCATTAAATAATTTCAAAGTGTGTGTGGGTGGAGGGTTGTTTCCAGTGGTTGTCTATACAGATCACAACCCCCTCACCTTTATGCACTCATTACAGAACCGGTAACCGGTACATTTTTGGGTGAACTATAATTGGTGTGTGCTTATTACTCATTAAATATATTTATTTATTTTCGCTAATTTGAGTATTGCCTTTTTCATGTTGCCTGCCAAGTGCCAGGCATGTGTATCAAAAGCAAAATGCATTAAGCTCAGTGGCCGTGTATGTATGTAAGTGTGTTTGTATTTGTGTAAGAGCCAGGAGAAGATTCAGTTGCAGAAAGGGCAGTGTGACTACATAATAAAATATAAATAAGCAGATAATATCAAAAACAAAAACGTTTTTATTCCCCCCTTTTTCTTTACACACCCAGTTGCTATACTCACTCTTTCACAATCAAGTCACTCTTTTTGAAGTGTCTGAAGTCTCTGCTTTTCTACCATATTTTCTTAAAGGTACTTAATCTGTGTAACATTTTTTTAATGGTAAAATATATTCTACTATCCCATCTTAATTTGTATAGACAACTGTAAGAAAATCAATCATTGATTTCAATGAAAAGTGCAAAATGTGGCTCTGTGGCGCTATCAAAATATTGCTCTGTTTTTTGAGCAGGCCAACACAACAACTTTGGCTCAACCAATGTGGGGATGGGGAAAACCTGTGTGAAAACATCTCAGTTACTGTCATAACCTCCATTCCCTGATGGAGGGAACGAGATGATGTGTCGATGTAGTGACACTAGTGTTCACTCTTGGAAGCCCCAAAACACCTCAGATCTTTGAGAAAAGGCCAATGAAAATTGCTGAGTGGCATTTGCATGCCACTCCCCCAGACATAGGAGTATAAAATGGGGCTAGAATGCATGATTCATTCAGGTTTTGTGCTGAGGAGCCGAGACAAGGTCCTGGACATTTCAGCGGGTAGTACAGCATTGTGGAAAGAGGGACACAAAGTCTTGTTCTCTTCATCAGGGAATGGAGGTTACGACAGTAACCGAGATGTTCCCCTTCTGTCACTCACTCGATGGTGTGTCGATGTAGTGACACTAGGGGTCCCTATACGAAACGCCACAATGGCTGAACTGTTACATGAACTGCCGATGCAGGTGTAAGCAGACTACGGCGTGCATAAGAACAGATGCACTCTGACTGCACGTAGCCTCCCTCAATGCCCCAAAAAAACGTTGTCAAAAAATTGTCAATGTGACTTGTGCATCATATACTAAGTCTTCCGTCTTCATTATTAACTCTGAAGTCAAATCATTAATCAAGTCCTCTAAAAGTGCTGAAATCCAATTTAGCATCAATGTTGATAACATAACCTCACCCGTTCTTGAAACATGACATCATGATGTTTGGTCATGAATAAATCACAACCAAGAATAAATGTTTTTCTAGTTTTCTTCAAATGTGTTCAGCACAAGAAAGTCATACACACCTGGGCAGGGTTACATTTTAAATGTTTTCCACTACAGATTACAGAATACATGCTGTAACATTTTATTTATAACATATTCCTCTAGATTACTCAAGGTCAGTAACGTATTCTAAATACTTTGGATTACTTCTTCAGCACTGGTAGATTTTTTCACTTTTTTTGACTATAAAAACTCTGCCATTACAGTAAGACCAAATATACATGTTAAAAATACATTCTCTGAAAAACCTAAATATCTTATGCAGTGTTGTTTCTAAAACAAGATAAATTAAATTAATGTTGTTTTAAGGATTTTTAGATTTTTTTTACAGGGAAACAATACAAAAATTATTATAACGAATATGATCTTTGCCCTAATATCAAAGGTCTTACTAGAAAAAAGGAAATTGTGATCTAATGTGAATATTCTTGATAAAATATGATCGTGCCTGGTAACATATGCATGTAAAATGGCTAGAAATATTATTTTAGCTTAGTCTAATGCTGACAATTTACACAAGGTTTATTTCAATTTCTTCTGATCCAAACTTACTTCAAACTTACTTCTCTGTTTGCATGTATAAATGTAACACATCATAAGAAAGTGTTTCACTGCTGTTCAAATGCATTCTAAATCACATCATTTATATGTATAAATGTTCTCCATCTGAAAGGACTAAATATTATATGAAATAAATGACAATAAAATGCAAAGTAATCTCTTCAGTTATCAAAATACTTTTTGAATGTAACTGAATTCTAATTACCAATAATTTAAATTGTAACTGTAGTGGAATACAGTTACTTATATTTTGTATTTTAAATACGGAATCCCATTACATGTATTCCGTTACTCCCCAACACTGCAGCTTGGATATCATGAGGGTGAGTAAATGATGAGAGAATTTAAATTTTTGGGTGAACTATAATTGTGTGTGTCAGATCACTAGCTCTCTTAAGAAGGAGGATGCGGGGGCCAGATTAACAGTCAATGTAAATCTTTTGTTTACAATGCTTTTCAGCGTTCTACACAAATGGCTTCTTTTCAGCACAACCATCATACACACACACAAGACTCTCTCTCACTCTCTCTTCCCTCCAGCATTCTGGACTGCCTATTTTATCCCTCTCAGCTCTCACTGCAACACAAACAGATGTTTGAAATAATTTCCCTCAGGTGTCAATCCTTACTGTTCTCACTCTCAAAAAAACTCTCCACAAACTTCTATTGGCCACACCCTCATCACCACATGGTGTGAATCTTATCTTATCTTTACTTGCAGGGCTCTCTCTAATAGCCTGGTTCAGCTATGCTATTTCATCTATCACAGGACAGGCGAGTAGCCCCATGCTCTGTCTGAAACCAATGAGCTCTAATCGTGACCAGACGCCCCTGTTAAAGCATGAAGGCATTCTACACTTAGTTTTGCAACTCAGTGTGTAGTTGTCAGCAAGTGAGGCACTTCCAGGACAGTAAAGAGCACATCTTTATTCCAGCCTCAGAGCTTATATATATAAAAAACCCTCCTTAAAAAGACCTACATGAATGAGTGTTCACACAAAAAACTAGAAATTTTATGAAAAAACAACCAATGTGGAAAAAATGGGACAATTCTGTGTTTCTAATTGCATAAACTTGGGATGAGGTTCTTTATTCAGCTGTGTTATCTAGAAATAGTAAGCACTCATTCTTGGAGTATGCTGTAAGATGGTTATACTGGGAAGTGGAGCTAATGACAGGAAAGTAAACATTCATGGTGATTAAAAGCGGTACCTTTGCTCACATGTGTTTAGATTCTTCCATGGGAATGGATCGCTGAAGCAGTTCCACCTCCCTGAGAGCATGGAACACTTCAGCCAAGCAGTGCGGGGTTGGAAAGAGAGACTAGAAGGAAGTGGGAAGGACAAGGGATGAGAGAGACAACATGACCTAACATGAACTCAGCCAAATGGGGATGACAAACAAGGCACCACAGCTTATTTATGTGTCTGTTTGTTTATCGTTTCTACAATCTTTGCAAGTCCTGTGTATGGAAAAAGAAGCATACAGCTGGGGAAATGTTGTACTGGTGAGTAAATGATCAGTAGATTTTAATTTAGAAAGACATTGGGGATAAAACAAACTCTTGTATTTTGGCCTATGTGTAAAATCTTGCATTTAGCTGCTATGTGGGTAATCAGCAGAGTAAGGTACCAATCCGTTTTTTGTTTATGAAGAATACAAAATAATGTAACCTGACTGTTCTCTTAGAGTCACGTTACTATACCTAAATTTGCCAAAAAGACTTTCACTCAACTGCTTTACTGAAAAGGTGTCACACTTGCATGCAAAATCTGTGATTTGAGTTCTGAAGAGCATCAAAGTCGACATGTGAGCCAAAAGTGTCATAGAAGCACCAAAACGTGGTTGGTTCAGCAATTGTGTTTTTCACCTCACATTTGCTTTTTATAATACTATCAGTTAGGTTTAGGAATAAGGTTTAGGGTAGGGAGGTAGGTTTTGTTGATTTAAAACTCAATAGAGCATTAACCTTAAAAATCCCATCTGCCTGAGAAAGAATTTAACTCGCTTTTAGCACCACACAGTGGACATTTTAATTTGGAACCGCAGTGATATTTGTAAGGTACCACGTAATATAATTTTGCAATACTGTCACCACAGTCACAGATCAGGCTTTAAAGGAATAGTTCCCCTAAAATCTAAAATTCTCTCATCATTTACTCACCCTAATGCCATCCCAGATGTGCATGACTTTCTTTCTTCTGCTTAACACAATAAAAGGTTATATGAAGAAAATTTCAGTTCTGCAGGTCCATACAATGCAAGTGGATGGTGATAAGCACTTTAAAGCTCCAAAAAGCTAAGACAGTCATAGTAAAAGTAGAACTGGCAGCGTGAACTGCGTCTCCTCATTGACATGTAATGGAGAGTGACCGTAAGTAAACAATTATAGTGGAAAACTAAGATATTGATCTGTTTCTCACCCAAAGCAAACGTATTGCTTTAGAAGACATTAATTTAAACACTGGAGTCATATGGATAACTTTTACTATTACTGTGCTTTTTGGAGCTTTAAAATGCTGATCACCATACACTTGCATTGCATGGATCTACAGATCTGAGATATTATTCTAAAAATCTTTGCTTGTGTTCTGCTGAAGAAAGAAAGTAATACACATCTGGGATGGCATGAGGGTGAGCAAACGATGAAAGAATTATTTTTCATCATTAACATTTTTATTGATTCATATATTAAACAAAGAAAAGCAAAACATATACAAACAGAATCAATACTTAACCCCCACTAAAAGCAGTGATCACCACTCTGCCGCTTTAGGGGGGTGTATGCTACTCACAAAAATAGAGCAAAAATACAGGGCAGGTGGCGCCGCTGTAAATACCTAAAAAACTGAGATCTGGGAATACCAAAATGTTGAACCAAATTTTCAAAGGATCTCAACACTTCACTCTCATATAGGCCACCGGCTGTTATGTATCATTAAATCAACAGGTGATGGCCCTTACCGCTTCCTCTCTCCCCAGCGACAGACACATGACCACGTCCCGCTACACAACTCTGTAACCCAAAAACATAGAAAAGGAATTCATAATTCTGTGGAAGCAAGGGATAGATCTAGTTGGGTTGGAGACGAATAATAAAATTAGAGATAAAAAGATTATGCGGCCTACCTCCCTCCATCACCCTTGAAAAATCATCTTCCTTTCTTATCGTGGCTGCTAATGGTTCCAGGTCAAGACAACAATAATGGGGAAAGAGGGCAACCCAGCCAGGTGCCCCTATCCAGAGTAAAATAATCTGCAATTGATCAATTTGTTTGTACTGCCACTGCTGGCTGTCTATAAAGTAACTTAATCCATCCAATAAAAGTATTCCTGAACCATATATTTCCAAAATCTTAAAAACATAATCCCATTCCTCCATATCAAATGCCTTTTCAGCATCAAGTGAGATGGCAGCAACCGGAATCTGATCATTCACCACTGACCATATGATATTGATGAAATGTCTAATGTTATCAGAAGAGCTGCAGCCATGAATAAACCTCAGCTGATCTATATGTATAAGAGGTGTCATAAATGTACTTAATCGGTTAGGAAAATGCTGGATCAGGGAAGTTATTGATATCTCTTACACTTGCTTGGATATTTGTCCTTTTTAAGAATCAAACTGATCCGGGCTGGTGTCATGGTTGACGGAAGCTTTCCATTCTTTAATGTTTTAATGTGTCCCCCCGACTCAAAGTATGACTGTCTTGCCCTTAATAGCCAAAACTCCACCTTCCCCTAAAAAATTGTATTGTCAATCAGGTCAATTCTCTGAGGCCATCAGACATCAGATCAGAACATTTGCTCTAGGGAGCTAGCACACTTTTACTTCACTTTGATCAAGGAATTAATCCATCAAATGATTAAAGTCTCCTCCCAATATATATCATGAGGGGTGTCAGCAGCTTGCAACATCCCTTCAAGATCTATAAAAAAGCCCTGATCATCAATGTTAGGTGGGTAAATATTAGCCAAAATAAGACTTTGCCCATGAATTTCTGCTAAAACAATAATGACTCTTCTTAATTTATCTTTAATCTGTTTCTGATCACTGAGTCGGAACCCACTGAGCTCACCTGACCCACAGCCTGCCATGTCAAGCAGACTCGGAAAGAGTATGTCCAGGAATTCCACCATGCTCTGACCCTCTGCTCCCTTAGGAATTCCAACAATACTGACGTTATTTCACAGATTCCAATTCTCTATATCCTCCAGCTTCTCCTAGATATGCCCCAAATCCTTCCCGGTTTCCTGCAGACCAGTGGCCAATTCCCTCTCCAATGACTCCAGACAATCGATCTGTTTCTCAACGTCCCCCACTCTTGAAACCACTTCAGTGAATTTCATCTCCATGGCAATGATCAATCAACGTATTACAGCAAGATCCTCCAAGTAAGCAATGACCTTTATCAGCACTGCCGACAAGTTCAACAATTCTCTACGAATTTCCCGCAATTCACCAGCCAAATCTGCTCCCTGGTTCACGGTCTTGTCAGGGGCGTCAGCCTGAGCACGCAAGTGTCCTTCTATGTCTCCAGAGCCCGAAGATCCTGATCTCCCCGACACTGTCCTCCCAGAACAGTTAAGGAACAGAGTGCCTCCGATACCACAGGTCCATGACAACAATAGCGTCAAAACTAGTAAAGTGTGCAGAGCTCGCCAAACGCACGTCCAAACCTTGCATGGCGCCGTGCGACTGCATCAAGAAATGTTATTCTTGGGTGAAGTATCCCTTTAAAGGTGAAGAAAGTTTGTCATATTTTCTAAAGATCCCCCCACTCCCCATTATGCTTCCCATATTGTACCATATAAGGAAAGAAAATATAAAATAATGTCCAAACACAGGAAAGCTCCCTGAGACAAACAAAGCTTGAAACTAATATTTTGCATCAACATGGAGGATAAGGGGAGAGTTGTCATTTGATAGCAGTTTTAGAAGTCATATTTCCATGGCCTGTGTTTTGGAAACTTTCTTAGAATTACAGTTCATAACAGACATCCCGAAATATAATTAAACGTATTAGTTTTCACTAATTTCTGCCTAAAGGAAAACGTAGAAATAAAAGTCACACAACTTACCCCTGTCTCCCCTACATTATTATTCAAGTATCGTCACCTCTAAAATAAAGTAATTTCTTAAATGTGAGAGACCTCACTTGCTGTCATATTGGCAGACCAGCAGGGCCTGTTCAGGGTAAGCTTTTATTGTAAGAACATGATTCAACAGCCAGACATGGCCCCTAACAGCTCTGTACATCTGGGGTATCAGCTGGCCAGCAGCTCCCCCCCAAAAAAAGTTTCCCCTTCATGCTCAGTCATTTCTAATGCTTCTGGATCTATAGCTCACACCAAAGGCCAGCGGAGGGCTTAGTGACTGATGACTCCTATCCATATCAAAGGGAGTTTATAGCTCTGCCTTGCCAAAAGCACACTGGCACTCAAACGATCACACACTTTGACTGGTTCATAGTGTAGCTATAGTTCTATGACCCTATAATGTTACACAGAGTTTCTTAAAGGAATAGTTCAGCCCAAAATGAAAATTCTATCATTATGCACCATTATTTTCCAAACTTGCATGACTACAATAAGGTTATGTACAATAGGTCTGTCAAGCTCCATAAAGGGCAAAAAGTAATCATAAAACGATCATAAAGGTAGTCTATTTGAATTGTGTGATATATACAGTATATATTAATATATATATATATATATATATATATATATATATATATATATATATATATATATATATATATACACAGGGTTGGGGAGTAATGGAATACATGTGGATTACAATGGATTACATATTTAAAATACAAAAAATAAGTAACTGTATTCCAATACAGTTACAATTTAAATAATTGGTAATTAGAATACAAAAAGCAAAAAGTATTTTGATTACTAAAGAGATTACTTTGTATTTTACTGTCATTTGTTTAATTTAATATTTAATCCTTTCAGATGGAAAACATGTATACATATAAATTATGCAATCAAAAGTGCATTTGAACAGCGGTGAAACACTTTCTTATGATGTGTTACATTCATATGAGCAGACAGAGAAGGAATTTTGAAGGAAATTTCAAACAGAAAAAATATTTTTTTTTCATATATTTTTTATCAAGAAAATTTGCGTTGGATCATAATTTCTTCATTTCGTAGTGCTCTCCTTCCTGGAGAGGGAAGAGCACTTCCCCAGCGATTCCCCATCAGGTGCTCGGTGGGAAATTGTTTAATACAGAAATCAGGAAAGACCACCGCCTGTAGCCTCCTCAGGTAAGTGCTCTCCTACCACCCTTAACGGGACCCGGGAGGCACATTACCTGACACGTTGGAAGGTCACAACGTGGTTGAGCGTTCATTGCGAGGCACACAGCTCCGGACATTTAGTATAGGGACCCCCTAGTGTCACTACATCGACACAACGTCGAGTGAGTGACAGACAGGGAACGTCTCGGTTACTAATGTAACCTCCATTCCTTATGGAGGGTACGAGACATTATGTCCCTCCTGCTACAGCACTGAACCAGTCACTGACATGTGGTGCATGCCATCTCTTTTTATACCCGTATGTCCGGGGTGGAGAGCGGCATGCAAATTCCACTCGCCAATTCTCATTGGCCTTTTCTCTCTCAAGAGCAAACCCCTAGTGTCACTTCATCGACACAACATCTCATTCCGTCCATCAATGAATGGAGGTTACATCAGTAACCGAGACATTTAAACAGGCTTACAATTATATAATTTTTGGACTATTATTTCATATCTTAGGCTTCATATGGCTAAGCTTTATTCTTTGTATAAAAAGGCTGTCAAGAAAAAACATTTATTATACTATTCATTTGTTGAGATAAACTATGATGTTGGCCTGACAAAAACTTGTCTGAACGTTTAAAATAATTTGAAATGCTTCAAGTTAGAAATGTTTACAGGTTTAACAGAAAAAAAGAAAGAAAGAAAGAAAGAAAGAAAGAAAGGTAGAAGAGAGCATCTTAAAGCAGGTTAAAGGGCTTGTGTGTAAGTTTTGACATCTGAAGTTTGAAATTATGAACATTCCAAAAACAGACTCCTTGCTCATTTTAATATTCTGTCACTGTAATGTAGTCTAGGGGATTTTTGGTCACTTTGAAAAGGCTTAAATTATGCCTTTGCAGGGCTTTTCGATGGAAGAATAATAATTGTAGCCAAGCTGTAGGGTCATACCAAACATAATTTCCATCATTTAGATGAGTTTGAAAAGATATAGCAGAGCGAGCCAGAACTACCTGAACTCTTTGCCGAATTTCACCAAACCCTTGCATACACTGCACATACTATATTTTGTTAGATAGTTTTTTTAAGATATTAAAAAAAAACTGTATAAGGATAAATCATACAACATTTCAAAACTGTCAAGGATAATATACACAAAAAAGCCAAAGGCTTATTTCCATTGTGGTCCTCTATGTTTCCAAAATGGTAAAAAAACAGATCAATTTATGGAGAGAAATAACCATCAAGATCAGCATTTCACACTACATCACCATTAAATTAATAATAAAGAAAGACATTTTTTTAACTTCGTTTCTAAAAATACTTTCAACCTTTATCTGCATTATACAACAAGAGAAATCATTCCAGGCTATAGAACTAGTATATACTGTAAAAAATAATTATTCCCCATTAAACTCTTAAAGCTACAAGTATAAATATCAGTGCTTCTCCCCCTTGTAGAATGATTATGCCATCTCTCACAAGAACATAATACTTTATCAGGTACCTTGGAAAACTTTCTTTATTATTTTAAACGCCAATACCAGTTTAAAAAAATTACCCTTTTATCAACTTTAAAAAAAACAAGTCCCCTAAAATGTTCATCTTTCAGATACAGCTGTGGATGTACTTTCAATATATCCCTGTGTAACAATTTATTTTTGGTTTGTTTTGTACACTTTGGACTAAACCAAAATGTTGCAGCATAATCATAGTGTGACTACATTAATGCTCCAGCTAGCATTTTGAATGTTTAAATATCTAAAAAAAGCCACCTGTCTTGCTAAACTTTTTATCCTATTACATATTTTTGAATGAACATCTCGGTTACTGTCGTAACCTCCTTTCCTGATGGAGGGAAAGAGACATGTTTTGATGTAGTGACACTTGGGGTCTCTCTTGAGAGCCTCGGTTACCTCTTGTCTTTGAGAAAAGGCCAATGAGAACAGAATTTGCATGACCCTCCCCCCGGACATACGGGAATAAAAGGAGGGAAGCGTGCATCTGTTCAGACAGGTTTTGAGCTGAGGAACCCAGACTAAGATCCCGGCCATTTCAGCGGCTTAGTACAGTGTTGTACACTGAATAGGTCCTGCCTTGATGGGGAGTAGCTCTACAAACACAGCGACCGGGGGGCAGAGGGAGCTCTGCCCAAGGGGGACAGGGCCAGCTCTGGCTTCTGTCAGAGAGTACCAGAGCGGGCAGTGGGTGGAATTACGAGAGGCAAACAGATCTACCTGTGCTCTGCTGAACTGAGCCCAAATCAGCTGGAGTCTCCACTCTCCGCTGAGCGTTACCTGATGTGACAGCGCGTCCGCAGTGGTGTTTAAGTTACCCGGGATATGAGTGGCCTGAGTGCACTAAGTGAGTGCACTAAGATTAGCCAGTCGTCGAGGTAGTTGAGTATGCGAATGCTCACTTCATTTAACGGGGCAAGAGCTGCCTCTGCGAAATTCGTGAAGGCGTGAGGGGACAGGGACAGACTGAAGGGGAGGACCTTGTACTGATATGCCTGGCCGTCAAAAGCGAACCATAGAAAGGGTCTGTGGCTGGGTAATATTGAAATGTGAAAGTACACATCCTTCAGGTCTACCGCCGCAAACCGATCTTGAGTTAACGACCGCATCCAGGAATGACACAACGACAGAAGGTCATCTTGAAAAAGACGCGTGTTTAAAAAGATGTTCAACGTCAATGTGTTTACACTTTATGTACTCTTTTATAGGGCTGTCGAAGTGCTCAGGGGCGTAGTAGAAGAAGAGAAAAGCAGCTGAAATGCGTTGTATTTCCAACAGCGTATGCTCTTTAGAGGTGTGTGGAACAACAGTGGGTTTTACTCAGCTCGCTGAAACACAACCGCTCGGCTCCGAAGAAGCTTCCCTTCTTTTATACCCGTATGTCCAGGGGAGGGTCATGCAAATTCTGTTCGCCAATTCTCATTGGGCTTTTCTCAAAGAGGTAACCGAGGCTCTCAAGAGAGACCCTAGTGTCACAACATCGACACAATTAAGTTTAAATTGAGTAAACTATTTTTTTTTTACAATTTAAGGTTACTATTAAAGTGACAGGGTTTGATAATATTCCAGCAAAGTTTATTAAGGATTCAGCAAAAGTTATTACCCCTATGGTTACTCAACATCTTTCAATTACACAAAGTAAGGTTCCTGGGGAGTTTAAACAAGCAAGAGTTATTCCCATTTTCAAGAAAGGTAATAGGTTAGAGTGTAATAATTATAGGCCGGTTTAAATACTGAGCGCTTTATCAAAAGTGATTGAAAAGATTATATATGATCATGCTGAAGACTATATTGTAACCAAGTATTAGCGTGGAGTTCACCTAGATACTTAGAAATAAGAAAATAACAAACGACTGCTGCCAGAGTTTTAATCTGTGCTTCTTTTTCTTTCTTTATTAGCTTACACACCAGTAGGGGAAAACCCAGACATAAGCACTCAACAGAACAACAACAAGCTTTTTTGTAGCTTAGCTTGCTAAATTTTTTTAGTAGCTCACCCAACACTGCAGCTTAGCAACTAGGTACATTAATATACAAAGTGCAGTCACTGGTGTGTTTGCAGTTATTTGACAACAGCTTTGAATGCAGTTTAAATAATCAGAATTTATATTCATATTATCCATTTTACATGGCTACTTTTGCCATGCAGCTTGCTACATTCTCTGAATTGTAACACATTTTTCTGTTGAGTAATTTGTAGCTTAGCTTGCAAATACACCCCCCCCTCCCCCTCCCCTTTCTCCCAATTTGGAATGCCCAATTCTCAATGCGCTCTGAGTCCTCGTGATGGTGTAGGGATGAATCTCAGCTGCATCTGAGAAAACACACTTATCTTATAACTTGGGTTGTTGAGCGTGTGTGGCAGGGCGGAGGGCGGGGCCGGGTCGTGATCCTACACACCCGGTCCCGTATTAGGCTAATCAAGCCTCCGAGAGGGATAAAGGCCGACTGCAGAGGATGGTGTGAGAGAGAGAGAGATCGTTTACGGACATGTCCATCATGTGGGTGTGTAGGATCACGACCCGACCCGGCCCCGCCCTCCGCTCTCCGCCCTGCCACAGCATGTTACTGCAGAGATATAACACGTGTGGAGGCTTCACGCATCCACTGCGGCATTCACGCACAACTCACCACACGCTCCACAGAGGGAGAACCGCATTATAGCAATCAAGAGGAGGTTACCCCATGTGACTCTAACCTCCATAGCAACCGGGCCAGTTTGGTTGCTTAGTAGACCTGGCTGGAGTCACTTAGCATGCCCTGGGATTTGAACTCAAGGGGTGGTAGCCTGTGTCTGAGCTACCCAGGCCCCAGCTTGCACATCACTGGTGAGTAAATGGTGACAGAGTTATCATTTTTAGGTGATTTAAAAAAGTTTGAGAGGGGGAAAGGAAACATGCTTCTAAGCTGTATAGTTATTTAATTAAGTAAATATTTTTCCAACCCACTGGCTGTTTCTTTGTGTTATAAAAAAAGCAAAATATTTGCAATAAACTGTGAAGTGGTTTGATTGAAACTTTGAATAGAAATGTGACTTCAGAGCTCAAAGGCTAACACAAATCTGAGAACTATGGCTCAAAACAGCTGACCTGACATGAGATTTTTTACCTTAATTACAGACAAAAAATAATACAAAAGAGGAGCACATACTCAGAACAAGGTTTTTGGAGGCAGGTAAAACTCTTATTCAGTTTCTCACCACACAGAGGCCACACACCCTGAGGATCTTTGAAAACGTTCTTTCGCTCCCTTTGTGTCTCTTGCACAGATCAACTTCCAATGTCTTACACTAAGTTTTGTGTAGCAGTTGTCCAAAATACAAAACTATAGAAACCACATCCTTGGGCAACGCCTTCCCTTTAGTTTTTTAGCTATACAGGTTTTAATTAGTCAGGCTGAAGCCTTTTTTCATCTATGCCAGGGCACTGTTTGACTGCGGTAAAACCCATCCCCTCTTCACCAAAACACCTTTAGGAGAGTGGAGCTATTTGAATACTGTTAGAAGTCATGATCTTGACAATAACAGTGGTGGGGTGGTATAAGAAAAAAGGGACCTTTGTTAGCCATCTGTTGTCTGGCCCAACAAAGTGAAATTAAGTTATTCTGTTTCAAACCAGTGCCTGAACCAGACAGAGATAGAGAAAAAAATCTCTTTTTTGTGCCACAGACAAACCTCTCTCCATCCCGGGCTCTTTTTTTTCTTCCTTGCATCTCCCTTCCACACTGAACAAGGGTTGACAAGCTCTTGTCGTCCCTGGCTGGTTCTAGAAAGATCCAACAAAAGCCCCCTTGTTCCTGACTTACTTCTGTCTGACAGTCTACTTTGATATTAAAAACTTGGAGCTAGGGAGGGAGAGTGGGGAGTGACGGAGGGAGAGAGAAGATGAAAAGGATGAAAACAAACTCCTACTGTCTCCTAAGCTGGTGTCTGTAGGTGCAGCCCCATAATGGACTCACAAATATTTGTCCAGTCAAAACAAAATAAAAATGGCTCTTTGACATTTATAAAGTGGGCTTAAGTCAGCTGTGACCTGTATGTCCCTCTGCTCTGTCTCCTTATATTAAACACCTTCTGAAATCGGGAACACTGATGCCATTGATGCATACGGATCTTCATGTATCACACCCTGACATCTATACAGTTGGCACCAAAAATCAACCAACACTGTAGCATTCTTATGAAGACAGCAGAAAATTAATGGAAATTCATTGGAAAACCCAGATGGAGCTACACACAGTGCAGATTAAAAAATGTGTAACATGCTGAGGGATACAACTCATCTATCTTTTATACTCACACAAAAGCAATATTTTCAATCTGGTCTCATACATCATGTTGCTATACCTTTATATTTTTATATTTATATAAATATATATTTTTATCTAAATTATATTTTATGTGCATGGGCGGTTTTACATTTACCAAGGCCCCAAGCAACCGACCAACCAGGGGCCTATTTAGAAAATACTGCTTAAATTGCATAAAATTCATTTTAAATCATCATTTTAAATTAATCCTATCAGCCATTGTAGCCAAGTACAATCAAAATGTTTAATGAAAAAAAATTATATTTCAAGATAATTAATGCATGTTTTCCAGTTTATTCGACAATACAGTGATAAAAAAGAAATATTTACCTACATTCATTTAGTGAATAAGATGTGCAAAATCTACTACTTCACTCACTAACATTTTAGAATTCAGTTGTTCCCCGACTGTCACTCACTCTGACGTTGTGTCGAAGAAGCGACACAAGGGGTCTCTCTTGAGAGCGCATCTCTGAACTTGAGAAAAGGCCAATGAGAAATTGGCAGACAGTATTTGCATACCCCGCCCATGGACATACAGGTATAAAGGTCCAGGAAATACTATGAGTTCATTCAGAAATTTTCTTCGGAGCCTTGGTTGTGTCAGCAGTCAGCTGCGAGTTACACACCTGTTCCTGTTCCTCTGACGCTTTGCTTGCTGTTGGATCTACGGTGCACATCAGCGGCTTTTCTCCTTCTCTGCATGGCAGTGCAGTTTGCTCCTGGGCGCTTCGACAGTGGTGCCCCGGAAACACTGTCTTAAATCTTAAAAGAGTGATTTTCTCTGTTAAAGTTTATTTTCCTCTAAAAGAGCAATACACAGCGGCATTGAATGTCCTTTTCAGGACGCGTCTTTATAAAGATGCCATTCCGCCCCTGTGTAGTGTGTAGTTCCTGGATGCGGTAGAGTGCTCTCTGCTTTAGACGGCCACAGACGTTGTCTCGTGTGTCTGGGTTGTGATCACACTGAGACAGCATTTCTGGATGGCTCATGCTCTCACTGCGAGAGCATGACCATGGTAACGTTGCGGTCGCGGCTCACTTTCAACAGAAAGCACGCCACTCCAGCCGCCCCCCGCATTGCTGCTTCTTCCCACGGGATTGAGGACGATGCCGCTGGCGCTGGAGGCAATCTGGGGACGGCAGTGGGTGCAGCTCCGCCGGGTACCCCCCCTCGGACCACCCGCCCCCCCCGGCAGGCTCGTTGACTCCCGTCCGTGCTCGAGACAACAGTGGCTCGCCTCACGGCCAGCCTGCCTATCCTCTAGAGCTAGAAGTGGATGAGCTCGCCGCTGCATCGGAGAGCGCGGCGTCTGACACAGACGACTCCCCTGGGCTGCCGCCTTCGGGCCAGCATGCCCAGGCTAAGGCAGACACGCAGATGTCTGATATGCTTGCCCGGGCCGCCGCTAGCGTGGGGCTGGACTGGAACCCTCCGTCCTCCCCACAGCCATCACGGCTGGACGATTATTTCCTGGGAATACCGTGCCGCTCACAGCCGCGCACACCCCCGGTCCCATTTTTCCCGGAAGTGCATGATGAGCTGACGTCTATGTGGAGGGTGCCGCTCTCCACTCGTCATGCCACCCGCTCATCCGCCGGAGCGGCCCACAGGTACACGGCGATTCCCCAGGTGGATTGGGCTGTTGCGCTCCACCTGTGCCCCGGAAACCCGACTACCTGGCGGGGTCACCCTGTGCTCCCCTCCAAGGCCTGTAGGACGATGTCTACACTGAATTCTAAAGCCTACAGCGCCGCCGGACACGCCGCTTCCGCCCTGCACGCCATGGCCCTCCTGCAAGTCCACCAGGCCAAGGCTCTTAAATATCTGCACGTGGGTAGCCCTGATCCTGCAGGAACTGCGCTCAGCGACTGACCTCGCCCTCAGGGCCATGAAGGTCACAGCGCAGTCACTTGGACAGGTGATGGCCACGCTCGTGGTCCAGGAACATCATCAATGGCTGAACTTGGTCGAGATGTGTGAAACCGACAAGACTCGCTTTCTAGTCGGGGTTGCGGTACCCATATTCTCAATAACAGAGCTATTTCCTTTGTCTCTGGGTCACCTGGCCTGCGAATGCCATTCTCACGGCACTCTGCCACCACACCTCAACAGTCCCGGCACATGGACCCTCCGCCCTTAGCCCCACGACTGTTCCCTGGCTGGCCGTTTCGGATGAGTCCAGAGGACGCCTCTACCAGCTCTCCTCCTCAGTCACGAACCCGCCTCCTGCCGGGTGCGTGGAGCAAGGTAGTGCTTCGAGACTTTTCTCAGCACCAGAACCTCGGGACGCGTCATCGCCTCCTGACGCCGTAACACCTGCTCTGCCCCGCTGCAAAGCCCCGCCGGTTATGTCAAAAATAATCATCCCCTTGGTGCCCCTAGCACGGAGCTTGGATGCGTGGCTTTCACTTCCCAATCTGTCACGCTGGCTGGCCCGGACCATCCGACTCGGTTACGCAATTCAGTTTGCCAGGCCTCCGCCCCCCTACACGTGTGTCCGCTTTACCGCAGTACACAGCGAGCATGCCAAATCGCTGCATTTGGAGATCGCTACCCTTTTACTCAAAGACACGATAGAGCCTGTCCCTCCAACCGAGATGAAGAAGGGTCTCTACAGCCCTTACTTCATTGTACCCAAGAAAGGCGACGGCTTACGACTGATTTGGGCTTGAGAGTTTTCAACCGGCTTTGCACAAACTCCCATTCAAAATGCTCACGCAAAAACACTTCTTAACTTGCATCCAGTATCTAGATTGGTTTGCAGCGGTAGACCTGAAAGGCGTGTACTTCCACGTCTCAATATTGCCTCGACACCGACCCTTCCTTTGGTTCACATTCGAAGGCCAGGCGTATCAGTACAAGGTCCTCCCCTTCGGCATGTCTCTGTCCCCTCGAGTCTTCACCAAATTCGCAGAGGCAGCCCTTGCCCCACTCCGAGAAGCCGGCATCCGCATACTCAATTACCTCGATGACTGGCTCATCCTGGCCCACTCCCGAGAGTTATTATGCGCTCACAGAGACCAGGTGCTCAGGCACCTCAGCCGTTTGGGGCTTCAGGTCAACTCTCCACTCGTCATGCCACCCGCTCATCCGGCAGAGCGGCCCACAGGTACACGGCGATTCCCCAGGTGGATTGGGCTGTTGCGCTCCACCTGTGCCCCGGAAACCCGACCACCTGGCGGGGTCACCCTGTGCTCCCCTCCAAGGCCTGTAGGATGATATCTACACTGAATGCTAAAGCCTACAGCGCCACCGGACACGCCGCTTCCGCCCTGCACGCCGCTTCCGCCCTGCACGCCATGGCCCTCCTGCAAGTCCACCAGGCCAAGGCTCTTAAATATCTGCACGTGGGTAGCCCTGATCCTGCAGGAACTGCGCTCAGCGACCGACCTCGCCCTCAGGGCCATGAAGGTCACAGCGCAGTCACTTGGACAGGTGATGGCCACTCTCGTGGTCCAGGAACATCATCAATGGCTGAACTTGGTCGAGATACGTGAAACCGACAAGACTCGCTTTCTAGTCGGGGTTGCGGTACTCATAGACGCGATAGAGCCTGTCCCTCCAACCGAGATGAAGAAGGGTCTCTACAGCCCTTACTTCATTGCACCCAAGAAAGGCGGCGGCTTACGACCGATTTGGACTTGAGAGTTTTCAACCGGCTTTGCACAAACTCCCATTCAAAATGCTCACGCAAAAACACTTCTTAACTTGCATCCAGTATCTAGATTGGTTTGCAGCGGTAGACCTTAAAGGCGCGTACTTCCACGTCTCAATATTGCCTTGACACGACCCTTCCTTCGGTTCACGTTCGAAGGCCAGGCGTATCAGTACAAGGTCCTCCCCTTCGGCATGTCTCTGTCCCCTCGAGTCTTCACCAAATTCACAGAGGCAGCCCTTGCCCCACTCCGAGAAACCGGCATCCGCATACTCAATTACCTCGATGACTGGCTCATCCTGGCCCACTCCCGAGAGTTATTATGTGCTCACAGAGACCAGGTGCTCAGGCACCTCAGCCGTTTGGGGCTTCAGGTCAACTGGGAAAAGAGCAAGCTCACCCCAGTTCAGAGCATCTCTTTTTTCGGCATGGAGTTAGACTCGGTCTCAATGTCAGCACGACTCACCAACGAGCGTGCTCAGTCAGTGTTGAAATCCCTCGCCTCCTTCAGGCTGGGTGCAGCGGTTCCTTTAATAAATTTCCAGAGGCTCCTGGGGTATATGGCATCCTCCACGGCGGTCGCGCCGCTGGGGTTGATGCTTATGAGACCGCTTCAGCACTGGCTTCAGACTGAAGTCCCGAGACGAGCATGGCGCCATAGCACGCACCGTGTGATAGTCACCCCCGCCTGCCGCCAAACACTCAAACCCTGAACAGACCTCTGCTTTCTTCGGGCAGGAGTATCCTTGCAGCAGGTGTCCTGACCGACGCCTCCAAATTGGGTTGGGCACCGTGTGCAATGGGCACACAGCTGCGGGCCATTGGAAAGGGGCCCCGCTGCGCTGGCATATCAATTGCCTAGAGTTGCTGACTGTTTTCTTTGCCCTGTGGAAGTTTCTCCCATTAGTTCGGGACAAACATGTCTTAATCAGGTCAGACAGCACCACCGCGGTAGCGTACATAAATCGCCAAGGCGGCGTACACTCCCACCACATGTCACGACTCGCCCGTCGTCTCCTCCTTTGGAGCCAGCACCGACTCAGGTCACTGCGCACCACTCACATCCCCAGAAACCTCAATGTGGTAGCGGACGCGCTGTCAAGACAACGCTTGCCTGGCGGAGAGTGGAGACTCCACCCCCAGGCGATACAGCTGATTTGGGATCGTTTGGGGCAGACACACTGGCACACAGCTGGCCCTCGGGGCTGCGCAAGTACGCATTTCCCCCAGTAAGCCTTCTTGCACAGGTGCTGTGCAAGGTCAGGGAGGACGAGGAACAAGTCACCCTAGTGGCTCCTTACTGGCCCACATGTGCCTGGTTCTCGGACCTCGTGACAGCCCCTCCCTGGGGAATTCCCCTGAAGAAGGACCTTCATTCTCAGGGACGGGGCACGCTCTGGCATCTGCACCCAGACCTCTGGAACCTCCACGTCTGGCCCCTGGACAGAATGCGAAAGATCTAGCTGGTCTACCACCTACCATCGTAGACACGATCAACCAAGCCAGGGCCCCTCCTACCAGGCACCTTACGCCCTAAAGTGGCGGCTGTTCACAAATTGGTGTTCTTCCCGGACTGAAGACCCACAGAGGTGCGCAGTTAGGTCAGTGCTCTTATTCCTACAGGAGAAGTTGGAAGGGAGGCTGTCCCCTTCCACCTTAAAGGTGTATGTTGCCGCTATCGCAGCTCACCACAAACCAGTAGACGGCAAGTCTCTGGGTAAGCACGACTTAGTCATCAGGTTCCTAAGAGGCACCCGGAGGTTAAATCCCTCCCGGCCAAGCCTGTTCCTCTCCTGGGATCTCTCGGTGGTCCTCGCCGGTCTTCAGATATCCCCCTTTGAGCCACTAGAATCAGCCGTACTCAGGGCCCTCTCTCTAAAGATGGCCCTGCTGATCACGCTCACCTCCATCAAGAGGGTCGGGACATGTAAGCGTTTTCTGTCAGCGACACTTGCCTGGAGTTTGGTCCGGCAGACACACATGTGATCCTAAGACCGCGACCGGGCTATGTGCCCAAGGTTCCTACCACACCCTTTAGAGACCAGGTAGTGAACCTGCAAGCGCTGCCCCGGGAGGAGGCAGGCCCAGCCTCTTCGTTGCTGTGCTCAGTACGTGCCTTACACACCTACGTGGACTGCACGCACGACTTCAGGCATTCTGAGCAGCTCTTTGTCTGCTTTGGTGGACAGCGGAAAGGGAATGCTGTCTCCAAACAGAGGCTCTTCCACTGGCTGGTGGACGCCGTCCTGTTGGCCTACCACACCCAGGCCATGCCCGCCCCTTTGCGGGTCTGAGCACACTCAACAAGAAGTGTTGTGTCCTCGTGGGCACTGGCTAGGGGCGCCTCTCTGGCAGACATATTTAGAGCTGCGGGTTGGGCAACACCCAATACCTTTGTGAGGTTTTACAACCTCAGGGTTGAGTCAGTCTCAGCCCGTGTTTTTCTCAGGTCCGAGCCGGTAGAATTCGGTACACGCTGACGGTCTGACCGGATGAAACGCTTGTGCCCAGCGCCCTTTCCCTCAGCTGAGGTAAAACAGTGCACTTTTCCAACTCGATCACAGGACTGCTCTTCCCTGCACACGAGAACTACCATCAGAGATTGCCACAGGCACGGTAGCCGACACGATCGATCTCCTCGTGAACAGCATCTCCCTCATCCATCCACCAAAGAACAGCATTAAGTATTGGACTGCGGCATCCACTTCAGCCGGTCTGACAATAAATGAAGATTATTTCAACTTTACACAGCATCCAACAATACATCAGCAACTACAAACTCCAAGCCCTCAACACATCCGGAATTCTCATGCGATCCTCCCAACGTCACTCGTGACGTCACCATGCATCCTCCACAATGGCCTCAGCCAGCAGCATCCGCGCCACCTAGTGGAGTCCAAGTGCAAATTCCAGCATTATCTGCTCCTTCAACCTCAGATCTATCCCAGATCCTTACATTCTTCTTTTCATCCCTATGCTCTCAAACAGCTTCAAATCCTCATGCACTTACATCCTTTCATCCCACCATCCATTCCTCTACCCTTCCTTCAGCCATTAATAGTAGCACGGCTCCTGTCATTCCTAGTTCCTCTCCATCAACCAACCCAAATCAGGTTTCCTCTGCAGTATACCCAGGAAATCTACCTCTCAACGGATCTTTTCAACCTAATCCTATTTCTTCTTTCTTTCCAACTAATCCACCCCTTTTCCCCTCCCTCACCTATCCTAACCCCACCCCTTCTCAATACCCTCACATCCTGCCAATAAACAGTAGCCCATATACCCTGGCTACAGCAGCACCACTTCATCGCCCAGCTTCATCAATTCATCGACCCTCCCCCATTTCTTCATCCTTACGCCTACAAATCCCATCAGGTAACTACACCGACCTAGCCCAACTTCTTCAGTCATCCCTCTTAAATATCAGCCAGCCCAGAGAGTTGCAAACCAGCCAAGGCCTAATGCAGCTCAGCAACACAATAAATTCCTGCTCTAATGACCTCACCCCTACCGAATTCACTTTATCTTTTTTGATTTTCTGTGACATAATTTGCTCCGTCTATCCAGATCGTAGGACCGAGCTAGACCTATCAATCATACTAGACATGGCTGTACGTGTTGGAGGGACAGGCTTCTACAACTACCACATTCTTTTCACCACTCAAGCAGCAGGTTGGTTACAGTAGTTCAACCAAGGAACATACTGGGGCACCCTCGACGCTGAACTCTACTGCCGCGTTTTCGCAGCCTGTACTTTACTCTCCTGCGAGCTATGCAGAGCACCGTCACATCCAGCCTCAGCATGCACTGTCATCACACCCTTCCACTCTCAACCCTCCTCCGCACGCAAAAACTCGGTACTCAACCGACTATCTACAGAAGCTCCACCTCCTCCCATTATTCAAAAACCCCTCGATATACACCCCACAGCTCATGTTCCCATATTCAAAAGCATCGACAAAAGAGGATGACCAATCCTCTATCAAGGAGGCAGAATGGTATATAACAACTTCAAACATCTCGGCTTCTCCCTTTCCTACTGCAGACTCCTTCACCTTCACCAGACTCGATCACTCACTCCTTCTTAGCCAATGCATCCTCACGTTAAGCTCTGGCTACTTGAGTCTTTCGATCGACAGAACGCTGGATTCCATGTTCCTCCTCGCATTCTTCGGCTTCCTGAGGTGCTCGGAATTCGCCCCATCTACTTCTGCCTTCAACCCCGCTATTCATCCAAGCCTTTCAGACATCACAGCTCATAGAGCACAGCTTCAGATTCCCTCATATACACACTGAAGAAAAGTAAAACTGACCAACTAGGAGAATCATTTCCCATCTACATTTTTCACCTCAACTCCTTCCTCAGTCCATATGAGCCACTTTCCGAATACATACTTTCCAGATATGCCAACCATTCATCACCTCAAGAACCAATCTTTCTCGCAGAGAACAAAAAAAATGGCTACAAGATTCTGGTTTAACAAACACTTTCAAAATATCCTCAGCATCTCCGGAATATCTCCCGAACACTACTCCATCCATTCCTTTCGGATCTGAGCAGTCACAACGGCCACAAGTACAGGTTTCTCGGATGAAACAATCAGAGTCCTAGGTCGCTGGTCATCTGAAGCATATCGCTCATACATCTGCAATAATCTCATTGATCTCCGTCAAGCTCAAGCCCGTATCTACTGGGGGGGGGGGGGGGGGGGTCTTCTGGTCACCTGGCTTTCTACCTACTGAGACGAAGCCCCCACTCTGAGTCTCCCTACCAAGACTCCCCGATCAGCCGGATCGAGGACCTCAACATCCTTTATATAGACTAAATAGGGAGGCCATTTCATCCAAACACGACCATTTCAATAAAATTCCTTCATCTTCATTGTTGTAGTGTGGTCCTTGCTAGTGAAAACTACTCTTTTAGAAATGGTTACAGCGTTTTGGTAAAATTGACTCTTTATTGTATCACGAACCTGCATGACCCAAGATATATAGATCAATACTTTGATACGGACAAAAAGCAGGGAGCTTGCATGATGCTGCAAACACAGCTGGATTTGATCGACGAAAGTGATGAAAAAGATGTGGTCCACCACCCAAAGAACAACCTGCTGGCCCAAAGGTCGCGCAAGGAAAATGACCAGGCACCCAATCTATTTGACATGTTTGACGATGTTCTTCAGGAAAATATATCACATGGACTTAGAGTTGTCCCCACCATGCAATAAATGATTGCAGACCTTGTAGAAATCCCAATTGAAAGAAAGGGGTATCCTATTGAATACTGGCGTGTCAATCAAGGTCGCGTTCCTGCTCTCTCACAAACAGCACTCAAGTATTTGTGAGCACCATGCATGAGCACCGACAGTGAATGATTGTTCAGTGCTGCATCAAATGTCTAGGACTATAAAAGTATATTTGATGCAGGTAGGACATTTGGATAGGTCATTTGTGATGTCCTGATTAATTCCTGGCCAGTACATGACTTCTTGTGCTCTTTTCTTACACTTTTCGATCCAGAGATGCCCTTCATGTCACGTCACCACAGTTTTGTTTTATGTCAGGCCAACCATTTACAATGGCATGTTTCATTTGTGTGAGAATTTCATACCTCTCAGTTTACGTATCATTTGCATCTTCGTATAAGCAACAGGTAATGCTTGTGTGACCATGTCCACATATGCTGTTTGGTCCACTGCACTAGATAAGGTATCTGCTGCGTACATCAGCTTTCCTGGTGTGTAAGATACAGTCAGAGCATATCATTGCAGTTTTATCATCATTCTTTGGATTCTCAGCAGGCAATCACTGAGAGGCTTTGTGAACAATGCAATAAATGGTTTATGATCAATCTCAATGCTGACACAAACTGGTGAAATCTCTCACAGGCAAATGTGATACTGAGCAGCTCTTTTTATATTTGAGCATATCTGCTTTCTGCTCCAGTCATTGAGCGTGATGTATATGTAGTCGTTTGCCAGTTGTCGTTATAAATTTGAAGAAGAACTGCTCCCAGGCCTATTTGCGAGGCATCTGATGAGATTTTGATAGGTTGTGCTGGGTCATAAACTCTCTGGACAGGTTCCTTGGTAAGTACTAGATGTCGCTAAGCTGCTTCCTGTTCATGATTCCATTGCCACTCATTTGTTTTTTCTGTTAGCCACCTCAGTGGGGCAATTTTCTCAGAGGGATTGTGTATGAATTCTCTCATGTAGTTAATCATGCCCATAAATCTCTGAACATCTTTCTTGCCCTGTGGTCTTTGCATGTTTTCAGTGGCTGAAAATTTCATTAGGTCAGGCCGAATTCCTTCATTGTTGATGATGTCACCCACATACATCAACTCTTTCACACCCAGCTAGCATTTGTCTTTATTCAGCTTCAGGTTTTTTTTTTTTGCATCCAGCACAGCTCTTAATATTGTATCATGTTCCTGTTTTGAAGCTCCCCAGATTATTATATCATCCATTGATGTGTCAACACCCTCAGTGTGTTCATAAATCATATGAATAGTTTTATGATACACCTAGTTAAAACATAGGTTTATGTTAAACGTACACAGCCTTGAGCTGGCATCATCCAGTTTTAACTGCCAGCATCCTGACATCCATCCAAATTGCTGGATTTATTTGCGTTTGCAAACTGTGCCATAATCTCCTCACATGTAGGAATGTTGAAGTGCTCTCTTTTAATTGGTCTTTTTAAATATCTGGGATCTAGACAAATTCTTAATTTTCAATTTTTCTTGTCCACAATCACCAGATAATTTACTCATTCTGAACAAACCACCACATAATCGGTGACCACAGCCGCCATTTTCATGGCCGCCGGACACAGAGCACCCGCAGCCAGGGTCTACAACCAGCAGGTTGTGTCGAGTCTCGAGGGCGACCCAAGAGGCCCTCATCCTATGCTTTTGCAGAGCAAGGTAAGTGCTTTGAGCTCCCCCTCAGCATTGTCGCCTCGGGTCCAAGCAACACTCCTCAATGTGGTGTTGCCTGCCCCCCCAAACCCCCCCATCCCCCGCTGCGAGGCCCCACCCCAGGTACGTCAGATGCGATTGTCCCCTTAGTGCCTTGGTGCAGGGATGTCACTGCATTGACCTACCAGACCCAGGCCGTGCCCGCCCCCTTGCGGAGTGTGACATCCTCATGGGCACTGGATAACGGCACCTCTCTAGCAGACATTTGCAGCGGGCTGGGCAACACCCAGTACCTTTGCAAGATTTTACAATGTCCGGGTTGAGCTGGTTTGTCCTGTGTTCTTTCAGGTACGAACAGGTAGAGTTTGGTAATACGGATCAGCTGGCCAGGTGTATTGCTTGAGTATAGCGCCTTTCCCCTCCCCTGAGGCTAAACGTGTGCTTTTACCCCCAGTCGAGTTCACGAAGCCCCATGGACCGACGTCTCCCCTGGGCAGAGCTCTCTCTGCCCCTGGTTGCTGTGTTTGTAGAGTACCCCCCCCCCCCACCCCCCACCCCCCATTCGTGTTGGGACATACCACCGCGCCTCTCAGCATGAAATGTAGTCGTTTTCAGCAGTCATACTATAAATGTTGGACTCAACTACCTGTTGTACGGTTGGCTTGTTGTGTGAACATAAGAGGAGCGTGTTAGCAAGACTGGCTGCACACTTTCCAAACAGCAGCAGCAAGCCTGAGCATGCATGTCTCTCAGGAAGAATGCAAAGGCCCTCATGTTTCTCTCTCTAGTTCTTCTCAGGTGCCTGCTATTATACTGAATCTTGAAAAGCCTCTGGGCAGTTATTACTGCATTTATATTAATAATCTGCTCTACTTCATTCTGTTCATACAAGCAGAAGAAAACACAGACATAAGCGGAATGCCAACATGGACAAATTGTAGTGAATGCCTTGAACAGCAAATTCATATGGGAATATACATAGCCCCAATAATAGCACCCTTCAGGCCCCCAATATTATCACCCTTTTTTTGCTATTATTATGTTGACTCCTTACAAAACTTTACTACAGGATACATAGATTCAGCCACAATACCACAGTTACAAGAATATTAGCTATAATATATAAATATATCTACATCAAACAGAGCGGAATGATTTTAGAATCTTTTTATATAATCAGTTTGGTCAGTTTGTTTAAATTCTATTGTTTTTTATGATGACAGCTGTGACTAACACCAAGTTAGCTTTGTTTTGTAATAGTAGCCTTGGTGGCAGCTATGATTACAATGGTAAATTACGAGTATAGATTTTAAGAAAATAGAGTAATACTGTAATAACGCCTTTCAGACCTTATTTATGCTGACATTATCATGTAACTTGTGTTAGCTTTAATGTAATGTTTTACTCTCATTAGGCAATGCCAAGTTTGATGTTGTGTGGGTTTCGAAGCAACGCGCCACTACGTGCCGCTGTCAAGCCTGAGGTTAAACTTGTGCTGTTGTAGCTGCAGGGTCATTCCTAATGGGGATTCTTGGCCTTGTTAATGAATGTTTGAACATTGTCAGCATCGTCATCCCTGACAGACTGCCGCCACTTGTACCTGCAGCCACAGGCGAGGGGAAGGGCGCTTACATAAATCTCCCCACAGGAATCCGTGAGAACCAGGCCAGGAATGTCCACATATATGCAACTTTGCCCACTAATTTTTCATGTTCTGAATATTGAGTTTTTCTTTGAAGTTTGTAAGAAGGTTGCACATTTTGTGGGTTTAACAGTATACATTCTACAGACATCAATCCGTCTGTGAGGGTGTATGCTAGGTTTGACACTAAACCGCCATGGAAAGGACCAGATGGAAACACTTCGCTGCTCCCTCTTACTTAAACCAGGCCTGCAAAGTTCCACCAATGACATGTAATATATTCCTCCAATAACCTGCCTTAACATTCTCAAGGTCTTCTTCAAGCTCAGAGCCAATTACAAACTCCAGACATTTAGAATACATGTAATGCAATTACTGTATCATATGCCAAATATTTTTAATTACAACCTACAGTGACTATTAATCCAACCCTGTATTATTGTTTTTTTTCCTTCAAGTAATTTTTCCATCAAACACAAAATTAGTTGTCAGGCAGTATGTTAATGCTGCTCTTAATTCTATGAAAGTGAATGGTGACCAGGGTCTGTCAAGCTCCAAAATTGCAAAACAGCATCATGAAAGCACCATTACAATGTCCAAATGGCTCACACGCTAGAGTATAAAACCTCTCATGACAAAGGACAGCTTTGTGTAAGTAACAGATTTTCAGTGAATAACAACCAACATTTTTCTATCACGTGGTTTCATAAGACTTGAAATATAGTGCACGAGTCTATTATAATGGTACTTTTATTGTGGACTTCAGTTATGGAACTTTTATTGAATTGTTTTTGTCATTTTAAGAGCTTGACAGCCACTGGTCACCATTTGCCATCATTTTATGGAAAATAACAGCTTGAGTCCATTTTTGTTAGTTGGAAGAAAATCATACAGGTTTGGAACACCATGAGGGTAAATAATAATGACAGTGTTTACATTTTTAGGTGAACTATTCCTTTAATGGAGTTATTGCAACATTTACTGAAGGTTTGGCAGAAAATCTTCTATCAGTAAATCTGCAGCACATATAAACCTTCTCCTCATCTTTCCTTTCTCTCTTTCTTTCTGTCTCATTCACTTGTCCCCCTCTCTGTCCCCCAAACCTCAGGTATTTACTCCCAGGTGCTGACAGAAGTAAGCATTCATAGTCAATCAATGCGGGCCTTAACAGGGCAGAGCTGACAGACAGGTCAAGATTAAGGCCTTAAAGAGCCTGCTGTAGGATGGCACAAGACAAGCAAAGTAGTCAGGAGCTCCGGCAGTTTCAAAAGCTTAAAATGCAGTCAAACAAAAGACAGGGGAATGTGAGCAGGGGCTTGGGTTACACAGCGGATCAGGAATAACACAGGTTATTAACAGGGTGCTGCCAGGTCCTTTTAAAGCTTTTAGCAGATTTTTTTTTTCATTCAGGTCTGAAGGCCCTGGTCCCTTGGATGAAGATATGGCCAGGTAGAGGCACATGCAGAGAACATTCAGAAAATAAATCCAAGTTTTTCTGGTCTTTACTTTGTGAAATATTTACCTGAACAGGAAACAATATTGTCAGGAAGCAGACTGAGTAAAACATGTTTTTAAAAGAAGGGGATAAGGTCAAAAAAGTGATTCAATTTGATTTCTTATGCCATACAGTATGCCATTGGTTCTCAGCTTGTTTTTATTCACAACTCAAATCAAGGTGGCAATCCAACATAGTACCAAAATTGTTTAGCATCCAAAATGTCAGTTGTCAACAAAAACATTATATATTTATATAATCATTAACTGCAGAGGCCCAAAAATATGCAAAGTTGAATATGAAAATGTTGTTAATGCGTAAACAACAGATTTACCAGGCTAACATGGGGATTAAACACTGGGCTAAAAATGCTAATATTATATATATTGCAATATATATATATATATATATATATATATATATTCTAATAAATTGCAATAATATACTCGGTTCACAGGCTCCTCTGCTCTCACTACCCTCGACTGTGGGGCGGCCAGGGGGTACTCAGCGATTCCCCAGGTGGATCAGGTGGTCACAGTGCACTTGTGCCTCCAGAGCAGAATCACCCAAAGCTCCTATCCAGGGCCTGTAGGCTTACGTCATCACTGGCGGCTAAGGCCTACGGTGCAGCTGGACAGGCTCAACCAGGTCAAATCAAGGGAGGCTGACAAGGTTCGATTCCTTGATACCCCCATCTCCCAGGTTGGCCTAGTGCAGCTCACGGTCTTGCACCCCGTCTGCTCGTCACCAAGGGCGTCCCCCTACAGAGATAACACCAGGTCCACCGCAGCCCGCCGCAGTTGGCTGGCCCCGCCATGGAGCCACCTGCTGAAAATAGACAGCACCCACCTCAAAGCTGGCTGCCAAGAACCCGAGGAAGGCTTCGAAGTGCCCCTGAGATGGGCAGCCCAGGAATTCGGGAACCTGTTACACGGGAGCTGGTAAGCAGACCACTTCTGCCCCTGGTGGAGGGCCAGGTGGAGAATCCTTGTTTTCCTTTTATTGTGATTTCGCCGCACCCCCAACAGGCTGCGGTACCCACATTTATAAGACAAGAGCAGTTTCCTTACTTTCTGGGCCATACAGTCGGTGTCCACTGCCATCGTTATCATGACCACCGGGCACCTGTCCCAGACCGCTATGGGGGTGACCACAAGGAGCCAGGTAAGTGCTTTTATGTCCCTGGACTCGGCATGGCCATGAGTGGCACCTCAGGCTCTGCCCTGTCATAAGCCCCCACCCGCCGGTATGTCCAATGCGATTGTTCCTTTTGTACCATAGCTCAGAGATTGGAGTCACGCTCATGCTCCCTAACCCATCGTGGTGGCTGATCAGTACTGTCCGACTCAGCTACACGATTCAGTTCACCAGGCGCCCGCCCCGGTCCAACGGCGTCCACTTCTCTTTGGTGAAAGGTGAGAACGTCTCTGCCTTTCACGTGGAGATTGGGGTTTTACATTGGGTTTTACATCATCGCCTGGGCATAATAGTGCAAGGTCCTCCCCTTCAGTCTGTCCCTATCACCTCACGCCTTTACAAAGGCCCTTACCCCATTGAGAGATGTGGACAACCGCATCCTCAACTATCTTGACAACTGGCTGATTCTAGCTCACTCACAAGGCTTGTTGTGCACGCACAGGGACCTTGTGCTCAGGCACCTCAGCCGGCTGGGGCTTCAGGTCAACTGGGAAAAGAGCAAGCTCTCCCTGGTTCACAGCATCTCTTTTCTCTGTATGGAGTTAGACCCGGTCTGGACGATGGCGCACCTCACGAGCGAGCGTGCGCAGTCACGGGAGGCTACTTGCCCACTCTACCAGGAGTGTGGCGGCCTCTTGGGCTCTGACCATTGGCGCCTCTTCAGCAGACATCTGTAGAGAAGCAGGCTGGGCAAAACCCAACACCATTGCAAGATGTTATAATTTTCGGGTTGACATCTGGCCGGGTGTACCGCATGCGCATAGAGCCTTTCACATCCCCTGAGGTGAAGATGTGCGCTTTTTACTCCCAGTCATGTTCACAAAGTTGTGGACCCTGGATGTCCTTCCTCCTTAGCCCTGGAACCCCTAGTGTCACTTCATCGACGCAATGCCTGTAAGTGAGTTCTACCAGAAAGACTCGGGAGAATAATACTGAACAATTAACCATTTATTTACAGCTCGGCAAACAATATAAAGATAAAAGTTCTTTGGCGTAGGCCCCATCCGTAGCTCGCAATCCGGGGGTCCGGACTCTGCATTTCCTGCCTGGCGATGAAGGCAGGGGCGCAGCCAACCCCCAGTGAGGTATGGGAAGGGACCATCCTGGTGGTGGTGTGTAGGAAGGAAGGGATCATCTTGGTGGTGGGGAGGGTGGAGGAGAACGAAAGTGTCAGCATCTGTGAACTCAGACATGTGTAAGTACCCATCTTTTATACTGCAAGTGTTAGAACGCGATTGGATAGATGAGAAGGTAATGAGTGACGTAACAATTGAGTCTTCCTGGCAGAACTTATGCTAAAGCTTCCATTTACAGAAGGGGAATGCCTTGGTTACTGTTGTAACCTCTGTTCCCTGATGGAGGGAACGAGATGATGTATCCCTCCTGCCACAACACTGAACTACCTGCTGAAATGTCTGAGATCAAATTTAATCAAATTTTTTTCTAAATTATTTAGTGAGGGGGTTGTGTTTAATAGTCTGGATAACAGACACAGTCTCTATATGATATTTAGGTGATTCAGTCTCTGTGTGTTGTAATTTACTGTATGTGACCTGTGTGATGTCTCAAGGCAGCTAGCAGACGTTCTGATTAACCAGTTTGTCTGCTTCTTGACTTTGTCTTTTATAAGCAAGACATAAGTAAAAAAACTGTGTAAACCACTAGCGAATCAGCTGATGTTGATGTTCAATTAATAAAACACGTCATTCGCTGTACATCCAGTTCCCTTTCCATAGAAGTCAGAAAATAGTCAAATAAACAGCATTGTTGCCTTAATCAAAGCCATAGTGTGGAAGGCCCTTGTCCTGCTCTCTCTTTTTCTCTCTCTCTTTGAAAACACACACATGCACACACACACACACACACACACACATATACATACACACACACACACACACACACACACACACACACACACACACACACACAACAGTCCAGTAGGCACCAGCAGCACTTAAAGCCACTCCCGTGGTTTCTCTTACTGGATTCCTCAGAGTTTTAAGGGCACAAGCTTTTCCGCAAATTAGACTAAAACAGCAACGCTCTTTCTTTGTTTCTCTTCTTTTCTTTTCCCTTTCCCTTTTCTTTCTTCATTTTGTCTCTCATATGTGATTGTTTATGGCTTCCAGTTGTATCAAATACATGTGGTAGTGTGTCATAATGAAATCAGTTTGAGATGTTTTGTATGTATTTATATGTTTACCACAAAAACTGGCATTCTGGTTCTGAGAAAATTGAGTTATTATCTATAAACAATCTCCATGAAATTGAGAACCAAACATTTAATTTCCTGGTTAGGAGTAATTCTTTATACTGATCAATTGTTTTACGCAAATGACAGCAGTGTTTATCAAATAAAAAAGCCATGCCCAGAGAATTCAATTGAAGATTGGTTATTAAAATGAGACCGACGATTCAAACTCTGCATGGGTGTGGCCTCTGTGACTCAGATATCAGAACGATTGAAGAGGGCGTTCAACATCTGGAAAGTACATGTGTGGGGGTAAGTCCCTGGAGCTCTTTGGACATTTACAGCCCAATTAGAGTGGCTGCCTCTGGGCTCCTCTCTCTCATTACCCCTCTCCACAGTCTGAGCTGGAGCCTGGTCCTCAAAACAGCTCCATTCTCCCACAGTCATGTCAAAGTGTTCTGCACAAAAAGCCCTCTACAGACTAATGCCCAGTAATTCTGCTCTTACAATACTGTAATTAAACAATATGCTGGATATCATATCTGCAATGAAATGCTTTGGAAACCAGAAAAATGCGACTATGGATTTATGAAAAGGAATACTATGTGCCGGGTTATTATTAAAAAGCAAATAGCAACATGGAGCTTTCATGTTGTTTAAAAATGTATGTTTATGTGTATATGAACAAATTAATGGAAATATACATGGATGCACATGTTTACCTAACTATATGAATCAGGGCATATAAGGCTTCTCTTGTTATTATATAATATTAAATAACTTAAGTTGCTGACAAAAGTTGGCCAGTTAGTTTGCACACTTTTATTTGCCTGCAAAAATAGTTCCAAAGTTAGTCAATGCAATAAACACCACTCTGATCTCTGCACAGGATGACCAGACATCCCGATAAAACAGGGACAGTCCCAATTTTATGAACCATGTCCTGATAATAAGTCTTAGCCTAATATTTTCTTAAATGCTTCATGCTTTTTCTGTAATGAAAACTTGCAACAAATAATGAGAGAATCGTTCACTCAGATAAAGCTGGCTGTTACGTGTATGTGTTCATGCATGTTTTTAAGCATTTTATGTGGTCAAGAGTTTATTTATTTAAAGAGAAAGAAAGGATTGTGTAATCCTTTGGTTAGGAAAGTGCAGCTTTGCATTTTGGGACATATTTTCCAGAAAAACAAATAAAATTACATAATGTGAACAGATTGTCCATCTTTTTAATTCAAGAGAGTAATATAGCATTACAATAGGTTGTATTTAGCCAATTATTCTTAAAAATTAATTTTAATAATCCCATTTAACACCATAATGCCCTCCAAGCTTGATGTGAAACTCCGGGCTCTGGGCTTAAACAGCTCGCTGTGCAGCTGGATCCTGGATTTCCTGTCAGGCAGACGTCAGGTGGTTAGAATGGGCAGCAACATCTCCTCATCACTGACCCTCAACACTGGAGCCCCGCAGGGCTGTGTTCTCAGCCCACTCCTGTATTCCCTTTACACACATGACTGTGTGGCAACACATAGCTCCAATGCCATCATTAAGTTTGCTGACGATACGACGGTTGTAGGTCTGATCACTGACGATGATGAAATGGCCTACAGAGAGGAGGTGCACACTCTGACATGCTGGTGTCAGGAGCACAACCTCTTCCTCAACGTCAGTAAAACCAAGGAGCTTGTGGTGGACTTCAGGAAGAAAGACAGAGAACACAGCCCCATCACCATTAATGGAGCACCGGTGGAGAGAGTCAGCAGTTTCAAGTTCCTCGGTGTCCACATTACTGAGGAACTCACATGGTCCGTCCACACTGAGGCCGTTGTGAAGAAGGCTCACCAGCGCCTCTTCTTCCTGAGACGGCTGAGGAAGTTCGGAATGAACCACCACATCCTCACACGGTTCTACACTAGTACTGTTGAGAGCATCCTGACTGGCTGCATCACCGCCTGGTACGGCAATAGCACCGCCCACAACCGCAAAGACCTGCAAAGGGTGGTGCGAACTGCCAGAAACATCATCGGAGGTGAGCTTCCCTCCCTCCAGGATATATATAACAGACGGTGTGTGAATAAAGCTCGGAGGATCATCAGAGACTCCAGTCACCCGAGTCATGGGCTGCTTTCACTGCTTCCATCAGGCAGGCGGTATCGCAGCATCAGGACCCGCACCACCCGACTACATGACAGCTTCTTCCCACAAGCAATAAGACTTTTGAACACATGATCTCTCACGATCAACAATCAGCACTGCACTTTATTAATCATCACTCTGTCAATATATTCTCCCAATTCAATTAGTGTTTATATATATTTATACCCGTATCTAGTGTATGTGTATTCTAAATTGTGTGTATTGTGTACATTTGTGTGGCACGGGGGAGGGCGGGACCGGCGCGTGATTGCGCACGCCCGGTCCCGTATCAGGCTAATTACGCCGTCAAGAGGGATAAAGGCCACTCGCAGACGACGATCGAGAGAGAGAGCATTGTCTTTTGAGTTCTTCATTAAACCTTTAAGTTTATATGTTAAGCCGGTTTCTCGCCTCTTCCTTGCCCGTAACCTGATCGTCTTTACAATTTGTTATGTAAATTGTTGTGTAAGTATGTGTACATTTGTTATGTAAATTGTTTTGTGTAAATATGTTGTTTATTGTAAAGTAAAGTGAGTAGAACCAAAATAAAAGATGACTCAAAATCTCCACCACTTTTTCTAGAGCCATGGACACGGAGAATCGGAGTGATACAAACAGTGAAGCATTCCAGTCAATACTCTTGAAACAGATTTGAGAACCGGAACTAACTGTTGTATAAAGTTAATTATAAAAAACCTCCCTTTTTCTGCACACTTATTAAAAAAAGATAGTTTTTATAAAAATCCAAATAACTAAAAGGGTTTAAACAATGTTTTCCATGCTTGTTCAATAAACCATAAACAATTAATGAACATGTACCTGTGGAACGATCGTTAAGACACTAACAGCTTATAGATGGTAGGCAATTAAGATCACAGTTATAAAAACTTACGACACTGAAGAGACCTTTCTACTTACTCTGAAATACACCAAATGAAAGCTGCCCAGGGTCCCTGTTCATCTGCTTTAACATGCGTTAAGCATGCTGCATGGAGGCATGAGGACTGCAGATGTGGCCAGGGCAAGAAATTGCAATGTCTGTACTCTGAGACGCCTAATACAGTGCTACAGGGAGACATGAAGGACAGCTGATCATACTTGCAGTGGCAGACCACGTGTAAAAACAACTGCACAGGATCGGTACATCTGAATATCACACCTGCAAGACAGGTACAGGATGGCAACAACAACTGTCCAAGTTACACCAGGAAAGCACAATCCCTCCATCAGTGCTTAGACTGTCCGCAATATGCTGAGAGAGACTGGACTTAGGGCTTGGAGGCTTGTTGTAAGGCAGGTCCTTACAAGACATCACCGGCAACAACGTCACCTATGGGCACAAACCCACCTTTGCTGGACCACACAGGACTGGCAAAAAGTGCTCTTCACTGAGGAGTCATGGTTTTGTATCACCAGGGGTGATGGTCGGACTTGCATTTATCTTTGAAGGAATGAGCGTTACACTAAGGCCTGTATTCTGGAGTGGAATCGATTTGGAGGGTCCGTCATGGTCTAGGACAGTGTTTCACAGCATCATCAGACTGAGCTTGTTGTCATTCCAGGCAATCTCAAGACATCCTGACATGACCCTCCAGCATGTCAATGCCACCAGCCATACTGCTCGTTCTATACATGATTTCCTGCAAGACAGGAATGTCAGTGTTCTAAAATGGCCAGCGAAGAGCCCGGATCTCAAACCCATTGAGCATATCTGGGACCTGTTGGATCGGAGGATGAGGGCTTGGGGCAGTTCCCCCCAGAAATGTCTGGGAACTTGCAAGTGCTATTTTGCAAGTGCCTTTGTTCAGGGACACAATATTCAATTTCTGTTATTAAATTTCTGTTAGTCACATGTCTGTGAAACTTGTTCAGGTCTTAGTTGCTGAATCTTTTATGTTCATACAAACATTTAAGTTTGCTGAAAATAAAAGCAGTTGAAAGTGAGAGGACTTTACTTGTACATTAACCCTAACCCTACCACTATAAGAAAACTTGGTAACACTTTACATTATGGTTCCCTTTGGAAAGTGTTTATAAAGGGGTTCATTAATGACTAATAACTAATCTACAAATGCATTATAAATCATTTAAATGCAGTTATCACAACACAAATGCGATTCTCGCCAAATAGAGTCAGTTTAAACTCACGTTATGAATGCTTAATAAATACGTATTTTACTTATTAATACTTATTTGAATCAAAATCGTGAAATGTCATAATTCATGATTTGTCATGATGCAAAAAAATAGATTATTATAGACAGCATAAAAAGTGTTTGTATTCAGTATTCTAATGTCTTAACTCATGTCAGTTTGCTTGTTGAGTTGTCAGAGTGGTGACCCACATATCAAAGTTGGAATGTCGTCTCAGCCAAACACCTTTCAGGTTTTCATGCTCATCAACAGCAATAATGTATACCTGCAACTTTGATTTATCTCATTTATCAACAGCATATAAAAATGTTTTATTTCCCTTCATTTTTATTGGTCATTCATGAATTAAGTAACTTTGGATAAAAGCATCTGCTAAATGAATCAAAGTAAATATAAGTAACACTGTATGTACCTTCTAGCTACCTATATGGCTTTATGTAAGGTGGTTTTATAAACTTATTTAGCAACCTTAAAAAAAAAAGTTACCATGCAATTTGGACAACCATGGTCTGTTTGAGTTACCAGTGAACCATTTACTGTATTAATGACTTACCGGGACAAAGCTGTATTTAATTGCTAAAATAAATGTATGTTGTAATCTTAACCCAAGAATTGATATCCTTTTATATATATATATCTGCAACAGACTTTTGGCCTCGGTTCTTTTGCAAAACTTCTCTTTCATGAGTTTTACTTTGCAGAGACTATTTTTTTTTTTTGTTGCGATGCCCCTTTTAATGTTAACAGTTCCTATTTCTATGGAAGAATTTTCAGGACTATTTTCAAAACAAATTGCAAATTTTATTTGCAATTGTGTTTTCTATTTGTGGATGCAATTCAAATGCAATTGCAAATTGCGTATTACTGTTTTCAATTTCATTTACTCAAATTAACAAAATCTGCCAAATTTCAAATGGAAAAGAAAAGCCCATTTGCAATTGCATTTCCTATGTCTTACGTTTCATGACCCTGTCATATTGAAAAATAAATATTAATTAGGCCTACCCCTAATTAAGTTTGCTATTCCACTTCCTCTGCGTCTCCTATGGAGCATGCCGAAATTCAAAAGGAATCGCAATTCCCTTTGCACTTACATTTTTGATGCCTTATGGAGACACCGGTCAATCAGTTTTGGGAGTTTATAATAGTTTATAATATGGGGCGGGTTTGTAATTGGATGTAACGTCAGTCAAAATCGGCCGCATTTGCTGTCGATGGCCAAGAAGATGTACGTTTGTCTAAATAACTTTATTTAAACTTTCCACTAGGGTTGGGAAATTAAGCTGAATGAAGCTGTGATGCTTTCTGCTGAGTGTTTCAGGAAAAGTTTCAAAGACTCGGGAGTGTCGAAAACCATCCGATGGTTGTTCAAATATAAAGCAGTCATAAATCAGGGTGTGCAACACCGTTGGAGGGTGCGCCTATTAAAGTTTTAATCTATTATGCACAAATAAAAGCCTTACAATGCTAAGTGTGTTCATTTTAATCTTCTGAGAATATGATTCATGCATTAAAGTGTGCCAGTACATTGCAATAAGAGTGAATATGATTCAATGTAATAATAATACAAATATTAACATATAAAAATGTCTAACAGAGTTGTTTGAGGCAAGTCAATGGTGTGTTCTACTTGTTTTGTGGTTTTTATACTATTTGTAAGACAGGATATATGATAATGTAATATGAAAGCCATTTCTAATTAGACTTAAACTTGAAGCGCTCACTAAGCCCTTCTAAAAAGGGAGCCTACAAGGTTAGCATAGAATAGCCTAACAGCAGAGGTACACTGGCGATGAGAAAAGAGGACGTTGTTTTTGAATGGATATCTATGGAGAAGTTGCTTCATGATGCTGAATACACCACTTATGTGCGGAAACAGCTCATCACCTAACAATCCATTCCACGCTTCGATACAGGGCTTCATTGGAAATTGCGCTATGTACTCGATACATGCCTTAAAGCTTCAGTGTCTTATGTAACATCCCTAGCATGTATGTGTTTTAGAGAATTCATGCAACTTAATTTCCCATCCTTAGTGGAAATTTTAAATAATGTATACAAACACACATCTCTTTCTTAGCCAATGACAGCAAGGCAGCAGGTGCTCTAAAATGTGGTGGATTGTAACTGACATCACTTCCAATTACAAACATTCCCCAGTTAGGGTGGCCAGATGTCCCGTTTTTCCAGGGTCAGTCCCATATTTAAGCACTTTTTCTAGTGTTCCGACTTATTCTGAGTAAATCATGTTTTGTCCCTTATTTCCCCTCTCCTAAAATTTCTCAATCGCCTATGCAGCTTTCTCAGTCACTTGAGTATTCTAATCAAAGTTAGCCAAGGATACAGCTTGTAAAACCATTAAAATCACACCTTGTTATTTGAAGTACATGATTGGATTAAACTATCCAATCACAATCCCCTATCAATAGATGTCCAGTTAGTTTGAAAGAGCACACAGATGAAATTGTGGCTGGAAAAATGTCAAGGAAGTGTGCATGTATGTTTAATGAGGATCTTCAAAAAGAGTTTACATTTCTAAAAAAGAGGAGTCACAGACAGAGTCTAGTAAAGTGAGGTGTAAGATTTGTGGAGTTCGCATTTCCATCACCCATGGAAGCCGCACCGACATCGCGCAGCATGTGGATGCTGATAAAAGTAAGTGTGCCACACCAAGTGCTAGTGCTTAATTTTGTGAAGCAAAGAATCTGACAAGGTGCATGCAAGTGAAGGACTTTTTGCTTAACATTCTGTTGTGCATGGCTATAGTTTTCAGTCAGCTAACCGCATTGATCAAGAAATTATATGATCCAAAATTTTCTTCTGCCCGCAACAAATCAGAAGCTGTCATATGCAACATTCTCGCTTTTGTGCAGCTGGATTTCAGAAATTACTGCAGCATGGCAACACACGTTTCCTCTCTCTTGGTCCAGCATTTGAAAGAATACTACACATTTTCAATGGTCTGCGTGCATACATTCGTTCTCAAAAAAAATTCCCAAAGCATCTAAGAGACATTTTCAGCAATCCTTGCACTAAATTTTGGATTGGCTTTGCACTCAAGTAAACAGTTTTAACTGTGCACTGGAGATAGTACAGCAAGACCACATTTCAGCCACAGAAGTGGCTTTGCACATTCCTGACCTGAGAAAAGTCTTGCAGGCCTTTCTGGAGGAATCTTTCAAACCCTCTGACATTAAAAAGCAGTTGAATGCCCTGGTTGAATGATTTCTATTGTGCAGTAAGTAACTTTTATTCAGCATCGGTGGATTACCTCCAAAATTGGAGCAACTCATTGGAGATCACAGAAAAACTTGTGTGGGCCCTACTGAGAGTCATCCCATAGTTGAAAGGCATTAAGAGCAGCCTTGAACACTTCTACTCCAGAGTCCCCACTCTCAGTTTGATTGATAAACCACGCTCTTTAATGTGTGAAAAACATTGTCACTCGTTGTATCACTGAGTGGGAAATGAACAAGACGGCCATGTCTGAGAGATGGACAGACATTCTCATGACCTGGAGAGCAAGACCATCAACAAGTCTTAGCCAAGGTCGTGGAGTTTGTTTTCTGCCTGCCTGGGACATCTGCATCTGTGGAGTGTTTGTTCTCATTAATTAACGCAGCATGAAAAGTGAAAAGTACAAGGTGACAACAGTTATAGATGTGGATGCACCCTCTACTGATCTGTGCCTAGGTAAGGATACGTCAATTTATTTTTGGTGGGAGGGGGCTGTCCCGTTTTCCACAATCAGGAATCTGCTCACCCTACGCAAATGGACTTTGCAATTCCATTTGAAATTTTGCAGACTTGTGTAAAAGAAATTAAAATGCAAACGGTAATTAGCAATTTGGAATTATCACAATTTATGCATCCACAAATAGAAAATACAATCTGTATATAAAATATCAAATCCATTATTGAAATCATATAAAAATAACAAGATAAAAGTATAAAAGTAGTATTAAACGCTCATTAAATATGTTTAATTTGTTTAAATTGAACAGAACTGCTGCACTGGAAAGAGCGATGCTAATGCTGAAATAGAGATAAGGCAACTTCTCGCTCTTTGGGAGGAGTGTAGCTAATTAATGGAACAATATGAGATGTTTATTTATTCATTTAATTACACTTAATGTTTCCTGTATAAGCTGCCACTTGGTGTTTATAATGTTTTAGACAAACTATGACCGTATTAAAATGTGTTATGGACCATTAGTGTCTATCTGAGCCCTGGTGTAAATAGCATCTGCCACATAGTGCAGCTATTTTCACCCCAAAATTCTGGTGGTACCACAGAAATACTGCATAAGACAAACTAAACAATGAGTGCCACTGCAGTGGCGTGGGGTGAAAAGACTGTGTGTGAGTGTGGTCTTTTTCCCATCTGATTCACTCTTAATATTTCCTTTTAATACTACTTAACATAATAGATAATAATGAATATATATGTTGATTTCATCGCAGTGATTTGGTCACAGTGAATGTCGAGGAGTACAGAGAAGAGTTTGATCCAGAGGTGGGGTCTGTTGATCACACTCATTCCCATGGCTCGGTGTCGCTTGTGTGTAGATTGCATCAGTGTATTACTAATATTGTCGTAACCATGTTTTTTTATTTTTTTATTGTAGTAACCGTGAAGTGTATATATAGGGTAGCTTAATGAAATTAGTTTATAGATTAGTTTATATAGATTAATTTTTTAATTTTTTCAAATGATTGAGCATATCTATTTTTCTTTGTTGAATGAGACAGAAGAGACATGCTGCTGCTGCTGCTGTACCTACATCAAAATAAAGCCCCCCAACAGCTATATTTAAAGATAATACAAGCAAAACAGCAAACAGCTCCTCTGCCACCCCCCCCCCCCCCCCCAAGCAGATCAGACTGTCAGACGTGGGCTGCAGTGAGGTGGATTGCAGTCGTGTGTAGGTTGCCATGTATCCCTAAATGTGTTCTCGATAGGTTTATCTAGTGACTGACTAAGTTGCTAGATAACTATGAGCAATATGCACCCTGTAGAGTTTCCTAACTGAACTTAATTGTCATTTCAGTTAGGACAACTCTATTTAGCTTAAAGATTTAAGTTGATGCAAGGCAGTGGAGTAGGCTTGGACTTGACGACTGATCTGTTTATGCCTGCTACTGCTTGACATGAGTCAATGCCGCTGCTGTTGGCACAAAAACATGATGCTGCTGAGACAGAAGAGACATGCTGCTGCTACTGTACAACATCAAGATAAAGCCCCCAAACAGCTATATATAAATATAAATATTACAGCAAACAGCATTCTCTCCTACCTGTCCCACCTCCCCGCAGATCAGGCCGACAGATGTGGGCTGCAGTGAGGTGGATTACAATTGCCATGCTTGCCATGTATCCCTAAATATGTTTTCAATGGATTTATCTAGAGATCAAAAACAATGTGTATGTGTGACTAGATTTAGCTTAGGATTTAAGTTAATGCTAGAAGGGAGTAGGCTTGGTCTTTTAGGCACTTGTGAAAAATGTTGCATAGTGAGGATTTCTTCAAAAATAGTGCCATAATTAGTTTAAATTTTTCAATGAACATCATCCAAAATCTAGTAAATATATAAAAATAGCTAAATCAATATTTGGTGTGACCAACTTTGCCTTCAAAACAGCACCAGTTCTCCAAGGGAAACCTGGACACTGGTTTCTTGGTTATTGGCAGACAGTATGTACCAAGCTTCTTGGAAAATTCGCCACAGTCTCTTCATGTATTCCCAGACTGACTCGATGTTCAGCTGAGGTGTCTGTGGAGCCATGCCATTTGTTGTAGAGCTACATGTTCTTCTATTCTATTCTATTCTATTCTATTCTATTCTATTTGCAGAAGGAATGTTTGAGAGTCTAATATGTATATTATCTATTGACACACTACATCTAAAGATATAAATAACCATCTTAAGACAAATGTAATTGTGCTTTTGCACAGTACTGTATTTCAAAGAACACAGGACACCCAAGCAACCACCTGAGCAATAGTATAGTGACTGAGTCAGACTCATAGCTTTAGCATTCAGAATGTCTTTGCAACTGCATGATGTAAAGTTTGTAAGCTGCTGAAGACCAGCGTCACATTCTTTGTGGCAGAGAGAACCTTGGGTGCTGCAGTAGTTGCTGCTCCCCTCCTGGAGGAGTACTGGTTTATGCTTCTGGATCAAATCTTTGGTTAAATATGATTGCTTAGCTGGAGAATGACCACCAACTCGTCATAGGTTCCCATCACCGGAAGAGAGGATCCAAGTCAAGGTGGAATTCCAGGATTGCAGGAATCGGGATATGCAGGAGAGGACAAAATCTATGTTAGTATGGGCTATAAAAATTGATAACCATGCCATGTCTGATTATGAGTGCTAAGAAGAAGACAGCACATTAATAGTAGTCAGGAATATTAGTATGAGGTCTAAAGAAAGCTGAATGAAAGAGTTTACATGTGGATTCCCAAGACCTTAAAACCTATAAAGCTATGAGGAAAATGAAACCTAGAGCTGCTGTGTGATCATCAAGAACACCGGACCACATCTTATGCAGTTACGGTAGTGAGAGAGCTAAATGTTTATCTTTGCCTTTGGGGAATTCCTTTAGCCATTCAGAAATGACAGAGGGCGAAACTATTGATGTTGGGATCACTTTAGTCGTAGATGCAAACGAGTGCCTGTTAGGGAGGCAGACGAGTTGGTTGCTAATTAAATTTTTTTTAAGTTAAAACAAATGAATGTATGCCAATATAATGGCAGATGTTGAAAGAGCGAGAACAGACGAAACCAGCACAGAGGATAGGAATAGCTCAGGCATGTCTTAAGAGGGTTGTGGATTTAGCCACCCCTGACCTCATATTTTGTCAGCAGTATACATGAATAGAAAAATGTAGGAGATGCCAGTGATCTAATATTATTAATCTGATTTTGTAGATAAAATCTTAAAAAAGTTAAAAATGCAGACCAGCTGAGTCAAGCTATTGATAGGGATCAAAAGTGTCCTTTAAAATAATACTGACTAATGCTTCAATGTCACATAGAAAATAATCAGCTGACTTGACATACCTCACCCCACAAGACTATTACTATACCCAGGGCAAGGGAAGGATTCGGCGGCCAGTCTGTAGACCGCTTAGGTCTGAATATCCAGCCTGCCAAAAGAGCTGCACCTTTAATTGGGGGATGTAGTAGGCTAATCAAATTTGTCAAATTATTTTTAACCACTCAAACATTTAAGTAAGCCCAGATATTCATGAATAGCATGATATGGTGAATTAGGAAATAATCTCTGAAAATGTTCTAAAGCACCTTTACACAGCCGAGTGGCCAGCTTTAAACAGTTTATTAAGTTATTAAGTTATTGTCTTATTTCAAGGTTAACTTTATAATTCACATCTATGTTCATAATTTAAATATTATTACAAATTGCGTTCATACTGCTCTGATCATACAACCACCTGTTGTAAAGATGGTATAAACGATGTATCCCTATGCACTCCAAGCTGGTGACTTTAGAGCCTGGTATCACACTCCATAGAAGACAGAATCAAACAATCCATTATGAACCAGTCTATAATTCAGATAGCACTGTAAAACATAACCTGGTGATATTACACTAACTAGGCTCAGGCATATGATCAACCTGGTGCAATCTAATATTTGTGCTGTAGTTACCAGCCAGGGGACTAAAACAGTTGTCATATGATAGCTGCTTATAATCTTTCAGCGTCACAATATTTAATTTATGTACAAACATTCAAATTCTTACAGTATGTTAAAGAGTGTAATATGTAAAAGTACAATACATAATAATTAGTCCACTTGAGCCTTCCTGTCACTCATTCTCACCACTCCCAGGTCTGGGAAGTGGAAGCTAGCCGCTAGGTTTAGACCTTCTGCTTTACGAATTTAGAGTCCCATGCTGCATTGCAATGTAAACAAGTATGGTGGTGCGCATGAATGGCCACACAATCATAATCTTAAATATTACGGCATGCATTAAAGAACTCATGCTGGCATTAACAGTACAGAAGTCTCACGAGCGAAGGGTAAATTGATGACATTACCTGCTTGTCTGACTGCAAGGTATTGCTGCTGCATAAACCACTGACTACCGGGATGCAGAAGCCAGAATAGATGCTGAATGAAGTCTTCGTGAAGTCGTGACGATCCGATGGAAATCCAGGCGGCAACGTGGCCAGCCGAAGAAGCTGTGATTGGCAAATTGCCACTACTGGTAGTTATTGAAGATGTGTCAAGGTTTTACGTTATAGATGGAGGAAAAGATGGTACCGGTGCAGCATTGGTGTCATCGTCTTGCCTTGGTTATGGGCAATCATTGTCTCTGTGAAGTCAGAGCTTGGGTTCGGTTGGCGAAGATATTTTCCTGGTAACAAATCCTCCGGGATTATGAACTTGAAACCTAGAAAGTCAGCATGTGAATCCTGTTCAAGACCACACAGGACAATGTTACTACACATACTGCACTGCTGTAGCCATTTCCCGGTGCATTACGTGAGGTGCATTGCAGCTTTATATATTTTGACACAAGGGAAAGCTTCCGATTGGGTGCATAGCATGAGGTACGAGGTACACCTGTTCGACCTATCAACCGTGCCATGTAGAGTTTCCTAACTGAACTAACTGTCATGAGTTTGAAACTATTTTCAATAAATGTTTCTTAATGGTCCACTTTATATTTATGTTCTCTTTACATTTATGTTCACTTTCATAGGTTACTAATGTTTCACGTGTATCCACTTTACATTATGCTACATATTCATAGCTTAATAATGTTGGTAACATGTTAATAAATGGCTCACATGTATTCACTTTACATTAAGGTACACTTTCATAGTTTTCTAGAGTTGGTAACTCATTAATAAATGGTTCACATAGGTTCACTTTAAATTAGGGTACATTTTTTATAGGTTGTTGATGGTTAACTCTGCGAGATACAATTAATGAAATGAAGGTTTTGTGGGGGAACTACTTTTTTTTTTTTTTTTTTGACAAACAAGAGAAAATCTTTATGATTATAGCTGTAGAAGAGCATCAAGACCTGAAAAGTGTTCAGTAAGACACCATTTTTTAGCACCATTCATTTTGACATTAAAGTGACAAGGTAAGTGACAAAACACAACACATTTCATCTCACTATTTTTGCTGCATCATGACATAAATCATGAAATATGACATTTCATGATTTTGATTAAAATAAGTATTAATAAGCACTTTTATTAAGTATTTATAACGTGAGTTTAAATTGGCTCACTATTTGGCCCCAATTAGTATCCCATGAAAGTCTCCCTTTTTTACATTGTTATACCTGCATATATATGAATTATAATGCATATGTAGATGAGTTAGTTATTGGTCATTAATGAACCCCTTCATAAACCCTTTACAAAAGGAACCTTAATGTAAAGTGTTCCCCAAAAATTTTTGAAATTTGTTCATGAATCGTTCATTTCCAAATTAAGACGTCCCCGATAGGAGGTGTCGTCAGCTCACTTCTGGGGAAAATGTTTCCTCTAAACTATAGCTTAGTTTGTACACACACATAATCACAAACTCATACAGGTATTTCAGTGTGGAGACAGGCAGTAGTGTTTGCCCCTGGAATGTGTAACTTGACCTCTAAGCTGAAGCCAAATTTATTCTCTCATCTTTTTTCCCCCCTTTCCCCTTCTAAACACACACTGGACTGAAGCTGCAAACAGCAATTCAAAACCACAAAAAGAATATTACTTAAAGTTAAGAGGCATTTCCCCCCCCTGGGCAGTTCTGTGGGAGATACAGTGTGAGATAAAGACATGAATGAGAACTACAACGCTGCTCTGTCTGATTTGCCTGCAAGAAGCACTTCGGATGTTTGGCAGCGGCAGACCAGGCTCTGTGATTTATTAGCTGGAGTAGAGAAAGAGGGAGATTTTCACAGAACATCTCTGATCTCCTCTGCTTTGCTGAAGTGTCCATGAAGTTCTCCAGATTCTCAGAGACTGGAATCTTCAGTACAAACTGTTCAGAAAACATGGCATAATCTTAACTCATTCACACACACACACACACACACACACACACACACACACACACACACACACACACACACACACACACACATTATGAGGGCACTACAACAACATTCTCACACCTCATGCAACAAATATTATTTGCAGACTTTAATGAGCATAGCACAAGCTTATTAACACATCACTAAGCTCGTATAACAGCCTCAATTACTCTGTAAAATATCTTACCACTCCAAACAGTTTGCAAAAGGATTACATTGCAAAGCAGCATAGCACAATACAACATAAACCTCTCAGCATTTAACTAGCAAAATAGGCGACGTGGACACCAATACTCCCAAGAGGAGGAAACCTGACACAGGCCTGCCCAGGAGCCCGGGCCCGCAGAACTACTACCACACTGGGCCAAACCTCAACCTGGAATCTTGGAAAGGCAAGTGTGACTGCATTTCCTGAGTCCACCCTATTTAAACTCACAATATGGAACATATTAGGAGGAAGAAGATGGGGGGAGAGAGAGAGGCTGCTAGCATTCTAAATTTTTTTGTTTAATAGCACCCCTTGGAAAAAATGTCTCTCTTTGCTGCTGATGGGACAGAGTGGTAGACCAGTATAAAAGCAAAGCCGCTTGTTCACCCCAAATTAAAGTAGCATTACATAGTTTTAAATCACTGAATGCTATGCCTTGTTAAAAATAAATAAATAAATAAATAAAGAAAGAAAGAAACAGGAAAACGGGACATGAGGGAATGTTGTGGCAAAAGTACACAGAGGAAGAGGGCATCAAAGAATGACTTCATTTTTACAGTTTGAAGCAGTCTTAAGCAATTTAGTTTCATAGTCTGTACCCACAGTCCAAGCTAATATTTGAAGCAGAGCAATGACATGGCATTGATGAGTCTTTTGAATGTATGATGTTTTGATTTTATGGTCTCATGTGTCTTAAATGTTTGTTTGTTTATTATTATTATTCTGGAAAGCACTTTGGTTAACTGAAGTTGTTTTGTTTTTAAATGTGCTATAGAAATACAGTTGTATTGTATTCTATATATAGAACCAGCCATAGTTCAACACGTACACAAATAGTGATGCCAAACTCCTACAAATACATTCTTGTGTAACTTGTCCTTTTTTCCAGTAGCACATTAAGCAAATGCGGTGATAGCTATTGTAGAAAAAGTACTGACAACAACTACTCAAATAACAAAAACATTGACCTTAATAACTACTCTTGTCTGTGGTGGAACATATAGAGGGTATCCTTATGAAAAGCATCACCTTTCCAAAAATTTAACCAGCAATGTCATTTTAGACTGATCCCGAATGGAGTCTTGTCCCCTGGTAGGGGCTTACTGAAAAAGGGATGCCTTTCTCATTCTTCTTGGCCAGGTTTCTGGAGTAGGGACACAGCTCACTGTCATGGCTACATGCTGCTGAGAGGGAAGACTGTGTTGGACAGCAGTGTCTGTGAAGAGAAATAGAGACAAAACACACTTATCTGCTCAATTAAAAAAACAGAAAAAAAAGAAAAATGACAATGTATTACTCTTTAAAATTTGCATACACACACAAAAACAAAACAAGAGACTGGTGTGTTGTATGAGTGCTTGTGCTAACACGGAGGACAAGGAAGACCTTTAAATGAAATATTCTTAAATAAATTGTGCAGTAACATAAATGATCAAATAATGATCTTTATCAGATAAAAAGCCAAAGTGAAACAGCAAAACTGAACAAGTTTGTGTTGTATTTGTATTATTTTTGTATTATTATAATTATTGCCTATAGAGAGCTTTGATTGAGGTGAAGGCTATGAAGATGTTTTGGTTGATTTATGTTATCAGAAACTTGCCTAAGGCTGTGTGTATGCAGGGGAATGAAAGTGCATTTGTATTTATTACATGTTAAACTCAAAACTCTCTGAGTGAGTGTGTATCTGTGGAGGGTGTGCTATGGCATTCTTTTAAGCTCTGTGGAAACTCACTAAAATAAATCCTGTGTGTACGTCAGTGAGGCCCCTCTTAACCCTGCAATTATAGTGGAGAGGGAGGGAGTAGCGCAGAAACACTGGCGCAGCAGAGCTCTCAAAAGCACCTCATGGTTGCAGCACACGGCATTTCACCATTAGCATTTGGTGAACGTTTTGCAGAAACTATGCAAGGTCAGCTTCATCTGGAATTGAGCTGATATATTCATGATCTTGCCCAATGTACTTCTCTGCAAAATTTTAATGGCCAACCTTTAACTTAGATTTCGGGGAATGTAAATAATCAAAGAGAACAATTATTGTGCATGCACAACAAAACTCTGATATACACTATATAAAAAAAACGTATTCACAAAACCCGTCAATGCAAGAAAAGCCCTTTTACGTGAGATTTAAAATCATTGGGCTTTTCCTCCGGTTTTTACATAAAAACTTAAACAGGCATACACACAACATGTTCGCACATTAAATTAGACACCAGATTGTTGGTAAAGTTATTAAAATTGGTACGATTCATGATAATGGACAAAAATCTATGTGTATTGATAAAAAAACAATAAAAGATCAATTTAGTTTTAAATGACCTAACACGTTGTCAGGCTGTTTAACCATTTTGAGGTTAGACTGATAATTTGTCCAGTATTTGGCCATTTTAAAATTTTACCGATAAATAATTTTACTGATAAGCCATTTTGAGATTAGACTGAAAAGTCTGCCAATATTTCACTAGTATGAGGTTAGACTGTTTAATTGGCCAATATTTTGCCATTATGAGATTAAACTAATAAATTTGCCAAAGTTTGGCCATTTTGAGGTTAGACTCATAAATCGCCCAATAATTGATCATTTTAATTAATAAAAAGGGAAAATATTTGGCCTTTTGGAGATTAAACTAATAAACTGGCCAATATTAGACCAATTTGAGGTTACATTGATAAAGCAGCCAATATTAGACAGTTTTGAGATTAGACTGGTAAATCTGCCAATATATTAGCCATTTTGAAATGACTGACATTGGCCAATAACAATGCAAAACTGACCAATTAACAGAAGACTTAATTCTCCCTTGGGTCAGATCAAAATCAACAGCCTAGTCAATGCACTTAAACAACAGCATAGTCAATGCACAGTTTCTGTTTCCAATATTTTTAGTGAAATTTGTGATAAAATTGCTTTTGGCCATTAAAAACCTGTATCGGTCAACCACTGCTATTCAGGACTAGCATGTTTATCATACTTTACTACCTAGGCTGTGTATCATGTACTTGAGCCACACTGCATGTTAATCAAATCTTAGGTTTCAGACAAAATGGGAGGGAACATCTCAGATATTGTCATCCTCATACTCTGAGCCTGAGTGTGGACTCATCTTATGCTCTGTACATCCCCAAACCATCAAGTGCAAGAGTGTGTGCCTGCATGTTCGTCTAACTTTACTGTCAGGTAAAGTACATTCAGTTTTCTATAGTTAAGGTACCCTCAGCCTAGATGAGAAGACTTCCATTGGTCTAGCTCATGAGAGAGCTAGCAAGAAGTCTTCAAGGCACTCAATGCAATCCTCTCTCGCCCGCCTTCAAATGTACTATTACTCCACTGTGTTTGTGCCAGCACCAGATGTGCCGGCCTGGATCAGGTTATCAACTGCAGCAGCAGCTACTGTGCAGTACATTAATCAGGCAGCTGCTCCTAACTGCTCTTCCACTCCCTGTCCGTCAGACTGCTTAAACATGGAGTAGGGTTGATTGTTTACAACCTCAGAGAGACAATTTTGTGTATAATTTCTAACTTTAAAAGGGATGTTTCACCCAATAATGAAAATCCTGTCAGAAATTACTCACTTTCGTCCATGAAACACAAAAGAAGATGTTAGACTGTAGTGCCCACAATTGTAATAATCAAATAAGTAGTAAATACATGAGACCTGCACTATTCATAAATGTTATCCTCAAAGAGTGACACAGTATGTGACACCATGCAATAACAGCATCTGAACACATTCCAGGGCTATATCATCAAGCACACTGATAACAGCATAGTGAATTACCTGGGAGTGCTGTAACAGTGATCTATCAAGAATAAACCTGACCCCTTGATATCACTTCACACCTAAGTTTCACATTAAACATCAAGTATTGGAAGTATTACAAAAAAAAAGGATCTTTATAATATCTCTTATTTCTCCTACACAGCAACAACATATATTGCTTACAGTAAGTCTCCTGCTTCTCAGGTTTTACCCCTGAGAAAATATCCTCAAAATACCATGTTTTCACTTTAGCTTCAGAAATTATCTCAACAATGTCTACAACTGTGCTCAGATTTGCCAAAATGAACAGATTGAGATTTTAATATAAACATTTCTCATCAAAATTTCTAGATTTATTATTACATTGCTATTTTATAGCTCTATACTGTATGCTATTTAGACACCTTAGTTCTTAGTTATGACAAAATACAAAAATACTTTTACAGAAATATAACTAAGACTAAATTAAGTCTTTGGCAATAGAACACAAAGCCATTGTTTCGTTTATAGAAAGACAAATTTGGTTGGGTGCTGTGGCAAACCTTTAAATAATTTTTTCAACCTAGAGGTGTGTCAGAGGTGCAACTGACTAATACATACACAGGGTTGGGAAGGTTACATTTTAATGTATTCCACTACAGATTACAGAATACTTTTCGTAAAATGTAATTTGTAATGTATCCCATTAGATTACTCATGGTCAGTAACGTATTCTAAATACTTTGGATTACTTCTTCAGCACTGGTAGAATTTTTTCACTTGTTTTGACAATAAAAGCTCTGCCAGTCAAAATACACATGTTAAAAATACAATCTCTGAAAAACCTAAATATCTTATGCAGTGTTGTTTCTAAAACAATATGAATCAAATTGATCTTGTTTTAAGGATTTATTTTAGACATTTTTACAGGAAATCAATAAAAAATATATATTATTTTTTGCCCTAATATCAAAGGTCTTACTAGAAAAAAATAAATTATGATCCAACTTGAATTATCTTGATAAAAAAAATATGATAGTTAGCTTAGTGTAAATATGACAATTTACATAAAGTTTATTTGTATTTCTTCTGCTCCATACTTACTTACTTACTTCTTTGTCTGCTCGTATGAATGTAACACATCATAAGAAAGTGTTTCAACACTGTTCAAATGCACATTGGATCGCATCAATTATATCTATAAATCCTTCCATCTGAAAGAACTAAATATTCATTGAAACAAATGACAATAAAATGATAAGTAATCCCTTCAATAATCAAAATACTTTTTGAATGTACCTGTATTCAAATTACCAATGATTTAAATTGTAACTGTAGTGGAATACAGTTACTTATATTATGTATTTTAAATAGTTACATCTATTCCGTTACACCCCAACCCTGTACATACATCTGTAAGATTCAGGACAACTCTCTACACATGGAAAAAGTCACAGAATTTCAGGGTCAGTGAGAAAACCACTATAGTCAAGCTCATGTTCTCATACAAGGACAATGGCAGCATTCTCAGGTTCATTTCCTAACCTTTCTTTATCACAATGTATTGTTTTCATTTTGTATTGAATGATTTTATTGGATGGCAACTATTGTATTAGCATGGAGGTCAGCATTTCTTAGCCTTAGACTAGCAATTACCTCTGTCATGGACATCCAAGTTGCAGTTCACTTTATGAAAGCTTTTCGACAAAAACAAGCCCATTTTTGGTGTTTACAGTAATTACCCTGTATGCAATAGGAGAGCTGACACAAGGAGGGATTTGCATCCTGAACTCTGTGGCCTATGGAAATCATTGAGGGTTTGGTAAAAAGCCAGCTATAATCACTAGGCTTCCAAAGTATGCTTTAAAAAGTATGCATATCAGATGCATATTCAAGACACTCATGAGCACCCACACACACTCACAAGAAAGTTGTGTGAACATTTGAAGACTTTGTGAATTATATTGTATTGGTGTAGAATGATGCTGGTTCTCTGGTTGCAAAGAAACGTGCCACATGAGTTAAAAAGTTAGTTTTCGTATAGGAATGAAAATTAGAACGAGATCTTAATAGTTATTTCTAAGACTGCGATATTAAATGGAGAGCTAATGAATGGCCTACTTCACGTCCAAGTTACCCCCAATAATTTCTCATCTCATTGAGTTTCATTAGATCAAAAAATGTCACAATCACTGCTCAAATTTGCAAAGATACCAACATCTGCAATTAAATTTCAGACATTTCAATATGAATTCAAATATTTCCCATCAAATTCTTCCAAGACCTAATGATCTGAGCTATGCTTTCCACATGAATTGCATAGCTCTTTTTAATTATATCTCGTACTGTATGTCAACAATTAGTTGATACTTAAGCTAAACAAAACTGAGATCTCCATTAAGTCTTCCGAGCTGTGAAAGAGCGACAACTGAGCAATAAATCTTTTTCTTGGTTACCCAACAGTAGTTTGGTAAACTTAAGATTGTTCTTCATAAACATATCAGTAGAGAGGGATGGAAAAAAGTTTGTTTTAAAGAGTCATAGTTTTTGTCATTGTAAAAGACCACCATATTGTACACTAAAGGGGTTTACAAAATGGTGTGCTTTTTGGACCACACCAACTCATAGCTTCTTAAGACATCTTTGGCAGCAAGAGTGCTCTGAAACCCTGTTAATCAATACCATCCCTGAGGTAGCGGCACACTTGCAAAGCTGCTTACACGGCTTTTCCGTTTCTCCTCCCTCCCTCCTTCTTTTTATTTCTTTCCCCCATCCATCCCTCACTTGTTCTCTGCAAACTAGTGTTACAGAGCTCCCACAAGTAAAAGAATTGGGGCTCGTTCCCAGGCCTGGTAGTTGGTTGTGCACCCTGCCTCTGTCTAACTTTTTCTCTGGACCTCACCCAGGCCTGGTCTAATTAGGCCCCCTTTGTACCAGATAATGTGCCTTGTGTAATCTGTGTAGGATGAATCTCAGGCCCTGGCCCTGCCCAATATAATAGTCTGCCAGTTCCTCCCTAAGTGGTGATATGGGCCTTCTTCCCACAAAGGAGCAAGATAATGGCCCCCAGTTGCAGGGAGAAGAGCCACTCCTCTGGGCTGTTTCAACTCGGCACGGGGCTGGCGGCAGACGGTGCATAGGGAGAAATACCACATCCAAGGATAGTGAGTGCATTTACAGTACATCCAAACTGATAACTACCAAAAACGTATTAAATAAATCTTACAACACAATAAAAAAAATTTCAAGACATTTTAAAACATCTGATTTGATGTCAAAATGTAAACCATGCATCATGCACACAAAGAAGGGCAGTCAGTCACCATAAGCAAAGCATCACCATACAGTAGCAATGTTTTTCCTACACCATGTCCTACACCTGCATTTTCTCAGTTAACACGATTCTGTCAGACTCTGCAATCCTTGTATATTGTCACGTGTTTAATTATACATAGAAATGCATTATTTTATATACATTATACTAAGTGTCAGATGTATTCAAAGTACAAAGTATTTACTGTAATCTAATTAGTTAGTACAAAAAGCAGAGTAGAACATTTTTGTAATCAGGTTAGTTACTGACTTTCAGGTAATTACTTTTTAGTACATTTCTTGGGGCAAAGATATTTCTAAAATGATTTTATTTTGTCAAATACATTTAAAACATGAATTACGTTAATATGCCAATCCATTTGCATTTCTTTGACAGCTGAAAAGTATGAGTCTCCCAAGGACTCAATGAAAAAGGAGGAACTCTTGACATTAGTTTAAATTCATTGAGCAAAAAAGTGTTTTAGAAACTTAAAAGTAATTAATAATGCGATTACCCTTTTCAATTAAGTACCCAGTCAAGTTATTAATCTGATTTAAATTTTTGAAAAGTAATTTGTAGTGAATAACTTTATTTGAGTAACTTACCCAACACAGAATATACCGTATTGATATTTTAGATCCTCTTACCCAACCCAACAAATTATTAACAATATAAAACATGTAAGACAGGTGAATTTAGTCACAATAATTTTAATTAAATTATGCAATTATATAGATATTTTTGATAACCTAACACCACCCCTACCAATCCTCAACAATATACAAGATGTAACAAGCAGATGCAAATTCAGTCACAATAATTTATTTCAAAAAATGACAAAAAAGCACTATAAAAGATATATATATATATATATATATATATATATATATATATATATATATATAAAAGTCCTCCAAAGTCACAAACAATAGCCCTGAGTGACCTGAAGGGTTTAATTGAAAATTATTTAAAAATGTGAAATTCATTTTCATCTCATTCAAAAATTATTCATCCAAACATTAAAATGTCACAATCAGTCACAAGACACACAGGAACCAATGGCATTTGACATCACTGATGTCAAAGCGGTCATTATGGTTGTTGAGGAAGCAATTTTTAAACGTTTTAATGAGTGTCGGTAGGGATCTGAAAATTAAATAAATTTAGATCTGTTCCTCATTCAAAACAGTCACACGGCATTGAAAGAGCCGAAACGTAATTCCACCAAAACCTGGAATATGGAATCAGAAGCACACAAATTGAGGATTACTTTTATGATCATTTTTATTGTGCCCTTAATTGAGTAATGTTTTTTCGTTAAACAATTTTAATCTGGAATCTGGCCTATACAGCACCAGAGTGACTTTTAAAATACGCACCAAGGGTGACGTTTCAGTGGTGCAGGCAAAAAGTTACCCTAGTGACATATTGTCACATTGCACACATTGGATAAGCAGGCAAGAATAAAGGTAAAGGTGTTAACATGCAATGCAAAATCAGGGTAATGGGCAAAAATCTACCTGTGTCAAGTATTTAAACCATTTATGACCTTACCCCATTTGCACGACCCTACACGTTGTCAGCTTATGAACCATAATCAGTTTAAACCTGTGCATGCATGTAAACGTGCTCATTGTTAACTGACTCAAATCTAGTTGGGTGATCCAGCTGCACTTCCTGCATTTTCTCATCTCTTTGTTTACAGAACAGTACAGTAAACTTTAGTCAACAACTGTTTAATAAACAGCATTTTATGTCATTGCTGGAGACTCTTTGTTTGCCTGCACGACTAGATTGTTTTCTTCAAACTGATTGTTGTTGGCAAGTTAGCCTATGGCCCCCTCCTCTTCTTCCCCAGTGACTTTGACAACCACCACCCACAATTAGAAAGGAAGCCAGCCCTACCACATCCACCTTGGATGCAGTTTTTCTGGCCTGTGCTTAGTTTCTATTAAAGGTCTTGGTTTTGCCATGTGCCTTTGTGGAGATATATCAATACACTGGGACTGAAGTCACCACCTCCTCTCCTCACAGAAGGCAGAAGCGCAGCTGGACCCATAAACCACTGACCACGCTGTGGAGGCTAGTCGCTCAGGAGGCATGCACACTGAATTGGCTGGAGTGGCTGGGACAAAGCACAGGCCAGCCTGAGCAGGGAGGAAGCCATGCTTGAGGATACATCATCTTCTCTTTTTTACACTCCTCCTCCCTCTTAAAAGCTGGCCAACAAGGCTCTCAAGGACCTCAAGGAACTCTGGCTGCAACCTCCTCTCAACCAATCAAGGCTCCTAACTAGGAGATACATGTGGACGTGAGTTTAGGTCTGGAGTGAAAAGGAAGATTAATGCTTGAAATAACTTTGCATCACCAAAATTGATAATTCCAGAGGTTTGAACAAATTATGGAATGATAGCTAATGCCCAAAGATCTTGTTTGCTCAAATCCAGTTTCAAAAGACTGTAATTTCTGTATTTTTTCCCCACTTCCACAGGATTAGGAGATTGTTTCAACAGCCAAGGTCGTGCACTAGTCACAACCAAGAGATGATGTTGATACACAAAACCTGACATCAGACAATGATAACTGTCTACAGTGCAGTTCTCATTTACTTTCAGAGATGGAGACATTATCTTGTTTTCATATACAAGTAGTCATTTAAAATCAAGTGGTACTTATGGGTGAAAAATTCATAAGTGAAAGACAGAAAGCAAAATGATATTATATGAATACTTTATTATCAATGTGTGAATGGTGTTAGCTTTTCATCTGGATATTAATATTATATGAAAACTATACACCAAAACCAGGCTCTTCCTATTTTTGCTGTATAATTTTTCAAATTGGTATTGAAAGATTCTTTATCTTTATAGATATTTATATATATAATATATATAAGCCAAAGTGCATTTCCCATTTTTTCCTCTTGTCCATGTACACATTGCACCATACATAAATAATTACATTGTAAAAATGACTCCAGTATTTACAAGTATAATATATATTTCTTTTAATATATAAAACTTTATATTAAATCTAAGTAGATTATATTTGGGATAGTTTGTGGAGTCCAACATTCTCTCAACATGAGTGAGTCTGTGTGTGTTATCTATGGTTGTTGAGGAGGATCTCCAGCCAGCAGGGGCAGGAGGTGATGAACTGGCGGGAATAACAAGGGCCCCAGCCCTTCGCAAAACTGATACGCACACTGTTCGGGTCATACGGTCCTTCTAGCAGCTCAAACTCCGCACCCTGCCTGAGCATGGATGAGCGTTCATAGTCAAACACCTTGATGGAGTAGCCAGGCATCACCTTGCGGACAACCAAGCTACGACTCCCTGGTACGTCCAGAGTAGGCGAATTGACAAAGATGGGGTGTTGGCTGCGGTTGTAGGCCCAGACTCCGTCCTGCTCTTTGCTGAGGAGCAAACCGTAGCCGATCTTGCCTCGAGTCCGCTGCACGGTGCTACTTCGCTGGTCCAGGCTCAGCTGCCCGAGACAGAAGCCTGTGCCTTGAGGTAGGTCATAGAAAATGCTTACGGCGGGCTGGTACACCGTGTAGAGGCGGCCCACCCGCGTCCGATGCTCCCAGTATGCCACGTTACACCAGTGACTCTGCTTGGAGGCGTCAGGTGACAGACTGGCATCTAAAACAGGAAAACAGAAAAAGTGAAAGTCACAATTTTCCCTACAACTTATCAAACAAAAAGTATGATCAAATTTACTGGCCAAAAAGACTGCAGTTAAAGAATGTTTATTATGTGGAGTATTTCAACTCTGTTGTTATTATGTGCTACCTCAAGAGGGCACTACCTCAAAACTTTATTAATTAAAGTTATTCTCTCTTAAATCATGTGCAAAACATAGCTGAAGATACAAAAAGAAAAGCTTGTCATTTTATGCTGCCAAAACAAAGACAAAAAATATGATCCCAAAGTTGTGACCAAGAAAAACATTATCCCGTTTTCATGCAAAAGTTTCTACATCAAGGCTTGCTGCTTTCAGCAGATGTTTAGCAAACATCCCCAGCATAAAAAGTATGAAAAAATATACAGAGAAGTGCATACCTGCAATGCATACATGATACAGAGCTCTGAATGAACAGCCTCAAACACTCCAAATCTCATTTAATTCACTTTTCATGGCTTGGGAGTCTGTCTGTGGACAGTGTGCAGTGCCAAACCCTGAGTGAGTTACAACTCCCTGAATACATGTCTACCTCAACCACACACGGACATAAATGCTTCCACACTATCCAGCACCACACATTGTGTACATTTCTACCTGCTCTTTCTTGATCCGGGGATAAAGTATTTGTGGGAAGGGGGTATTTGGAAAAGCTATGAGCTCATATCCAGCAAAACCTTTCATAAAAGTAAATGGTGGTGATGGCTTGGGTGGAGAGGGAAAGTCTCCTCCTGCTGTGGGCCTGGGGACAGCTTTCAGCTCCCTGACAACTTAGCGCAAGCCTGTAACCCCCTGACCCCTCCAGCTTCACGCTATCAGCTCCGATTAACTTCCACATTGAAAGATGCCATTATTTTGCTACCAGGTCCTACCAGGTCCTAACAAATGCACGGCCAATTTACCAATGCCTTGAAGACCCACCGTAGTAGTAAGACCCCAGAATTGGCCCCAAGAATTAAGAATGGCAATCAACACAAGCATGCATGCTAAATACCTACATTAGAACATAAAAACCTCAAATTTAAAAATTCTATATATGACAACTGCTTCCCATTCAAGCACAACTGTTTACATATGACTGACTATAGGACTGACTTCTCTTCACTAAAATGGACCCTTTTTTAAATGCACTGGGAGCCACGTGATAAGTTGCATGGATTGACTGTCTCAGAAGCGGAGGCAACTGAGACTTGTCCTCCACCACCCGGATTGAGGTGAGTAACCACGCCACCACGAGGACCTATTAAGTAGTGGGAGTAGGAGTAAAGGGGATAAAAAAAATGATGAAAAAAAAAAAACACATTACTGAATTCCTTAGATACTCCTTAAGCTTGCAAGGTGGCTTTTCCCAGTTGAATGCTTTAATTAAACAAATCCTCTGGCCTTTGCACCAAAAAACAAAACAAACAACCCTTCAAAAACCCATCATGGACAATAATGTTACTGTTGTTGGATCATTATAACTGTATGTTTCAAAGCAGTTGCAATTGTATCCATTAAAACAGAAGTGTGCAACATTAGCTTAATTGGTACTTTTTAACATTGCTCTGTTTGTTTAAGCATCCTGACCAGCCTGACAGAGCAACATTGGTCAACCAATGGCATCAGTTTGGGGCAGAACTATATGTTTACTCGACCAATGGCTGACACACGCAAATCATTAGTTGCACAATTCCATTTTGTGATGCTAGTGGTACAGAAAATACACACTTCAGCTTAAAGGATCTATGTTATGTCAGAAGTTCTACTTTAAGTCAACGGAAAGGATGCAGGAAAGCAAGATTTTAGCTAAATAGTCTACTGAGGGCTGAATTTGAACTTGTACCTAATGAAACAGATGCAAGAAATTAAACAATTTAACAGGAAGTTTCACATGGCTGTCTAACATAGAAGTGCTATTATGTGATTAATATAATATCCCCTTCTTAATGTGAAAGAGAGAGACAGAAAGGGTGGTGGAGTCTGCGCTGCCTGTTCTGTGGGTTTTAACAGAGGCGCAAAGATTAAAGGTTAATAATCTATTTAATGTTTAGCTTGGGAGCGAACAATGCTCAGCCTAGAGACCGGCCCTTTTCCTGAGGGTGTTGTGCATGTGTGTTCATGTGTTTTAAGTATATTAGAGTTGAAACGAATATCAGCCAATGTTTGTGTTTGAGAGAGCAGTGTGTGTTTTGGCTGTTGTTGCCTGAGCGGTACTGTATCAGTGGAACACAGGGAAAGAAGTGAACAAATCGGGCAAACTCATTAGAACCTTAAAACTCTGATGCCATCTCTATGTTTTTACAAACTGGTCATTAACTGGTCCAAGCTGGTCATGTTTGTTACTCGTCCAAAACTGTCAACCAATTTGGATCAGCAATAAAACCAGGTACTAGCTGGTTATACCATCTTAAGCTGGTCAAGCTAGGTTTTGGAACACGGTAGCTGGTTTCTCGCTCGTCTAAGATGGTCATTAGCTGGTCTAAACTGGTCATTAATTTGTCAAATCTGATCATTAGCAGGTCCAAACTGGTAGACCATCTTGGACCAGCAACAAACCAGATACCAGCTGGTCTTACCATCTTAAGGTGGTCAAACTTTTTTGGGGACATGGTAGCTGGCTTCTAGCAGGTCTAAGCAGCTATTATTATTATTATCATTAGCTAGTGTCTGTTTTTTTGCTGGTCAAAATGGTCAATTTGAAAAACCAGTTACTAGCTTGGCATACCATCTTAAGGTGGTCAAGCTGGGTTTTGTAACATTGTAGTTGGTTTTTAGCTCACTGACCATCTTAGACAGGCAACAGACCAACTACCAGCTGGTCATACCAGATTAAGGTGGTCAAGCTGTTTTTTTGAACATGGTGTCCAATGAACCAGCTAATTACCAGTTTGGACCAGCTATGGCCATCTAGACCCACCAACAATGTAACAATACACAGATATCATCTTAAGGTGGATTTTAAAATGTTTATTTTGCACAATGTCTTTAACGTATCGTCCTGTATTCTGACAGGCCATTTATCTATGCCCTTCAACTCAAGGAACAAGTTTTGGACCAAGAATTTTTTTTAAATCAGTGCACAACACGGAAGCGTGTGTGCGTGCATGTGTTCAGGTAGGGGCTGGAAAATGCACACCAGCGAGTGCACAACAAGCAGGATGCAGAGTTCCTGTCTCCCCTTCCCTGGAGGCCTCACTCATGAGTCAGTGTAGTGCCTCTGACAATCCGCCAGTGCTGGAAATACCATCTTAGTCATAGCAGGAGACACAGACAGACAGACGGACGGCACCACAGCACTCTAATCATGGCCAGTGACCGTACTTTAGTATAATAAACCTAATTTAAGCTATCAACGGCGGCAAGTGAGTGTTAGTTCAAAGTCAGCTGCCATCTAAACTCATGTACCGTAAAAACTCAGCACTGGCTTAGTTAACAACACTTAAGCACTATGGGCCTGTCACTTTGAGTACTGATAATAATGACAGACAAAGTGGTAACTGTGTTCTTCTCACTTAAGTGAGAACGCCTCAGAACTCTTCAGTCTTTCATTCTCTTTAAATGCTTGCACACACGTACGCACTTCACAAGGGGCGGAAGACAAAAGCTGGAAGCAATTACACCATTCTGCGTTCATTTAACCCCTGCACCTTTCAACAGCTCAGTTTACCCATTAGAAAGGTAGAGTGTGTTATTATTGTTATTATATTCTCAAACTGTCTCCGCTAGTGTCAATCTCTTCAGAGACACACGCTGTCAACAGCATTGAGGAGACGGCAGTGAGATCCCTGTGTCAGAAATTAACTTTTTTTATTATTAGGGCAATATATAGCCACTAGAATTGGGGCATTTTTACTTTTATGAAGACATATTTACATAGTTTGTAACCATATAAAACAGAGTGTGTGTTTGTCAAATACTTCAAATGAATTAACTGAAAAAAAAAACATAAAAACAATCTGAACAATTATGGCTGTTAATTATGAAATCCTAGTCCAAAATCCAAGTAGCTGTAAATAATGGATAAGATAGAATAATGTATACACTCTGCTTGAACACATTTTAAATAATTTTCTGGTCCCTATGTTAGTTTTTACAGTGCCCCCCATCAAAAACCACTTAATCTGATCTACACTCACCTATGACACTACAACACAGATATTAGACATTTACAGATCACTACAAGGTCTGCAGAGGCACTCAACTCATAAAAACATAGGCTTAGAATAGTAGAATACAGTACAGTGTAATAAAATTGATTAAATATTAGCAAACAAAACAGAAATTCACTAAAGGGGAATTTTATGCCACCACATTTTAAATATCAGGCCATTTTTATCACTTTTGGTGGCATTTTTGCCCCGAGCCATGGTTAATTTCAGACTCTTGTCTGATCTCTTCCATAGCTCTGCCAGAATGCCAGAAAAATACAAAGCTTCACAAACACACTGCCCATATGCTGAAATGAATGAAAACTACAGGGTTGGAATTACATTTCTGGAGCTGTTCCTTTATGGTATCGGCCTTCACCGATCGTCAAGTACCTTTGGTGACAGTTCAAGTGAGTGTGTCATTTCACAAAATGCAAACAGCCCACAGGTGCAAAATCGGACAAAATATCATTAACATACGGTATGAGAGATGAGAACAGTTGCTTGATTTTATTGGAGTAGTAAGTCGCTCAAAGCTAAGTAAACATGGGGTATGGGTGGCTGAGATCAAACAGCAGCAGAGGCAGTGTTGACTCACAAAGTAAGAGCTTAAGAAGGAGTCCGTGAGACTAAAGGTTACTTTGTCAGTGGTCTAAAGTCTTTGATTTAGTCTCAAATTTGATTTCAGACAAAGAGCAACTCAAAGCTTTAAATGCACAAAACGCACATACACACACACTCAGCTAGACAGCCACAAAGGCATTTCCTTTGAATTTCAGGGCTTGGTACATAATGCTCTGGTGGACGTGCTACACAATCAGTAAGGTAAACATGCATTTCACAGCTGGCCACATTTCCATTTCAAAAAACAAAAACACTATGTAAGTCTGGGTGGTGTGATGGTATATACCATGCATGGCAATCATTGGGCGGGACTGCTTAACGTTCTTTACATGTGCGACAAAGAAACAAGGGTAATGCGAAAATACAAAGCAGGATGATTCCCATACAAGTCAAGACGAGGATAAGCTTGCTATTTAAGGGTGTTGTTAGGCACAAAGTGAAACATTTCGTTGTTTATGGCTGCCACGCAACAGTGCAGATTGTTGCAGAATTCAAAAGATGTGCCATCACAGGCATGTTTACATTAGCTATTTTACACCGACTGCAAATGGAATTATGCATTTTTGTAATATTCGTTTTACTATTTGAGTCTTTTGTTTTTAACTCGTGTTACATAAATTAGACTTATGAGAAAATAATCAAATGGGAGTTTGTAAAGTATTTAAATGTAGTTTTCTATAGTTTGTAAAGGTTATATTTATACAGTTATTTAACAAAAATAAATAAATACATAAAAATAACGATATCAGAATTTACAGAATTGCTTGTACTAAGTTTATGTGGCATAAAGTCCATGTAAAAGGGATAGTTTAGTCACAAAAAAAAAATGCGGTCATTGTTTACTCACTAAATGTTGTTCTGAACCTGTGTGATTTACTTGGCAGAATGTAAATCTTTTTCCATACAAAGAAAGTGAATGTTTACTGAGGCTGTTTTTATTTAACTTTTCCTTTTGTGTTCTATAGAAGAATGTAAGTCATACTGATTTGGAACAACTGATTTGGAACAACATGAGGGTGAGTAAATGATGACAGAACTGAAATTTTTGGGTGCACTATCCCTTTCAGGTAAAATTACCTCATCTGATCTCTCTACTCTTTCAAAAAGCAGCCCATTCAGGGGGGCTGTTAAAGCGACATGGAGAGGTTTGCATCCATTGTAAATGTTGTATTTAGACCTACAAATGTGGTAAATTATAAGCAAAGACAACATGAACAGTATGATGTTCATGAATATGAACAGAATATGAATTATGCCCGAAAAAATGCGGACCATACATTGATCATATTCAATTTTAAAAAATGACTTATGTTGCACTTTCGTGGCTGGACATGAGTGAGACTCCATGTGAGGTGAAAAAAGAGAGAACACAAGACAGAAAGTCAGACATAAGTGGAGGATCTACTTGCATACACACCCCACCAAAAAATTTATTTGGGGTGATTTGGGGTAATTAAGTACACAAAAGGGAGTTGATTTCTATTGCGATACTATGTGATTATCCACTAATGCTTTTAAAAGCACTATGCAGGAAGGAGTAAAGTGAAGAACAGAGAGAAAAGAACAGCCTTTAGGTAAACACACGTCCATAGAGCTCTTGGCAGATCCAGAGCCATAGAGACATAGAAAAACAGCAGCTTGTCATCTCTTCCTACCAAACTACAGGACCACATCCCTGTCTTTTTCATCCCCTCTAATCCAGGGAATTTTGAAAAGATGAACTCATTCCTCCACAGCACTCCTGCCAGACCCTTTAAACAGAGAGAGAGAGAGAGAGAGAGAAAGAGAGAGAGCGAGAGAGACACTGTTGCTTTGGAAAAATTGTGATCCTAACATTCATGACAGTGAGGCTTTCTTGAATTGAACTGAACTATGAGTGAGCAAGCAAGCGAGAGCAAAAGAGAGAGGGAGGGAACGGAGGGGGAGTCTGAGTCTCTTATCCTGTGCCAAGGATTAGATTCCCTCCAGCTATTAGACTGTACCACTGGGCTGACATGCAGAGGGGGAGAATGACAGAGTGTTTATATGAGAAGAAGAAACAGAGAGAGCGAGAGAGAGAGAGAGAGAGAGAGAGAGTACAGTGAAATGTTATGGTGGACAGAATTCATCTTTTGACGCCAGTCTTAACAGGCCTGGGCATTCTTCTTTGTACTGAAGTCAGAGAGAAAAGCAGTTCTCTGAAATTATGCTTGCCGGGGCCAGGAAAAAATGTGAGACAACAAACAATGCCGCCGTACCTCCTTCCCTCCTGCTTTTTTTTTTGGTACGGCTCTGATTTTTTAGACAACTATCAGTACAGTACAGGGCAACTTACAACACACTAACAGGCCACATTTAGGATGGCGTCTGTGCTATCTCTGCCATCAAAGACTGCTTTATCAGCCAGACGCTCTAACTGGGGCTGCACTTTCACACAGACGGGTTTCCATCTCTTTGACCCTCTCTCTCCTTTACTTTCTTTCGCTTACTTCACTATACAGTATATGAGAGTTCTTACTATTTTTTCAGACTCTGTACAATGCTGTAGAGTGGTGACCGTGAGACAATATACAGTCAGAAGAGAAAGCAATGGAATCATGTTGAGGGAAATACAAGAACACAGGAAATACAGCAATTTCAGTATGTTTTGCATTGCCAATCTCACTCTCATTCATTTCTGTCAGTAGAAACAAATGCATTACTGTTGACAAACAAACAGAGTTATATTTTTCAGAGAGTAAATACTAGATTTACTTGGAGTCTAAAAAATATATAAAAATCTAAGATTTGTATAAAGAAATCGTAATGATGCTTTAGCTCAATGGTTTAATTTTTGTTTAGAGTCCGCGTGGACCCGAGTTTAAATCTCAACCAAATAAATTATTTTTTAAAATACACCAAGCAAAATTGCATTGAAAATGATGCATGCACTTTCTTTATATGGAAAATTGGGGATTTCTCCTGAAGTCCACTATCATCTCCACTGTTTTGAGCATGTTCAGCTCAAGATTGTTTTGAGAGCAAGAACCACACATTACAGTGACCACGAGGAGGTTACCCCATGTGATTCTACCCTCCATAGCAACCGGGACAATTCGGTTGCTTAGGAGACTTGGCTGGAGTCACTCAGCACAGCCTGGATTCGAACTTGCGACTCCATGGGTGGTGGCATGTTGTTTCTAAGATTTCCCTAGAATCTGCCACATCATGCCGATTCACTAAAAAGCATAGGTGAATCGGCTATCAGACATTTTTGCATCAGCCAGCATGTTAACCTTCACTTTGGCACGACCAGCAGCATGGGAGAACCAGTTTTGGATCCAGTGACGACACCAGGAAGTATTCATGTCCGCATAATCAGTGACGAGCTTGATTCTTAGGTTGTATATTTCCCAGTGACATTACATTTTTACTTTAGGTTTGTGTGTGTGTTGGGGAATAGAGTTAATAAAATATGCTTCCTCTTAACTGTATTACAGCCTGTACAGCTGAACACAACTTGCTTCAAAACTCACTTTGAGCACCCCTATTTGGAGATTCCACCTCGAAAATGTAGCTCGCACGTGCCCATAGGTCCAACAAGATTTGGCCGCAGGCCTCTGTGTTTTGCATTTCGGTAAGCACAGACTGATTTCAGCTAAAGAAAAGTCAACCTACTGTTTTCGCTTTGAGATCAGTTGAAATCCTTCTCTCTTCATCATAATCCGTCTTGTTCCATTTATTTCCTCTTTTCCTGGAAATGTAATAGTGGATTTTTTTATTTTGTTATTGTAGCAAATGGGAAAGCTAAAATAACATTTACTGTGGTTTCCCATTCAGCGCTACAGAACTTAAACCTGCAATAGTTTATTACCGCATTTCAAAACCAGAAATGTGAAAAGGTTCCATTACTCTTTTTAAATGTACAACACTTGTCCAACTTAATTATTATTGCTTTTGGGAATCTCTGAGGGGGCACGTATGACATATTTTCTTCTAGTTCCCTCCAACCCCCCCCAAAAAAACAGAGATCATAGCCTAGAATTACAGAGTAAATGCACATTGCATTTCAAAGTGCAATGTTAGATTTTAATCCCTTTGCAATGGCTCTATAATGTTAATAATGACTTGGTCAGATGTGCATAAGATTCACAACTCATTTGCATAAAAAGCCTAGATTAGCTAGTTGGATTCACTGTCGGCTACTGCTGCCCTGCCTCTGTGGATTCCTTAACAATCACAAGTGTTGACATTTAAACACATGGGCCATCTGAGACCATAGCAACACATGAGCGAGTACATGGTCTTCCCAGGTTAGATCAGTGGGACTCTGCATTGATTTCCACAGCTGAATCAAGTGGTGCGAAGACCTACAGATCTGTGTACTGATCTCCACAGACAAGACTTAGCCAGAAGGACTGGGGGATCCAAACTGAATTCCTTTACCATGAGAACAGATGGGGCAGAGTGAAGGACAAACCCCCAGAAATACAGACCATCTACAGCTAACTCTCAACACCAAACGGCTGCTGCTTCTATTAGGGGAACATGGGAAAGATTTTTGCTTAGTGTTTAGGTGTGTGTGTTTAGAACTTTGTGTATACAGCGGGGTGAAATAAAGGCATATTCTGCACAGTATCTAAGAAGCCATGAAAATGTCAATTACTAAAGCCATAAAAATGCAATGAACTTTGAGACCCTTTCACTAATTACTCATTTGTCATTTAGTTGACACTTTTATCCAAAGCAATGTACAGTACACTCATTACAAAGGACTCCACTAGCGTTTGATCCTACAACCTTTCTGTTACCAACCCATATTTTAAGGAGATAGTACACCTTAAAATGAAAATTTTGTCATTTAATCACTCTCATGTTGTTATTTTCTTAAATGGTACATGTCGATGATTGTAGATTTTGCAGATGGGAAGGTGGTGGGAAAGGCAGATAAACGATTAATTGGCAGATAGCTTTTAAAATCGATTTATAGAATGTCAAAAACATTTCCTTACTATAGCGGGAATGTGGTTTATTTTTCAATAAAAATCCCAATAATAACCAGAAAAAAAATTAACATCTGGTGTATTACGTGGGACTTTTAAACATAAGTACACTTGAAACACACCAGGGACTCTTAATTTGTAATGACGAAATGATGAAAAAAGTACCAGCAACTATCGGCATAGATTTTTGACAAAAGCAACTATCGGCATCGATTACTCGGTAAAACGGATATATCGGTGTACTTCTATTACATGGAACACAAAAAGAAATGTTAGGCAGAACGTTAGGGGCTGACAGCCTCTCTAACTTTATTCTAACTTTATTGAATGGAAAAAGAGCAGCATCAACATCTTTCAAAATTTCACCTCTTGTGTTCCAAAGAAGAAAGAAAGTCATATATCTTTGGAACTAAGTGAAGATAGGTAAATGATGACTGAACTTACATTTTTGGTTGAATGATCCCTATGTTACACTAGATTACATCATGCTAAGCACTAGGTTATATCATCCTACTAAAACGGACACCTTAAACAATGATCATGCAAGGAATAATGATAAGAATACAAAGACGATCTATAATTGACCCTTCGCTAAGCCCCGCCTTAAAAGCACTTCTGATCAATCCTGTCTTAGCAAACGTTGCCCTGCCGTCATTACTCTGACATGCGTTTGCTATTTTCCAATGACAGCCTATGGGAGTAATATGTGTTTGAGTATTACATTTAAGCGGGATTTTATCAAAATAATTAAAAAATTTGAAACACGTTGCCGGGTCATCTGTAATAGTAACATGAGTTATCCAGAGAGGATGTCCACAGTGTTTTTCTTTCTTTTTTCAAAATAATCTTTGGAGAATCTGGAGAAGAGATTGTTATGGATAAAACTGTGTCATAACATCTGCAACGACACCTACGTTTGCTCCAAGGAAAATTAAAGCTAAAAACTGAAAGTTAATAAATGTACGTATCTATTGATTCAAGTCATGGTAAAAGTAATAGTAAATAAATAGTTCACATCATCAAAATGAGTATATTATGAGATGTTATAAACAGCTCTGTCCACTTACACTGATGTAATTAGATGTGTAATCGCTATTAAATTCAGTTTTTCTGTTTTCAAGTGACTGTAATAATTGTTTGCACTGATTCTGATTCATAGTCTTTACAGTTTTTAATCAAGTTACTGTGTAATTCAACAATTTATTTTATAAAAAACTTCAGCTAAAAACGCATTACAATGTTCATATCAGCCCACATAAAAATACATTTCCAAATCCATTTCTTTATAAGAATATTTTGCCGAAAACCACGTCGTCCACAGCAATCTCCCATTAATTCCAATAGGTAGTTGTGCAGAGTTTGTCAGAGCGAGCAACCATAAACAAGGGGGGCAGAGCTTAGTGAAGGGTCAATTCAAGTGATTATGATCTATTAAGTGTAATTTAACAAAGAGAACTGGAGCAACTATTCCCTGCAACTATTGCTGTCATAAAAGATATCAAGCTGCTGTACATGAATGAAAATGGGCTCTGGCAGCTGAATGTTATGCAGCAGGTACAGTTTCAGAGTTGGGAGCCATGCCAACATTGGAGACAGCTCCTGAGGTCAGGTTGATTTAAGGCAAAATCTGTGAATTTGGATACGGCACTTCTGCAAGGTGATGGACACACTCTCAGCACAGACGATGGCCCGATATTGATTGGTCCTCTGGATCATAAACACTCAAGCGAATGCATCGTGACAAGAGCCGAGCCGTCTTCGCCTTCTGTTTCAGTCACAAAAGTTTGAAGCATCCTCATGTGGGGTAGCTACCCAGCTGCTTTCTAAAACAAAGCAAACTGTTTATGTTCCCCCATTAAAAATGCAAGAGATAGCAGTTCTGCTACCTCAGGCCTGTCAACATAGACAGAGAGAGAGTAGAATCCTCACATTAGGAAAGCTTGTCAGGTAGAAAAGAGACAAAACGAGACTCATCTCATCCTCAAATGACAAGCCGATATACTGTACCACCCACAGTCCATTCATTGATCGTCTGAACCATATTGCACACAAAACAGGACAGTGAATCTGGCAAGCTCTAATCTGATTGGCAGGCTTTATACAACTTTCAGGGGTAAAGATGCACAGTGATTTTTATCTGTCCACCCAGAAGCAAGGAGTGCCTTTGGGGCTGAAATATCACTGGATTTGCCAAGTTAGTGGCATCAAATCTTTGAAAGATATTCAGGTTCTGATATTCAGATATTCAGATCTCCACAAGCAGAGCTGTATATTCCACTTTGCTTTCTGAGTTACGCATGTAAAAAATGTACTTGGGTGATTCTCATGAAACCAGACAAGAAAATGTCCTAGTCATATTTCATCCCAGATCAATAAAAATAATAATAATAATTATAAATTCTATTTTGCATAAAGAAAATGAAGACTACATTAAAGACATTAGGACTTTTTTGCATAGTGAAATATTTTTCAAGACACTGAAGCACATTTTACCTGCCAATTCTCATGACCGTAATGCCTCCGGCATTTTACTTCTACTATTCCTATTTTTTTTTATTTTATAACTATTAATTACTATTAATTCACTTTGCCACAACACAGTTATAGATATTGTTGAACAAGATTTTGAAATTATAATCATCACCAGTACCATGGAAGTATAACTGAGATGTATAAATACTTTACAATTTAAATAATATATCTATTTTTCACACTGTGGTAAAAAGAAAATCATAATTACCAATTATTATAATTGTTTTGTGCATTGATTATTTTGTCAGGAAAAAAAACTGGGGGATAAATGTGTAACTGTCATGAAAATAATGTCACAATGTAAAAATCTTTCTGGCCCTAAAAATAAGCTTCAAATTGGGTCTTTTGATTTTGGAGTGAAGTAGAACCAGGACATTTGCTTGAAATGTTTCATAAGAATCAACCACTTATTATTACTGTACTTTTGGACGGGCAAAAATTCTGATTCTATACACACTTGACATTTACGCAAATATCTATATACACATTTTCTGCTAAATTCAAGTGCTTTCTGTAATACACTTCATGGAGACTGCCATGCCATTATTTCAATAAAGTTTTCCATGCTTGTATTGCTATTATGGTGGTATAATCTATTTCAGATAAACCTGTCCCTAAACAACATGTAAAAGCAAATGGAATGGTGATTGGCTATTTTATGTCGGTCAGATGGTTTCTTCCTGTCTAAGTTGCCAGCTCTTGGCCATGTGGACCAGACATTTAGCAGTTTAGACAAAGGTTTGGCTATGTGAGACTAAAGTGAAAAACAAACAATGAGAGACTGAAGAAGGCCAGTGAAAGAGCCTTGAATCTCACCACAACCATATACTTTAATAGACAGCCTACAGACAAATTTTTTTTCTTCAGAAAACTACTTGAAACTCTGAAATACTCCACAATAAGCAGGACTGAATAGAAATGTTTGCTGTTTTGCATTTAGTAAGAGAGACCAAACTCTGAACACAGAGTGAATGTCAGGCTGATGTGGATCAACTTAGAGTTTCTCTTGCTCGCGGGTGCTCACAAATCCCATTTTGTGTCTCTGAGGGAGTCTTTTCTTCCATGCTTAGATTGACCAACAGGGTGAACTAAAACAGGTACAGTGTGTTTTGTCATACCACTAATCACATCAGAGAATGTGCTGTGGCTAAGTGAGTGAAAGAGTGAGTGATTGCAGTTTGATCGCCAGGCGTGTCTCTCTCACTTTCTCCATCTCTCTTTGCCTTATCTATTTTGGAGTCATTAGCGTGGGGATCAAGGGCTCTTAAATGAAAAACAGATGGTCTCTTCTTTAGTCACTATAATAAGTTTACTATTTTGCAACAACTAATGTATGTATTTTTGTTAATGTATCTCAACAGATAGTGCCGCCAGAAACACCAAGGTTCTGGGCTTGACTCCCAGGGGAACATGTACTAATATATTTTTTTAGCCTGAATACACTGGATAAGAGTCTGCCAAATGGATATATAATAAAACATAATAATAAAATCATACAAAAGGATGTTTTTTAATAATCATACTGTACATCTTTGTTCAAGACTTTGACTTGCACTTTTGAAGAAGCAAATATGTAAAGTAAATATGTAATTGTGTACAAAAGTGTGAAGTCATGTTCTTTACATTACAACAAATTTACATTTCTTAGCCTTTGAAGTTTTGGACAAGGATCTTGCTTCTGTGAGGGTAAAATAGAATTCCCCATTTTTTAGCTCAACTTGTTATGATGGACATACGCATCCCACTCGGATGTTCTGAATAATATTTCCATATTTTCGAATCGCAAACACAAGGGGAAAAAACATAATTCTCCTCATGTTGTTCTGGAAAAATCCAAAAATATGCAGATGTCAATGTGAGTTAGTCTGACAAGTGTGCACTGCCTTCAACCCTTTTGATTGTAGCACCCATTTCTCAAACAAGCGTACATCATGCTTGTTTGGCAAAACTAGTGGAAAGAAACTGAAAGGCCAAATTGAGAAATGAAACATAAAAAAGACAGGAACCTCAAATGCACTGTGACTAATGCATCCAGTGAATAGCATCACATCAGATTATTACTCACAACATGCTTAAAAAGATCATACATCATCTCTGGCTATACACAAAGAAACATTAAACACTAGAAGGGATGTATCATGACAGCTTGATCTCATTAATATACGTAGCTATATGTACGTTAATATTTGTAACTTACATCAAGTTTGTAAGTTTGGATAGACATTAAAACGTACAATATGGACGTTTGAAAGCATCTAAATTGTTTTATTTTTTTTACGTATTTACAGCTTTATAAACGTCTCGGGTTACATAGTCTAACCCTTGTTCCCTGAAAAAAGTGGAACGAGATGCTGCACTGAAGAGCGCTTTGGGAACACGACTTAGTTGTGACCAGCTGTGAATATGTGTGCAACACATCAATGAACATTGACTGGAATTTATAGCCTCTGCCGGTGTAATCATTGGACGCATCTGGCAGAGGGCTATAAATAGATGCGTCACCGGAGCATCGTCAGGTATTTTGTCTGAAGTGAAGTCCTGGGGGCATCCCAGAGCGGCAGAAAAGCGCAGCATCTCGTTCCGCTTTTTTCAAGGAACAAGGGTTCCACTATGTAACACGAGACGTTCCCTTTACAAAAAGCTTCACTATGATGCTGCGCTGAAGAGCGCTTTGGGAACGAGAATACCCACACCGCCGCAATGTGGCTGTCCGGACCCCCTACGGTTGTGCAGTGTGCTCACAAGAGTGTGAGAGGGCTCAGACATGAGCTTGAGATGTCGACTCAAGGACATAAGAGCCTGGAGTGGTATGAATATCCAAGCTGTAGAATCTAATGAATGTGTGCGGAGAGGACCAGCCTGCCGCATCACAGACATGCTGCAGAGGGACCCATCTGGCCAAGGCTTAGAGGAGGAGACCCCCTCTGGTAGAGTGAGTCCTGATGCCTACAGGCGAAGCTTGACCATGCACCTTGTAGGCCAGGGAAGCAGCGTCCCTCACCCAATGCGACATAGTCTGCTTGGTGGCGGCCACCCCCATTTTGCGGCCCCCATGGCACACGAATAGTTGCCCTGACTTACACCACTGGCTAGAGTGGTGGACATAAGTCTGAAGGGCACGGACTGGACAAAACTGCTGGATTGGGTGACTCAGGGAGAAGTAGAGGCGACATTGCGCTGTTCATAGGGGTGAAGAGGTCCTCTTCTGCCCTGTAAAAAAGTGGAGGGAGCCCTAGCACTTAAAATGGTCTTGATAACCTTAGGAGAAAGCCCTGTGTACCTTAGTTGGTACCCATCAGGGGCCAAGCGTGAAAGGTTCCACAATTGCCTTAGGGGACCGGCCCTTGGATGAAACCCTTTTGTTTTTAGCCACAGCTGGAATGGTCTCATGTGCAGAAGGCCCGAAGGGATCACCGCGGACGCAGATGCCATGAGACCTAGTATTCGTTGATACTGACGAGCAGTGCAACCTTGACCTAGCCTGACCTTGCTCAGGGTGTTCTGAATGGAAATGATTCGTGCGGGTGACAACTGTGCCTGCATCGTGATCAAATTCCATATAACCCCAGATAAGTGATTCCCTGGGTGGGAGAGAGAATGCTCTTTTGACGTTGAGTCTCAGACCCGGAGAAACCAGATGAGCTAAGACGATATCCCTGTGCTGAACTGCCAGTTCTTGGAACTGCGCTAGGATCAGCCAGTTGTCTATGTAAATCAGAATGCGGATGCCCCGGAGTCGCAAAGGAGCCAGTGCTGCATCCATGCATTTCGTGAATGTGCAGGTTAATAGGGCTAGGCCGAATGGAAGAACCCGATACTGGAAGGCTTCACCCCCGAAAGCGAACCTCAAGAACTTCCTGTGCTGTGGTGGAATCTCTATATGAGGATATGCGTCCATGAGATCGATGGTGACCAGCCAAACGTTATGTTGGGCTTGTGACACGACCGTCTTGATAGTTAGCATCTTGAACTTGAACACCCTAACTGGGCAGTTCAAGCCTTGAAGATCTAAGGTTGAATGCAACCCCCCACCCTTCTTGGGAACCAGGAAGTTTTTGCTGTAATAACCTGACACTTTCTCTGGAAGGGGAACATGTTATATTGTCCCTTAGACAGAGATTTTGCAGTTCATTCCACAGTAGAAATGCCTGCTCCGGTTTACTTTAGTGGGGACCACGTCGTTGAAACATGGAGGGTGGCGAGCGAATTAAATTCTGTGGCCCTTTTCTACTGTTCTTAGGACCCACATAAAAATATCTGGCAGAATTTTCCACACTGTCAGGTTCTCTGAGGTGGGTAATGATTTAAGACTTCCTGTTGAGGGGGTGTTGAGTGTTCCGCGTCCTGGATAAATGCAGGAAGCAGCGAAACACCCAACTTTTTATGGAAGCATCTACCTCCCGAAACACCGGAGGTGGCGGGAATGGAGAGGTTTTGTGGAGGGGGAACCGGGAGGGGCGAAGTGGATGGTGCACACGCCCTGTCCCGAGGGGAGCCACCCCCAAAAGATTAAGTGCAAGACCGTCAGGGTTTCTTTCTCTTAGAAATTTCTGTCCTGAGGTCTTGCTTTGGGGGCTGCTGAGGGCAATGAGACTGTCCCCAATCTTTGCGAGGGGGAGTACAACTCACCACGCTTTACTTCTGAGCCTCCCTTCTAGAAGGACTGAGGCGGGTCTGGGTGGCCGAAGGGCCCGCCCCCTGAGTGCGGCGAGGAAGAAACTGCCCAAAGGCTTCCTCGTGGCTTTTCGCCTCTTGGAACCTGGAGATAACTGTGTTAATAGCGTCCCTGAATAGGCCAGTAGCGAAACCGGGGCATCAAGGAAGAAAACTTTGTCCTTGTCCTTGATGCCTGATAGGTTGAGCCAAAGGTGTCTTTCTGTGCTGAGCAAGGCAGACATAGACCGGCCAATGGCACGGGCTGTCTGCTTGGTCGTGCGGAGAGATAGACCTGTGGGTCGACGAAGCTCAGAAAAAACGGTACCCACACTCAGGTCCTTCAGCAGGTCAGCCTGGTACGCCTGTAACACTGCCATTGTGTGCAGAGCAGCACCAGCACCAGCCTGACCCGCTGCTTGATAAGCCCTCCCCACTAAGATGGAGGTAAATCTGCAAGGCTTTGTGGGGAGAGAGGGATTTTTAAATAAGAGGGATTTTTTAAGTGACGATGCCGAACCCGGCGAGAGATAACCTGTAAGTGTCTCTTCGACCGGCGGCATCATGGAATACCCCCATGTCTCAGTCGAATACATTGACGTCGAGGGTATGTGGATACAGGAAGTATAAGGCTTCCTCCATGAGTGAGAGAGCTCGTCCTGGAGGTCATTAAAGAAGGGAAGGGACTCATGAGGTGTTCCCTTTCCCCGGCCACCAGACAGAAATCTATCCTCCCACTTGGAGCGTTTGGGGGTCTCTTGTTGGCGTGGCCAGTATAACTGAAGCCTGGCCACCGCACGAGTAACCATGTCGAGCAATTCCTCCGCTGATTTATTATCATGGATGGAATGCTCGGAGGTGGGTAGAGATTTGTCCCCCTCATGAACCGAAGAGGTGCTGGAGCACACTTCGAGATCATGGGAAGGACCAGCGAAAGGGACGAACTCGTCTCTCGCTCCTCTGCCAGATCCATGCGAGAGCCCCACGAATTAAGTGTGGGCGATGACTCCCGGAAGTAAGCGTGGCGGGCGCGAAGCATTTTGCCCGAAAGCAGATCGCAATGCTCGCACCCACCCTGCCCAACGCGAGAGCAGCGTGCTCTTCCCCCAAACAAACGAAAAAAAAACTGATGCATGTCCTTCTTGGACATAGAGCGGAGGCAGGGAAACACGCATTGTTTGCCTTGACTATCTGTCATATTTTCTTTATTCTTTTTTTTTTCTCCCCCCTATTATTTCTTTTTGAAAGTCAGAAAGAGAAAGGAGAAAAGGTTCACTGCACACTGCCTAACAGATTCTAACTCCTAACAGAGGAAAGAAAGTTTGACAGGCACGTGATAGCACACAAACACAGAATGATCTGAAGACAAAAGATCTGACGATGCTTCGGTGACTCATCTAATTATAGCCCTGCGCCAGGTGCGTCCAATGATTACACTGGCAGAGGCTATAAATTCCGGTCAATGTTCATTGACATGTTGCACACATATTCACAGCTGGTCACAACTAAGACGTGTTCCCAAAGCGCTCTTCAGCACAGCATCATAGTGAAGATTTTTGTAAAAGGAACTACCATTACAACTATATATAAATACACAAATCGATTATAAATATATTTGTAAATTGTTACTGTTTTATAGATATTTTAGATCCCTTAACCCTACCCCAACCTCTAAACATAACCACATTTCAACCATATAAAAACATGTAACAAATAGATTAATGTACAGTGGAAATAATTTTTGTTACAATCTATTAATTTATATATATTTTACTGCCGTTAATCACCATTTATTAAGCATATAAACACGTAACAGGCAGATAAATTTATTCACAATAATTTATTCCAAAAAATTGCAAAATTCAGTACAAAAGTAGTCCAAAGGGCGATGAACTGCATCTGATGTGCTCCCTGATGGCATACAATAGCATTGTGTAGAATTTAAATGATTAATCGCTGTAAATCTTCTCCTGATGCACACAGTAACAGCGCTGTTATATCGCATTCAAATAGATTGCAGAATATGGCATGTCGCAAGTGGTCACAAGACACTTGAGAGCCAATGAACATCACTGCCGTAAAACTGCTGGTCATAGTGCTTGAGGTGGCAATTTTTTAATCCAACCAAAGCGGGTTTAACCAACACGGGTTGACAGTTATAGTGGGTGCAACTGCGCTGCGGCAGATGGGAGATCGTTGAATAAAAGGCTTGAATTTGGGTATGATCTTTACAGAAAGCAGTCTAAAGATTTGGATTATAGCTAACAAATGTATTGATTACATTTTATTATTGTTGTATGGTGCTTTTTGTGGTTTATTTAAAAAATATATATATATTATTTAAAAAAAAAAATGAAATTAAATGCTTAATAAATGATTTACAGAGTTTTTATTCATTTTAACATTTTGAAGTTTAGTCTTGGTTAATGTTACTTTGAAGTTGCACCAGAAACAATTTAGCAGAGACAGGCCACTTGTATTAAAATGAATAGGAGAAATTAGAATGCCAAACTGCAGCCAAAGGTCAATGGATGTAGATAGGTAGTCCCGCCTTACAGGTAAAAGAGCCAATCGCCTTTTAGATACAGATTTTAAGTGTCTAATTAGGTTTGTTGTTCCGAATGTTATCGTGGTGGTTCCCCCACGGTTTACTTTAGCCTTACAAATATTACAAATTGCAAACTTTATGTATTTTTCACTCACAGTGAAGATCTTCCATGCCAATGTCATGTTTCCATGCGGCTGTGACGTTATTGCCTGCGCTGCTGGCAACAAAATGGACCAGCTCGGAATCGGAAAGACGTGAGACTGACCGGCAGGATACCGGTCCAGGCCGGGCAAGTGGAAAACCGTCTGATTTCGGTTCCTGGCTGGTCGATCGCTGCATCTCTAGCAGCGATCACCTGACAGTTTAAACAGCCAGGATGGCCTGCTTGGATTGTGACCACTGACTATAATGATTTGTGAATAAGAGAAAATTTTGATTCTGGCTGATAGAATATGCGTTTCAGAGGAAGATATTAGATGAAAATGCTGGATTTTCGTGAGGTTAAGATAAGATATCTGCATATTTGCAAATGTATATAATAGAAGTTTTATTCATATTTGCCTTTCATCATTAGAAAAGCAAGTTAAAAGTGACAGGGAACTGCTGAGGATAAGCTGGTAAATAAATGAGTGCTCCACAGGATGCTGGATCTACTCAAGTTGTGAGGTTGGTTTATTATGTCTGCTTAAACGAGATATGTGCATATTAGCAGACAGTATATGATATTAGAATGAACTGTTATTGTTATTATTTGAACAGTTGAGGAGAGAAAAGGATAAAGAAACAGTCCAGCACTTTAACATTATGAGCTCAAAAACATCTCTGATATGCGGACCGTTTAAATGACATTGTGTTGCACACCGGTCTATTATTGTAGTAACACGATGCAGGTTACAACAAAACGAACCGTGAAACAGGAAAATGTATCGGCCAATGTGATAATTAAAAAAGTCTGAATATTGGCCAATTTATCGGCCTTTGCGATATATCGATCGACCACTAATTATAACGTAATACAGCTACGGTCTGTTAAGATGGAATATGTTCTGTAAAGCTATTTGGAACGTAGTTCAAGAGAAAGGAGGAGGCGAGAACCGGCTTGATAACATAAATAATATTTTAATGATAAATTTAAAAGACAAACACACACACATGACGGGCAAGTTCCGTAAATGATCTCTCTCTCATCGCACCACCATCTGCCATCGGCCTTTATCCCTCTCGGAGGCTTGATTAGCCTGATACGGGACCGGGTGTGTATCGTCATGACCCGGCCCCGCCCTCCGCCCTGCCACACTATTAATTTTCATTTTTCTTCAAAATACATTTTTATGGTGTTTATTTATCTTTTGATTTTACTAGGTGAATTTGTCATCATTCTCCACGCTCCCCAGTTTGAAAAATGTGGATCTAGACATTTTCTTCTACTTTACTTTTAGGTTTGATATTTTTAGTGGTGGTGCTTTTATTAGCCTGCTGGCTGCATGTAGAGCTTTAGTTGTAAGACAGTTTCCACCCTCAGAAATGTGGCATCTTTAAATTCATCCCCTTTAAGTCACTGCCGGTATAGCCGTAAACATGCAAATAGGCGTCTTTGGCAGGTGCATCATGTTAAACTGTTTTTGTGTCCACAGCAAGCATTGCCTTTCCAAAATACTCTAAGTTAAAAATAGTACAACTTTTAAAAATCTCAAGACCTCTGCATTCTGTTGTGATCCTCTTTTTAGCTTTTGTCTTGAATGTGTCTTCTGTAAATGTCCCCCTAAGAAGCGCAATGTCCAGGATTATGAACCCTAAACCAGCCTACAGGACTTTCTTAACTTCCTTAATCGAATGGTCATTCAGGTAAATTACCGAAAACAGTGTAGTTGTAGTTTTGCACATCTCTAAACACTAGAACTCCATTGTTCCACACACACAAGTGTACATACACAAACACACACACACACACACACACCGTGTCTGTTTTCTCCATCCAAGCTCCTAATGAAGGTTAATGTAAGGATGTCGGACTCCATGGGCCCCTGCAGTTAATCCACACAGTGCATTCTGCTGGCCAGAGAAATGTGTAGGCTCTCCCAGTTTTAAAATTACTGACTGCCATAGGTCCCAGCACAACTGTCAATGTTCCTCTGGGGAGGAAGGGGGGAAAACATTCTTCACTTTATTTTAGCCAGGCAATCAAACCACAGGCCTAAATCATGGCCCGTCCACCCCCGAAACAAGGCTCTGGAATTTGTAATTACTGGGTCTCCAAAACCAGTCAAAACCAATAAAAACAGCCTTTGCATCAACTATGGCCACCTTTTTCAGCCCGCTCGCCTGGGCACGGCCCAGCTGAGACCTGCAAAAGCTTTTACATTGACGGTCGCTCAACAGATTATTGTTTCCCCTTTCTGCAGCCTTGAGAGGAGGCTCACTAAAACACTGAACTAACAGTTGGACATTCCATACATTTTTAAAGGCATGGCTGCCTCTTTATTTGTTTCCCTAACCCCGTGGCCTGGACTGAATGAATGGCTCTATTGGAGGAGGCAGGCAGGCACAGCGGCATGCAGGGTGGAGGGAGAGGAGAGATGGGCTGCCCCAGCCTTCCCAGAGTGCATTGCAGGACTGGATTACTCATTCATTATTTTCCATGGGTGGCAGTGGGTCAGTCAGGAACCGATAAGTTAAATCTGTACAAGTGGACTGCAGTTTTAAACAAGCTCTGTAGGTGATGTACATTCATACTACAGTAGAACTCCGAAATTTATATACACTTAGGTTGAAATCATTAAAACAAATTTTTAAACCACTTTCATATCAGCAAACTATAGTTTTCACAAGTCGTTTAGGACATCTACTTTGTGCATGACACAAATATTATTTCCAACCATTGGTTACAGACAGATTGATTCACTTTTAATGGACTATATAACAATTCCAGTGGGCCAGAAGTTTACATACTCTAAGTTAACTGTGCCTATACGCAACTTGGAAAATTCCAGAAAATTATGTCTAGCCTTTAGGCAATTTGCCAATTAGCTTTTGTTAGGAGGTGTACCTGTGGACACAAAGATATTACTTTTTGGAGAAATTTCCTATGATAAAACAACTATCAAACTGTTTGGCCATAATGACCATTGTTATGTTTGGAGGAAAAAGGCTGAGGCTTGCAAGCCGAAGAACACCGTCCCAACCATGAAGCGTGTGGGTGCTTTGCTGCTGGAGGGACTGGTGCACTTCACAAAATAGATGGCATCATAAGGAAAGAAAATGATGTGGATATATTGAAGAAAAATCTCAAGACATCAACCAGGAAGTTAAAGCTTGGTTGCAAATGGGTCTTCCAAATGGATAATGACCCCAAGCACACCTCAAAAGTTGTGGCAAAATGGCAAAAGGACAACAAATTCAAGGTATTTGAGTGGCCATCACAAAGCCCTGACCACAATCCGATATAAACATTTGTGGGCAGAACTGAAAAGCATGTGCATGCAAGGAAACCTGACTCCATTACACCAGTTCTGTCTGGAGGAATGGGCCAAAATTCCAGCAAATTAGTGTGAGAAGCTTGTGGAAGGCTACTAAAACGTTTTGACCCAAGTACAAACAACTGAATGCAATGCTACCAAATACTAACAAAGTGTATGTAAACTTCTGACCCCCTGGGAATGTGACGAAAGAAATAAAAGCTGAAATAATAATTCTTTCTACTAATATTCTGACATTTTACATTCTTAAAATAAAGTAGTGATCCTAACTGATATAAGACATAGAATGTTTTCTATGATTAAATGTCAGGAATTGTGAAAAACTGAGTTTAAATGTAAGGTGTATGAAAACTCCTGACTTCAGCTGTATATAGGCACTATAGCTAGGTTTTGGATGAACCTGACCTATTTTCAGATCAAATACATAACACACTTAGATTAACAAGGTTTCTGTTAGCCGAGTAGAGGTCAAAATATGCTTGACTGAAGCAAATGCCACAATAGTTACTAGATAGAGCTATTATCATATTCCCAACCATAAACCAAATAGTGATTCTTGATATTGATTTTGTATAATACAGAGCTCTTCATAAAAAGCTCCAGCTCTCTCTCTCTCCAAAATGCTTTACATCTAGAAATATTTATAACGGTGAAACAATGTGTAGACCAAAAAGAAAATTCTAATCTAACATCCCTGAAAATAAAGTCTATGTTCTTTAATTTGGAGGCCAAGTTGTTTGCACCAACTAGGACTTGGTAAAAATATTTATTTTCCAACTAATCGCAATCTTCCTTAGAACCTTGATCTCGATATTGATTCTTAAATCCCAAGACTGATCTTTTCCTCTATGTGGCAACCCTCTACAATGCAAGTAAATCACTCATATATATCACCAAATTTTGCGGTATGCAACTAGTTTCTGATTAGCCACTGGCTGGTAAATTTTCAGATTTCACTCACCAGCTATTGAGTAGTTTAGTTGCGAAGAAGTTCAGCTCCAAGATCTTTTCTCCGTGTGTTGAGAGTAAAGTTTGATTTGACACCTTCCTTGTATTTTGTCCAAAAATGAGATCCACGTAATCCATTTGTCATTGTTAATGTCTACTGCATGTTAATACCCTTTCTGTTCAAACAGTTGTTGATAAAATACAACAAATAGAGGTATGTAATTCTAATCACGCATGGCATGGATACAATAAAGAAGCGTTAATTCCATTCTCATTAATATGCACTCAACTAAAACCCTTCTTTGATACACTCTCTGAACTGCCACAATTGTTAAAGAGACAGTACAGTTTTAGCACGTGTTCTACATATCAATGTACATATAAATAAAAATAAAACATAACTCTTGTACATGTTTGTAAAATTTATATTTTCATAATGCACTTAGTTAGAAGGTCTGAGAATTAACAGCATTAGCTGAGAGAGTCTTTCATATGTAAGAAAAATTTGACATTATAAATGATAAATACCCATATGTATCAGAATCTAATCGAAACAATTGGATAGAATCGAGAAATTGTGAACCGGATCAGGAAATCTTTTTCAATACCCAGCCTAAGCCCCCATGCAAATTCATAGACAAAGACACAAACACTATACATTCCCACTGAGACATAGACAACATGCTGATGAAAATATTTTTACAGACAATTTTCTGAATCTGTTGTGGGTGGGATACAGCAGACGAGTGCGACTAATTCAGCTGTCCTCTATTGGTTGATGAGCCAGTCATTCAGGACAGGAACACACACTCAAGGAGAGACGTATGCATACCCATGAAAGTGCAGTACCGCCTGTGTTTGTGGATTATATATTTATTATTTCTGTGCTCTGAATCTCAAAGCCACAAATCAACAAAATATGCCACACAGACATGCATACCCTCACACACACATATACAAACACACATTATAACCCATCACCTCCAGGCCACTGGCCATCTCTTCAACATTCCTCAGCTTCCCCCTGCCGTCAAAGGGGTAGTTGAACAGCCCCTGCGCTATAAAACCCAGGCAAGTAAAACAGGATGTTTGGCTGAGGCCTCCTTCCCCTCAAATAAACAATCCGCAGAACCTGATTTTCTGGAGGCAGGGTGGAAGTACTCCAGTCACATTATTTCCACATCCCGTATCCTGGAGCACTCGGGGCCAAGGGGGAGTGTGGGCAGGCTCTGGGGCTGCGGTGGAAACCTAAGGCCCCGAGCCAGGCAACGGGAATGGGGGAGAAGGAGAAAAAGATAAAAGGAGGGAAAGAGAGAGACAGGGGGACAGATACCGATGCTCACTGAGGTGAAGGAATATGAGGGGGGAGGCAAAAGGGTGGCTGCCGCTCTGATAAGGCCCCTCTGTCCACCGTCTGAGGATTATTTTTCACTGGAAAGGTAAAGCTGCGACAGACTTTGACTTAGAGGCAGAGTAGGGTGTGTATGTGGGTCTGTTCAGTCTTTCTGTCATACTCAGATAATACAGAAGGGCATGGATTTGAAAAAATAATGGAAAGGATGACTCAAATTCAAACGGTTTTACTGCAGAGCTGTTTAGGCTCTTTAAGTTATATAATTCATCATTCAAATTTTGCTGTACATGATGTCATCCAGTTGATGTCATTCCATTCATCGCAGTTTTCCTCAGCAACGGACAAAATGCAGTTGAGTACAGTCTACGCATTGCATACAAAATATCAATGTTTTTATTATGATCTTAATCAGGTTCACAGGCTTAAAGGGATAGTTATCCTGAAATGAAAAAGTTGTTATTTACTCACCCTCATGTTGTTCAAAGTTTGAATATGCAGATGTTTTAATGAGATTTAATAGCTACAGCAAGATCTTATGTGAATAAAAATGTAATTATTGATGTGTTCAATGTCAGTGTACTGTATGGCTTCAGAAGTCTTGGGATATAGTGCAAATACTACATTATGACTTTTTAGAGCTTGGCATTCCTTGGTCAATGTATGCTTTCATTGCATGTAAAAGAGCAGCGTGAACATTTTTCAAAATGTCTCTTTTTGTGCCTCATGGATCAAAGAAATTCACACAGGTTTGAAACTCAATAAGGGTGAGTAATTAGTGACATGGATTTGTATTTATATCTGTCCATTTAATAGCCCAGAGAGAAACAAATAGGAACGATTTAGGCTTTGACAGCTAAAATAATTCAAAATACTTTCCAGCTATTTTCAGATGTCTGCGAACATGCTAATGAATTCAAATTGAAAGGCAGACATCACATGCCTTTTAAGGCTGTCCAAAATCTATGGATGCAATCAAATCAGTGGTAATCAGCACGCTGTCACATGCTAAGATTACTTCATTTAATTGTGTACTTCCAGGAGCCCTTGCTGTGCACTTTAGGAATAAGGTCAGACCTAGACCATGACCTAGACCACGAATGGCATGCCTTTAGTGTGGCCAGTTTATCAAAAAGGCATGCTTGTTTGTGTCTCTACAATTTAGCCACAGGGTAAGTTTGTGAGTATGCTCATATCAGACTATCAGCATCAAACACACACAATTTTTTTTAATTAAAAACACAGACAGCAAGTTGTACTATCAGTACTATTCAACCAATGGTTCCTTCAGTTAGCAATGCTACCCGATTTGTTCAGTTCATGACAGAAAATATTGAGAATCAAATTTCATTCTTCAATTTTCACTTGGCTTCACTTTACAGTAACAATACTGATCAGTTTGGTAAAGTCCAGTACAGGTTGAATGAGGCTGTCATTGCTTTCACAACATACCATAACATATAGAACTAACGGGTGCCAGCAAGGCTGTGGTCTGCTTAACAAAAACAGATAGGACAGTGTAAATTTCACAAATATACATGACACAAAGCGTAATATTCAATATTTTTATGAGTATTCAAAGGAAAGATACTAATACATCAGATTAAATGCACGTTGTATGCCACATCTGTCTTTTGAAGCAGCGCACAATGGTGAGGAATTGTGGTTCAATTAGCGTGTAAACATGCTGGATGATGCCGAGCTAGAATTGCATTATCTAAGCCTGTAAATCAGACTACAATTTAAGTTGGACTAAAGCGTTTACATGATATTTAAAAAATACGAATAATTGTTTTAGTATTTAAACTTTTGAAGTGAAATTAAACATACTGTCTGAATTAAACATGCAATACGATGATGCCATATGACAACAATGTAGCATTCTACTGTTTGAAGAAATTAATATGTTTACATGGACATCAGAAAGTGGCTTATTGTGAGAAAGCAGGAGGTGAACATTCCAGTTTACATGCACTGTTTGGCATACTCTTTAATCCCATATACATGCAGCTCATTTAGTAAACAGCTTCCTCCACAGCAATGTGATTTCAGAAATGTTGGTTTCTGAATTGTTCATATGATGTTGGGCTCCATTCTATGACATCTTTTCTACAGTTCTACTGTTCTAAAGGGTTTTATTTTAATTTTTTCTGAATTCTGTTTTTTTTAAAGATTAATTACATTATTTAAAAAACTTTCTAATCAAATTCATGGAACTTAAAGGCGCATTCAATAACCTTTTGTTCGTGTCATCTTGGACTTGCAGTGACACCTAGTGGTGTGGATGCAGCATCAACAGATGCCATTGTAGAAAGTCACTATTCACAATCAGCCATGATTAATTTAATCCAAATTAAAGTGTCCAATAACAACACGGTTACTGAGATTAAGCAAGTAGTATTCAAATGGTAATGTGATTATAAAATAGCAGCCCCCATGAGGGTGCCCCTGCCCCATGTAGAATAAAACAGCTTTTATTAGGTTGCTGATGTGACTAGATATGATATGATATGATTTTATACATATGTTTCAAAATGACACACTTCATTTCTTTAGGAGAAAAACATTTTGTGCACCTTTAAAATAAATGAAAACAAACAAAAAAAACCTTTTCAACATACCATTGCATTATTTTATCAAATGAAGTGCTTGAAGATCCTCACAGCACATTCCAAAGCACAATATTGGAGTTTTTTTTTTTTAAATGAAGTGCTTGCTCAGCAGTGCATCACAGTATTAATGAAAGCAATCAATACAACATATTCAATACAACAGCACTATTGCTTGAGAAATATTGCTTATATAGTATACTGTGGCACGGTGGAGGGCGGGACCGGGGCGTGATTATGCACGCCCGGTCCCGTATTAGGCTAATTAAGCCATCAAGAGGGATAAAGGCCACTCGCCGACGGTGATGGGAGAGAGAGAGATCATTCACGGACATGTCTGTCGTCTTATGTGTTTGTCTATTGAGTTTTACATTAAACCTTTACGTTATATGTCAAGCCGGTTTCTCGTCTCTTCCTTGCCCATGAACGTGAACTGTGTTACATATACTGTATTATGTAATTACTATTGATATCTTAATATTATTACATGTATTTATTTATACCAAAATGTATATAAAATTGTACTATATAGTAATATATTTTTAATAATATATAAATATGTTTCATGCTTCTGGTTAATTAAACTTTTATTTTGAAGGCAAGATGAATGAAGTACTTTTAGTTTGTATGTTTTGATGTATGATGACAGCTTCCCATTTTCGGCTAAGTAGTTAGCTAAATGGCTTAATACGCTTATCAAAATGCTAAAGGCAGAAATTTAATTATATAAATACACATTCTGCATGTGCTGTGCACTTAATAAGTGTCACATTATATACATACCACGCCAATAAGTGTTCTGCTGTTTGTCATCTTTTACACAGCCACAGAGCGCATGTGATGTTTATGATGAGGGGTTGTTAGAATATGAGTAGCAGGCTTCACATATTCATTTTGAAGCTGTACACCACATTGTATATTTATTTATTTAGATCTCAGCCTTTTGTCGTTTAATCATTATCAGGCATATCACAATTTGACTTTGATTGATTTTTTGCAATTCATACATTTATTTTATCCCAAATATTCCGTATTTTATAATTACTTCCGTTTTCATGACTGGATTCCATGATTCCATCTGTGTTTTCCACATTGTGGAAATCATAGGGCGCTTTACAATCTGTTCCATGTACATGCGCACATGTGTTCTGTTTCACAAGCTATTTTGTTTTAAAGTAGGCAGTATACTGTATACAGCACAGTATTGAGTAAGCAGAAAGATAGCATTCCATTCTGAAAATTCTCAAGGAAAACCAGGAAGAGCAGAGATATAAACAAAATACGCACACAATGGGACTGCAGTATTCCTGAGAGGGATGCAGGGTCTCTCACAGAGTGATGACATAACTCAATCTGACTTTTTCCCAATTATGACATCTTGGAGTATGGATGCACGTATGTAAACAGTTTGAATTTGCTTCCTTTCCACATCTGCTGACAAATTCCAGCGGTCTTTCTAGTGTGCATCTCAGCTGTAGCACATCTATGGCTGGTCTGATAATAATTTGTAAACAGCCACTGATCTTCTCGCTCCTGCCGGCCTTTCACTCCACATTTGTCAGATACCTCATCACAGAGTGATAATAATTACTAGAAGAAAAAAAAATCAATTCTACTATTCTGCAGACAGTAGTATGGCTTGTATCAAGGTCTCTGTGTTGATTAAAAGGCTTAGATGCTCAGCCAACATCTAGCATTGGTAATAAGGAGACCACCTCTTGAATAAAGAGGCCTGTGAACCACAAAGATCACAAAAACCCCAATACTGGGAGGAAACACAAACTCACATGCATGCAGTTATACAGGAAGCAATGAGGCCAACTTCAAAGGGCAATATTCTGATCTCCACACGGCCACAACAAGAAGCGAGGAAACAGGTGGGTTCCATTACAACCCAGTCACAGATATAGTATAATGTGACTGTGAACACACACATACACACTTTGAGACACACATGCAAGACATCACAGCCACATGTTTTGACAGCCATGCTTTGACAACATAGAAAACAGAGACATGTGTGAATACAAGCGTGCAGAAATGCAAATATTCGCCCAGATCCCAGGATGTGCGAAAAAACACTCCTGCACAAACACTGTCTTGCTGTTACTGATGGGGGACAAACACTAAATACATTCAGGGGGAGATTACGGAGAAGCAATAAAGAATTTGAGCTGAAAATCCTAATACAGTGTGCAAAACAAACTCATTGAGGCAGCAAGACATCAAAGACGTATTACATAAATAGCCCCAGATCTCACGCATCCATAGACATCTCTCAAACGACTACGCCAAGTTTTCTCGAATCTCGCCCTTGGGCGGCAAAGACTTTTCATCAGACTCTTTTGAGATATGTTCTGTTGCTTTTGTCAGACAGAGTAGATGAGTGTTTGGAGCAAGAGTTACACTCGCCTAGGGGGCTACAAGCTGCTTTCCTCCCACCGTCGGCCCCCCTGGCATCACTTTTAAGAGCTTTAGTTGTTCCTGCATGTGAGTGGGGTGAGGAAAACGGACTCAGGGGTGGGTGGATTGCCACATGTATGAACGCTGTTAGATTGATCATTTTACAAAAAAAAAATCTTAATGGGTAGCATGCTGGAGAGTGATATAGGGGTATGTTGATTTGTATTAGGATTGCTTATGGAATTCTGTGGAATGGTAATGGTGTGAAATTCAGCAATGTGTTTCAACAATTCAACATAGGATGGAGAGCACAGGACCTCTGACAACCAACATTTTTGAAGAAGTGTCAATTCAATGCTTTGCATCAATTTTCCAGTAGAAAAGACACGCATATGTGTTTTTCAGTTCTTAACTAGTAAACTGGTGGACAGCATGGCTAGGTTGTAGGGCTGCACAATTATGACAAAAATCAATATCTATGAAATTGTGATTCATTTTGATAAATAGATGTGAAGGCAGGGGTGTGATCGAGCACTGATCAGTGGAGAGTGATGTCCAGAAAAGCTGAGTGGTTAAGGATTTACACCTGTGCTAAAACCTGTTTTGTATTCCCAGTGAGCTGTGAGTCGGAGATAAAAGGAGAGGAGATGGCGGCAGACAGGAGAGAGAGCCGAGCTTCAGAGCTGTGTGTGTGTGTTTAAAGAGGTGTTCCACTGAAAAACGAGAAAAGGAACAATAAAGAAATATTATTTGAACGAAGTATGCCATCAGAGTTTACATTCAAATACTTTTTTATGTTGGACAACTGCACTATTCTTTATGTACAGTAGTCTACAATTCCAAAACAAACTGAGAACTGTTCCTGAATTACCAGTACTCTATTGCTGTTTTATCCATCAGTAAATTAAGACAATTTCTAAACGGTCAACTTCACATTGGCCTTCTTAAGCCATTTCCAGACTAATCCAATTACGTCATATTTTTCCCAAAAATTTGGTAATAAAGAGCGTTTTCAAATGTCTGTATTCAGTGGAGGAAAAAAACCCATTCAGGTGAGGATGAGAGGCTTAAATGTAGCAAAATGAATGCATTTTCAAACAAAAATGTATTAGTATGAATGTGGCGTTAGTAGCATTAAACGCAAAACTGTTCAAGATCTAAACCAATTATAGACAGAAATCGAGCAAAAGGCTGAGACATGTCTGTGATTGGTTACAATGGAAGAAAATAAATGTTGATGTAACAGGAGTAGACCTAAAAGAAAATGAATTGACACTTTTCATGATTCATTTATTGTGATTGCTGTAATTGAAATATTTATTCTATTAATTGTGCAGCTTTACTATGTTGGTCCTCCAGCAGCAATCCAGCATTAACCAGCATGGGAATTGGTCTAAGCTGGTCTTTTAAGCAAGGTCTTCCATTCCACTTTGCGGAATGTCTGAGCCCACTTGCCCAATCAGTTCCTTTAAATTAAGTATAGGACAACAATAAACTTTCTAGGTAAAAAGTTACACAGAGACCAAATCCTGCATGCATATTACAAATGGCCTGATTATACACCTACATCAAGTTATAGTTCACACAGACTCAATCCAGGGACAAATCTAAGTAAGAATTCTCAATGCGATTTGTTTACGCAGGGAGAGTCGCCGGCCTGTGAAGTGGTGGTGACAAAAGGCATGAATGTATAAAGGGGGGGTTTGCATGAAGACACAAGCTCAGGTAGCTCCTTCTGGGAAAGGGGTGGATTGACCTGCTCTCTTCGAATGATATTTCTAGCTGTGGAAAACAAGGCCTTAGCCTTTCTCTGTCGCCCACGATCCCACGCATGCACAGTGTGGTTCCAGATTTATGAGAGAAACATGTTGATTTCATACAATGAGAGGGGAGAGTTTTGTCTCAAATCATGAAACAGGACAGGGCTGTGGCCCTTTCACAGAAAAATAAATAAATAAACCACGTTTGTGAGTGTGTTTGTGTTGGTATCATGCTCTGATATGTGTGTTTGTGTGTGTGAGCATGTGTATTCAGATTTGTGCTTGTGTGTGTGTGGCATGTGTGCACGATCGGTGCCAGTGCATATAATGTGACAGTGTGCCCGAGTGTTTGTGTGTTCCTGTGAGCTTGGATCTTATTACAGTTTGATCCCACTCAAATATTTCTCAAGGAAAAGAGAGGAGGGGAGGCAGACTCTATGGCCAGCCAACATGGCCCACTGAACCTCTTGCTGAGCTCACAATGAGAGCTTTATCTCCACCGCACTCTATTTGCTCCTAATGGCCTTTAATGAGGAAGAGCAAAGCAAAACATAAAAAAACAAATTACCTGCAAAGTTTGCTCATTTATCCAAACACAATCCATGGGAACATGTACAGCTTTTGAATTTTCTACAGCTTTCAAACTTTTACATAGCACTTAATCCCTTCCTATATAGAGCTAGATAAATGACAAAAAGTTTTGAATTTTAATTTGGTCAGTTAGAATTTTAGACGTGGCATTTAATGTGACATTTTAGACATTTGTCAAAATTGTCCCTTCACAAATGCTGGTTATAAATGCAGTAGCTTGAAAAAGTCACAAACCAAAGCAATAGTCAGTCATCTATCAGAATAATCATAGTAAAAGAAGGAGCACTGATGGTTGTGATTCTCTCGTTGACATAGGTATGATTTGATATGATGCATCTACTGTATACTAGTCACGTCCTCAACACATTTTCATGAGTGTTTAAAGTATAAAAGGGAGACCATTTGTTCACATCTACGTAAGTTAACTTAGTACAAAGTATAAACGTATTTAAATGAATACAGTTTTAGTGATATAATCTTAACCTCTAAAACGTTACGGATGTGACATAGCACTGAAACACAACAATATCATAAATATGGCTCTTATAATGTTAAAAAAAAAAAAGAAAAAAGGTGCTGTTATGACAAAGTGTGCATGTTTTTTTAGCTAATTTCTTAGGCCTATCTCTCGGGAAAATTATTTTCGTTAACATAAAGTGAAAATATTAGTCCTTCAGTCCCTCTTTTGCAATTATAAAATATAGGCAAGCTGTCTGAAGTGTCTGTGTTTTGTTAATTTTTTATTTTGATTTCTTTCTTTTCAAATTGAATGGGGTATGGGGTGGGCTGTTCTATTTTATCTAAACACGATTTTCATTGTTGCATTTGGAGTTTGATGGGGTGAATAATAAATGCTTTAATGATACCAAACACAGCACAAACCAAGAGAGCACAAACTATGGAGATAGGTGAGAGTGATTGACATGGAGTGTAACCTGTGAGAGATAAGGAATTATCTGAAAAATATGCACACTTTGTCATAACAGCGCCTTTTTAACATAACAAGAGCCACATTTATGATATTGTTGTGTTTCATCACTGTCATGTCCGTTGTTTTATTGTTTATGATTATATCTCTAAAACAATATTCATTCAAATAAGTCGATTCTTTCTGTACAAAGCTAACTTATGTTGATGTTGAGTATGATGAACAAATGGTCTCCCTTCCACCTTTTTCCTGGGGGTTTTACTGAGGAAACCAATGTGGGTGGGACTTCTGCCAGAGGCTGTTCTATAGCATTCCCTAGCTCTGGCTGCAGTCATATTAGACCCTGTTTACAGCTGGTAATAACACACATTTTGGATGATCCGATCACAAATAGTCAGCGCTTAATATAGTTGTAAACGGAGTGCAAATTATTTTCTGATTGGATCACAAAAACACATACAGCGTTAGTCACATCGCATTTGAGGTTTAAAACGGCATACTGATCCGTCCTGGATGGCACCACCTCTCACATGTCAATCACCCGCTGAACAAAAGTTTCAACTTAAGTGTGGATTTAAAAGGAAATAACTGTCCGATTGGAAAACTTGAAAAAGCGATTACATACCCGAGGATGAGAACTTCACGGCTCTTCCTCAGTGTGTCTGTCTGATTTGAACATGCAGGGTGACAACAAGTATAAGGACACACATCTGAAGCTGAACTAACACAGGTACTCCACAAAAAAAACAACCGTTAATTTTGCTCGAAATGTTGTGCTTGAGCTTAAATTAAATCTCAACTGCATCGGAAAGAAACAGCGCACTGGTTTTATTCGATTAAACAATTTTAATCTTATTTAAATCCATCATGCAGCCTTGATGGCAATATCATACAGATTTCTCGGAAATCAAAGTTACAAGTTTTAGCGTTTTGATTTCCCCCTCATCAAGTGCTGCTTTCACAACTGTCACGTCCATAACAAAAGGTTTTCCTCATTTATGTGAAAACAACAGTTAATAAAAACAAATTACTATATGTTCTTAGGAGTGTCAATCCTTCTATATTATGTGGCTGGTATTATTTCTGGACTGTGCATTTCAAGTCACAAAGTTTTTACTCATGTCCTCTTTAGTCATGTTTGCATCACAAGTTTATTTCCCAATCTAATGTGGAAGAAAACTTGTTTATATTTTCTGATGTCTGGACTCTGCAGGTGTGTATGATAATTCATTGAAATGGTTCAATAAATACTGGTCATGGGTACTTGATTTATATTACATTTTAAGTTTTCACTACAAATGCTGGAATTGCCATTGTAGCTCTGTGATTGGCCAAAATGCTCCGTTCCGACTTCTCTGAAACCCTTCACTTTTCCCTGTGAAACCCAGATGCTTGACCTCTGGCCTTCTTTCTGTAAGATCTGAAATTCTGCATTTTGAATTTTAGAATATTGAACTCTATATTGAATTTTAAAATATCGTACCTGAATATTTACATCTAATTTCACCTCTAGAAAAATTCAGAACACAAAAGCTGCTCAGCTGCCTCCGCTTCTGAGAAGTCAATCTGCGGATCTTATCACGTGGCTTGTTGTGCATGACACCATGGAGACTCACAGCACGGGAGGCTTGTGCTATTCTCCATGATCCACACACAATTTACCATACACCCCATTGAGAGTGAGAACCCCTAATCGTGACCACGAGGAGGTTACCCCATGTGACTCTACCCTCCCTTGCATCTGGGCCAAATTGGTTGCTTAGGAGGCCTGGCCCAAAACACCTTTTTTTAATGTTTTGCTTTATAAGTGTACTTGTGCAATTTTTATTTAAAATGCTGTGATTTAAAATGCTCAATTTTGATTGCCAATTGTGACTCCATTCCTGTCCACAATAACGTTTGTAACATTATAATACATTAAGAGGGGAAAAAAACATGCCTGCTCATTGCTCCCTCTTGCAGAGGGAAAACAGAGCAAATATCTGGTGCAAGGTCACCATCACAGGCACGTAGACTTTGTTTAAACAAAGATATTACCACTGGAGCTCTCCAGGACTGGAAAAAACAGCAACAAGCCTGAAACCTGTATCACAGGCCATACTAACATGAAGATTTCAAACATATCTAATTAACACCTATCATAAATTCTAAATTCCAAAGCCTAAATATCTTAAATAGGCAAACCCACCTGAAAATTCCCCTTGGGTGACGTTTGGCGAGCTGGCAGTCTCCGTTTCAGTGGAAGACAGTGTGGAATCTGACAGATCTGAGAAGAAAAGGCATGCCTAAGTCATCTCTGGTAAAGTGCTTATTTTGTTTAGGAATAGATCTTAAATTTCAAATTGGTGACAACTATAAATATGTGTTATCAGGCTACTTATGCTGGTCTCTAAAAAAGGCAATCACAAATAACAAGCCAAGCTGCAAACCACTAAAGCATCAATTCCATAAGGACCCTCTCACCACCCCACCTCCTGCCAACAGTGTGCCCGATGTTAAGCTATGGTACCGAGAGGATATCCCAGCCCAATCGCCTTCCGAATGCCAGACCCCAGCAGCCCTCACAACAGAAGGGACGAGCCTAGGCTGGCTCTAGATTGGCATGCTGAAAATGGGCCCGCCGGATACTGGCTGCAGAATCCACTGGCTCTCAGCTGGTCACTGTGCATAATTGCCACCATTAAAATTCTAAAAATTCTTCTTTTGCTTCCCCTTTGGCTCTCTGTAAAGCCAGGGATTCAGCCAGTGGGTGACAACTGATTGCACCGACTTCACAAGGGCCAGGTTATTTTGTTACACAGATTGATTTGTTAAATGATATAGCCATTAAATGATCTCCCATCATCTGTTTCCTCAGAGTGTGCATACATTTGAACATCTTAACTACTTAAAAAGCACATTTTTATCAGTAACTACAAGCAGGTAAAGTGTGAGAGTGAAAGAGACAACAAGACAGAAACTTACCCAGTGGCTTATGTTCTTCGTTGGGAGAAAGTCTTGAGTATGGAGGAGGGGGTGACTCTAAAATATAACAAAACTATTATTACAATTGGAACAAACTTGGAGAACAGTTTTTTTGTTTAACATCTACAATCTGGGCAAACTAAGTGGGAAGTCTAAGGCTTACTAAAAGTAAATGTTATGTAAATGTAACAAATGTTATTTGTTGGCCAAGATAGAATCTGCACATGCAGAACTCAACAGAAAGCTCCAAAGATTTCCACAAAATTAAAATGCACATCATTCACTAAGTACTACACATCCTAAATCCCATGCATGTTCTTAAATATTTTAACTAATTTCATAATGCCAATGGACATCAATATTAGTGGGGTACTCAGCACTGTTAAACATGTTTTACAGTATTTAACCCCAAACAAAGTCATCAACTGTTCATCGCTGTATCAAAGCAATTTGAAATAGTGCAGCTCAGATTAATACATTAATTTAATGTTAGGCTAACAATAATAACTAGATACAAGCCTATTATTTTGATATGATACACTATTAAATGACATATGCACTAATTGCTATGTACGATTAATACAAAAACAACATGTTGCTAAGTAGGCAATGGAGTTTTTTAACTGTAGTAAAACACAAAACTCCTACTAAACAAAGGAAACCATGAAAAGTTAGAAAGCACAAAGGGAAAAAGTCTCTGGAGTCTGGAAAAATAATGACCTTTTAGTTGTGAAGGGGAAAAAAGCATAATGTTGACTGTCTCTTTAAGAGTGGCGGCAGTAATTGCCAGGATCCTAAACTCAGTCACTCATATACAGAGAGTCAGTCTGGCGCCAGTTGCATGCAACTGCATATTACCGCCACTCCTTCACCTAAATAGCATGAGGGGTCCTCTTCAGGAAAAAGCAGACTTTTAAAATGTAACTTGAAACTGATATCATTCAAAGAGAAAACTTGTTTAGTTCAGGTAAATCCAAAATGGACTTAATCAACACAAAACAAAATGAAAGTTAGATGTCTTAATTGCTAATCTTGATAAACAAATCCTTTTGAAAAAAAAATAGCTTCTTTGTGAGCCTTTTTAGCACAACAGTAGGCGGCCTCGCTAAATACATTGAGATGTTTGCTCAAACACTGTTTTTGCGTGATTAAATGCTCTCATAAGAACAGGGCAAGATCCCAACAATAGGATTTCTCTCTTTAATGTCATCTGTGAAAATTAACCTTGAAAAAAAGATGTCAAAACCATTGATGGAGTTTGAAGTTTGAGGGGCTCTGTTGTTCATTCGAATGAAAGAAATACCATCTTCATGGAGACACGCATGAGCGCCTGTGAGCTATGTGCGTCTCTGCACTCCAGCCCCAATAAGATAGAACAGAGGGGAGAGAGAGGGGGCTGCTGTCTCCCTCAAGCGACTCTGCACTGAGAAACTCCAATAAAATGTTGAGCAAAGACTTTGAACTCTTAGCTGGTCGCAAAATTGTAAGAAACATATCAGTAATATATGTGAAGATTTATTACAGAAAAAAAAAATCATATTTAGAGGTTGCCAAATGTCTCGGGTTGCCAAGTGTTGTTCTAATAGGCCTGTCAATGTGTCACATGGATGCAAGAAATCTTAAAATTAATGCTAGCCCATCAATCTGCTGGATTTTACAGCCTGTGAAGAGTAGTGTACTAAAATAATCTGCTTATGTGATTAATTTCAGTTCTGTTTGAAAGAACACACTGTATGCCACAACTGAAAAAGGTTCCCCCCTAATCTTCTCACCACAATTGTACTGAGTGGTTATCTGAGTTACCCTAGACTTTGTCCAATGTACCCAGGGGCAAGCTTACTGATATTATATCAGATGGTAAGTAAAGAAACTATACATAAAACGACACACCAAAAATCCAATAATGTGTTAATCTCAGTTACAATTTGCCTAGCCAATTTAGACTGTTTAAGTACGCAATAAGAATCAGACAATGATAGCATGAGCATCTTCACCTCAAGAAGCTCAGGAAAGGGAGCGCCTACCTGGCCCACAGAGTCGGCTGTAATGATATGGATTGCAGCACACTACCGGACCGCCCTGAGCTCCGAAGCTCTTGCACTCATAGAGCGCTTTAAGCTGGGCCGTGTGCTGCAGCTCGGACCACCGGTAAAGCTTGCAGATGAGCAGCTGAGGAGGAGCCATGTGGCCGCCCAGTCGCAAGTCGGTCCGCGATACCATCACACAGTCGCTCGGCATCCCTCCTTTGGACTCCACGGCTTCCAACAAAGTATCCAACGTTTTCTCTTTTAACCTTTTCAGTAGCGAGTAGGTGGCGGACTTGAGCTCCTGCTCCATGATGGAACGAGATTTCGTCCCCTGACTCTCCAGAGGACCGGGGTCCCGAGAAGAACCAGTGTTTCTCAGCACAAACTGACACGAGCCTGGCTCTTTATCTTGAGCCGCCTCCGGGCTTCTACATCCAGAATGATCGTCCCGATCTTTAAATAAACAGCAAGTGACTGTTCTACAGTCGCTGTCCTGCACAGACCGAAGGCTTCCCTGCTCCAGAACAAACACCGTACCCCCATCTTGGTCCAAAACGCCCCTTGATGAGCCACCGTTGCTCTCAGTGGGATTCCTCGTACACACTTCCCTATAGTCCGCGCAAGGCGACCCGCTAGGCGTCATCGGTCCGAACTCCGTCTTGGGAATTTTCTCTGGGTTGGTGCCAAGCAGATCGTCCCGAGACCCCTCACCGCGTTTGCCATATCCATCGCCCCCCTCTTCATCTGGAATCAAACGGCTTCTCCAGAGTCGCCGCACAAGACCTGAGCGTTTCGTCCTGAACATACGACAACTAGACACTCAAGATGCGTTCTTATTTACGTTCAGATCTTTGCGATTTAAAACTGTTTCTGAGGTCGCGAAACATTAATGTTCGCCGAACGCTGTGCAGCGCGTGCACAGCCGAGCACCGTATATTGGTTACAAAACCACAACATTAGTTTTGAAGGCACAATGTCATTTTGCATTAAAATACAAAACATGAAACAAATGCAAGACTACACAGAAATCAAAATGCATTCATTTTAGAAGAATGTTGTCAAGTACGTGAACACTGTTTGCAGTAACGTGGACCTACAATCCGACAGTGTTGTATTTTATGCACTACAAGTTTTAAGGGGAGCGAGTAATTATTGAAAGACAGGAGAGACCGACTAAAGAAGCAACCCAACCGAAATGCTACAGTAGCTAGCGAAAAACTTGCGCGCTCTCAAATGTTTTCGGACTTTGCAACACGTTCAAATCCACTCTTCACAACGGGTCTGGTGCCATGAATGAAGTTGCTCCTCGGCGAATAAATCCATAGACAATTCCTCACAGCATGCACAATTCCGGTTGTTTTCCACCGTTCCAGCGCACTCTTTTTGCAATCCAAAAATATCCTTGTGCGCCGGGGCCAGAAAATGAACAATCCGTGGACTTATAGTAGGCTCCTGGTTCCGTGTTCAGATCTGGTCAAACTGCAAGCCAGATCTCTCTCTCTTTCTCCGTTTCAGTCCCCTTTTCCTTTTTTTCTCCCCCTGTCACACACACGCACACACACACACACACACACACACACACACACACACACACACACACACACACACACACACACACACACACACAGGGCCCCCGAGGAGAGTGATGGAGCCATTGGCTGACTACCATCATGTGCTAGTCTAGACACTTTGGCGGCTCTGAGCTGCAATGATTGTTGCGCAAACAAGGTTTCAAGTTTCTTAACTCTTAAAGGCGTAACATCCATCTATTTCTTTTTTCTTCATATATCATAACTAGGATGATTGTTTATTCTCAGCAGAGACAAAAAACTAAGCATTAAACAAATGTAAAAATCCAAAACTTTTCAAATAAGATGTCAATGTAATTTCAGTTGACTCTGAGTTAAGAGAACTTTCAAGCTCTTCTGATGTGTACAAAATATAAAACACAAAATATACGTAGTATAAAATAAATGCATAAGAACTTAGTATACGGTCCTGTCTATGCACTGCATAGTATTGACGAACCATTCAAAGTCTTGTGCGTATATACAACTCAAAAACTCATATTGATTTCTCATATATTATTTTGATTTTTATTTATAAGTAGACCTACTTGAGACCTGCTATCCACTTCTTATTTCCTTATTTAGCGTTTGTCTAAAGTAAACAACTGCCGAGTCAATGATTTATCTGGCCAATAAATCATATTCAGATTCTGAAATGGTGTTTTTATTGTGACACTGACACATGCTGCGTGTTACCTGCACATGAGGAATTTTTAGTGAGCTAGAAGCGCGCGAATTCCATAGAATGACCTCATGAGGCGCGAGGGCCTCTCATTCGGGTGCGAATTCCAGCTATGGACCATGAACAGACTGTGAGATACATCCCACCAAAAACCATTGAATATGCTTAATTCGTAAGTAATATGTAGCCTAATACATGCACGTAAACACAGTGAGCAATTTAGCTGTGGGCGTTATTGTTGTGTAGGCCTAAATTGAATTCCGTATTAATTGTGAGGCTTGCATCACGTTTTGACTTTGTGGTTCATAACACATAACCTGCTTACGAGCGACGATATAATTATAATACGGTACAAACTACTTGATGGCTACTTCAACCCTAAAACAACTATAACATAAAGTAGAAATATATATACAGTATACTGTATACATAGAAAATAGATAATAACAGAATGTTGTTTAAATTTAAATGAATTCAGATAAAAATCTGTAATATAGGACAAAATCTGAAAACTTGTGCAAAATCTGGCCTCCCCCATGAATTTGCAACGTTTAAAGGTAATAAATTATAGTTAAAATTACCTTAAAATCAACCTTTAGACATTTTGCACGTGATGATCTCATGATTGTTCCATTGCATATTGTTCCAAGTGCCTTTTACACTGGGGGGCCTTATGCTGCCTTCACCTGCTATCGGAATGATCATAAATACTATTTTCCCACTCGTATGCACACATGAATGACCACTCAAGTTGTAATTATGACTGTGAAACTCTGAGATCACTTTGATAGCTGAGTTTTCGAGATGGCAGAAGTCGTAAACTTTCAACATGGCGGAGGAGAGTACAGTTGCTGAAGTGAATGACAGGTTTTGTTAATTTTTCTAAATACAGCTGATTGTTAGCGCTTGCCATTTAGGTCAAATTCATTTATGTATATCAGCAACCATTCTATGCATGTTGTAAATTTTTACACTGTGAAAATAGCTTGTATTTGACCAAAATTCCATTATTGTCATTACAGTGATATGTATTATGATGTCAAAATAAAGGTTCCTCAAGAAATATGTATGAATGAACCTGGCATCCTCCATGTTTCCCATTCTTTCTGACAACAAAGCATGTGAACACAACATACTCATAATTACCACTTCAGACATGGGAAGTAGGATCATTCCGATAGCACATGAAGGCAGCATTAAGCCCAGTTGTACTTTACTTATCAAACATTAAAGGGATAGTTCACCCAAAAAATGTCTCATCATTGTAGGTCCTCACAATGCAAGTGAATTGTGACCAGAATTTTGAAGGTCCATAAAGCACATAAAGGCAGCATAAAAGTAATCCAAACAACTTCAGTGATAAATCCATGTCTTCTGAAGTGATATGACAGGTGTGGGTGATAAACAGATCAATAAAATCCTTTTTTTACTATAAATTCTCCTCCCTGTGCAGCAGGTTGCTATATTCACTAAGAATGCAATCGCCAAATCCATAATAAGGATGTGAAAGTGGAGATTTAGAGTAAAAAAATTACCTAAATATTGATCTGGTTCTCACCCACACTTATCATATCGCTTCTGAAGACAAAGATTTTTTTTTTTTAAACAGTTCTGGACACAATTCACTTGCACTGAATGGACCAACAGAGCTGAGATATTCTTCTAAAAATCTTAATTTGTGTTTTGTTGAAGAAAGAGCATCATACACATCTGAGATGCATGAGGGCGAATAACAGAAGAGAAAATATAAAAATTTTGGGCGAACTATTCCTTTAAAGTAAAAGTTAAATTAACACAGGTAGTAAATACGACTTTGATCTATAAACCAATTAAGAAATAATTAAACATCCCATATGTACAATGCAAATCACACACTGACAAAACCCTGTCCTCTCCCTCTGCCCCTTGCTCTGTGAGTAAGAGTGGTGTTTGCCTGTGTATAAGTTGTAATCGGATTTCCCTGTCAAGTTCATGGAGGTTAGAGAGAGAGAGAGGAGAGAGAGAGAGAGAGCATGGAGCCCCTCATGCCTGCTCTGTATTAGAGGCACCTGTTGTAAATACATTCTCTTTTGTAACTTAATCACATGTCAGACAGGGCAAAGAAAACTGTTATTGCAGCATAGCACTCCATGTTCAATCATTCTCACACTTTCCTGAAAAGTTTGTGAAAGCCCCACTTACTGTAATAGCGATAATAGTAGCCATTTCACCCACCTTTCCTCCGACAGGTGGTAGTTTAGCTAGAAAATCTAAAACATGGTCCCATGCATTGAGGTATAGGCAATCCTGTTTATTTGAGAAGTTTTTTTCTGACAATATTGTTCTTTTTTTTCATTATGACCATAATGTACAATTTTGTGCCTATAGGAGGCGCAAGCTCTGTGATCATTCATTGGTTATTGTTATTCACTTATGTGGATGCAATCCAATGTTTTACCCTATAGGCTGTTTTCTGAAGCACTGGGAAGCAATGATAAAAACAAGTTTTGCTTTCTGTCCAACACCATGTAAGCCTTGAAGATTTGGCTTTCAGATGGCTTTGGCACTGATCATTGTGTTCCTCAATTTCAATGTCTTTCTGAAAAATGAAAAGAGAGGGTTTGTGAGAGCTATCCATAAAGCATACAAGGAATAGCATTAAGATGATGTTTTTGGCGGTCGAAAGACATTAGTGTTTTTCATGGACTTGAACTGTTATGTCATTGACACATTGTTGCATTCTTTTTATATTAGTAATTAAGCTAATATCTCAAACATTATATTATTCACCTCTTTATTACTTCCTTGGGGTTTCTCTGAGCAACTCATCTTCTAACCTCTGTTTAGGGTTGTAGGCCTTGTCCTTAAGATCCAGTCCACTCTATTGACCCTTATGTGCGCTACATGTGTGAAAGTGTGTTAGGAAAGAGCTCTTCAAAGAGGATGAGGTAATTCAGTCAGAGGGCTGAAAACAAGGCCCAGCTGTTCACACACACTGTCCCCCTGCTCCGCTCTTCTCTCTGTGACCGTCAGGGCAGAGTGTCCACACACCTGGAGACCCTGGAGAAATAATTCAGTTGTCTAGCCAGCTTGGTACAGTTCTGACACTTTAGAAGGAGAGGATAGGAAATCAGATTAAACACAACTGAGAGATACGTGCAGAAAAAAGCTCCAGGAGTCAGGTATAAAAATGGGATCTGGTGAGAAGCAATTGAGATATAAATGTCCTGACTTAGTATTATGTCACAGCTTAAATATACATTTTCTTTGATCAGTTACAGGGACTTTTTTTCAAAAATTTCAAAGACATTGACTGAAAAGCTGCTTTGAACCTTTGGTTTTGTCTGCAGCAATGACATAGAGTTCAAATACCTTAAAAGTTTTATGTAATGTTTATTTGAAATAAGGCAACATTATTACACTTCATATTTTTAAAGTCTTGTTTTTAAAAGTGAAATCTACATGAATCTGCTTAAACACATGAACACATGCTGCCTTCAAGTGCGCCTGGGTCGCTTCTACTTTTGAGTTGGGCAAATTTGTGGCCATTCTTTATTACGACATGTCTTGCATTCAAGTCAGAAACAAATTAGAAAAGAAGCCAAACTAAAACAAATACACAATCAACGATGACAAAAGCTATTTTTTTCTGTTGTACCAGTGGATAAGGATAAGCAAATACATCTGCAGTACTTTTACACAACCTAGATGATTTATTGATGCATGGTATTTAACAAATTATAAATTATTTTGAATAGAACAAACCATGAAGGGTCATCAGTCATAAGCTTTACTTTTTGTTTAGTAGGCTTTAATATATTTCAGATATAACAAATTAATGTTATTGAAATCACACATTTGTTAAATAATTTAGCAAAATAATTTTTTATCATTATTCATGATAGCACAGTCCAACGTCGCAATGTGGTTATCATCTAGAATTCAGAGTTTCCGACTGGTAAATACAACATTGCTTGGTTATTCATGTGCTTGGATCTCGTAATTAAGATATTTCTGACTCCACAAAATTTCAGAAGTCTGCATGATATAGTGTAAAAAAGAAGACTGAGGTTTTCTTAACAGCAACAAAAAGAATAGGATTATGCAAATTATTAAATCAAAAGAAAGAGTAAGAGACAGTATGTTGAAGTGCATGTAAGGCTTTTGTATGAAGGAAATAAGTGGAGAGAGAGTACAGGCAACAAAACAATAAAATGCACCAGCCTGTGACAGCAGCCATATATTCAAAGAGCAGGAGGCATTAATTCTCCATAAGGAAATTGCAAGGGAGTTTGGTATGGACAGATACTAATGAGAAACAGGCTCACACACACTTAGAACTGTGGACACAGTGGGGGTGGAGGGCATAGGAGTGGAGGGGATTCTGCAGTTAACCTATTTACTCAATGCTACATAAGATAATGTCACACCAAAAAAAAAATAATAACAAAATGTAACCTCCCTCACCTTCCTGGTAATTTCAATACTGAACAATCATTCTATTCTTTGTAAATACCACAAGACATGTCTGTGCTATAAGATAGAAAGCATGTTGAGGAAAATATAATGGATGGAGTGAAAAGGAAAAGAAAGGGAGATAGTTAAATCTTTAATTGGCGGCAATCTGATTCACTAGCTTGTATTGGAGATGGGTAGTCCAGGCAGATGGGGCCCGAGACTGCGTGTGTCATCCTCTCTTTGTACCGGTAAGGGTAATTCATGCCCCTAGGGGCTGATCTGGCCCATTATAGGTCCATTCTGCCACTGAAGGAAGCTGGGGAACGCAAGGGAGTAAGGGAATGTGGCTGGACTATTCCCCATATGCACACAACTTGGCATTGGTTGATTTGAGTGACTTCTCATATATGCCTGAAATGTAGTCTCCTCAAATGCACTAGACAGTTAACCCCTCCTCAAGAGAACCATGAGTAGTAAGCCCCCAAACCCTTAATTCAGGTCAGGTTTTAGGATGTAGCCAGTTTACATTAAAAGTTTAGATATGTATTTTTTATGTTGTTTTATGACATACTGACTAATACATGTTGGTCAGATTTATGAGAGCAGAGGTTGAAGATGATAGGTTTTCAGATGTGATTTTGAATTTGGAATAGTGTATTTAGTCATAAATCTGGCAATAATTTAGGTTTGTAATACATTACTCTCTCAAACTTGCCTCCAAACATTCCAAATGTAGCACCTTTCCTCTCATGCTTCTGTCAAGGAGCAGTCAAAACCCCTGAAATGCAGGAATGGATCTTTGGGGGACATGCTGAAACTGACTATGTTCAGAATGGCATACTTCCTTAATACTCTTATTATTCCTTCATTATGTAGTATTTACTGTATGCATAGAATATATAAAAGAGCACACTGCATGCAATACTGTATTTTACAGTGCAAAGCGCTTGACTTGACCTTCCATTTCAAGTGCGATGAATGAAGTGATATCAGTTTTGGTTTTCAGCATCTGTTTTTTATTCATTATTTAATTAGACTGCCAAATGGTAAGACATTTTAATGGAATATTGGATCAAAAATGCAAAATAACTGATTTTATGTCCATGATGATAACTAGACGGCACTTGTTAAACTAAATATGCAGCATATTGAGGTTATGTGATAGTGAGCTCATGTCAGAACAATACTACTGTTTGAAGCAATTATTATGGAAAAATGCTTACTGTTTCACTATGCACCCCTTTCTCTATGTAATGCAAGCCATGAACACAGAGTGCATGAAGTGTCTAACAATCGACAGTCCGTTTTGATGATTAAAGAAGTGCATCATCAAGTTACATATAGTTCACTTCTGTTACACTTTTGTTGCATTTTCAGTGTAAACACTATTCACACTACTACAAAATGGTGTATTGAGCAGAAGTGTATGATATGGGATGCACCTAGTGTATACTGTGCAGTATTCAGAAGGTAGTAAGATAGTACTCGATTCCAAATAGAGCCACTGACTAATAGGTTAGAAATGCCCCTGTGTCTCATGCTCACGTCAACAAATCCCAAGATCTATACTGCCACAACTAATTAATATGTGCTCTACAATTATTACATGAGAAGCAAACCAAGCAGGACACACATGCTGTTTTTTTCAGTGCAAGCACTAATGACTAATGACAGTTTTCTATCAAGTAGTTTTTTTTAGGGGCTGGTGTTGCAGATGGCTGATCAATAGTTTGGTTATCTGAGTGTTGCGTGTTTTTTTCCAATCTCTCTTCCTTCCTGACCAGCAGAGACGGCGAGGCTGAGCCTCATATGACTGGGTCACCAGAGCCCAAACCAGAGACACACTTGTGTGAAGAATAATATTTTCCAGCTTTTTATCAGCATTTGTTCAGTGGGTCATGGAGACAGTCTGTCTTTGAGAGACAGATAACCATGTCAAAATCACTTATTGCACTGTCTCTGCCAGAATGATTTAAACAGAGTCTCACACACACACACACACACACACACACACACACATGCACACGCTCAAACACACACACACACGCACACACACGCACATGCACAAACACACACACACACATACACACACACAAACACACACAATGCGGCTATCCTTATGAGGACTCTCCATAGACAAAATGTACAAACTATGCATTCTATCCCCTAACCCTACGCCTAAACCTAACCCTCACAAAAAAACATTCTGCATTTTTACATAGTTTAGTATGTTTTTTAAGCGATTTGAATTATGGGGACACTAGAAATGTCCTCATAAACCACATTTATAGCACAATACCCTTGTTATTACCAGTTTTTAACCTAAAACAATGTCCCCGTAAACCTCCCAAACCACCCCCCAAATGTGAGGTGGAATCCCAACATTTTCAACTACATGATCTCTCAGCCTAGCCAAATGCATTGCAGCTATACCTAATGAAACAATAACAAAGACATATAGTATAATTTTGAGTGTATTAAAACACAGGACTAGGTTCAATTACTGTATGTTTATGTAAAGATTTATACATTCAAAAATTTTACTCGGGATCTCCTGCAGTAGTATTCAAGATCCATTACCGTAAGAAAAATACTGTGTGAGAAAAGATGCCAATACATACAGAAGAAAAATTGCGGGCCAAAATAAACTTGCACTGAGCAGATTTTCACACATTGGCATAACCCAGTCCTCACACTTGGGCAAAAACATTCACATGTAGGCCCTAAACACACTTAGCATACCCTCCACCAAAACAGATTATTGACTTAGTACAACAAAGCATTCATAACATGTTACATCCAAAAATGACCTTCTTCTCACAGGGTGAGGGAGTTTGTTGAAGTAAAAATTCCTGTAAACATTCCCAAATGAGTGAAATGAGTGTATCAAAGTGCTGAATGTTTTAATAAAACTGTGTTTTTAATATGTGCCACCATGGCACAGTGGCCGAGCTTTGGGGACATGAAGGTGGCGAACCACTGTTCTTTTTATGTTTCCCGAATGCTAGTAAACCTAGCGCTCCAAAAACCCAATGTCAAGCCTGACATCGTCCACAGACACTTTTTATGATTTCACAAACTTCATTTGAAAGAAGAAGTGGGGCCTGCCTGGCCACAGAGCCTGTTATGTACCCTGAGCTTACCCCATCAAATTACACATTAACAGAACTGGCTTACCAACTCAATTTTACGGTGACACTAGTAAGAGTTCTGAAACGATATTATTTAAGCAGGCAAAGAGAGAAACAGGAGATAAAAGAGATCAGTAGCTATTTGCTCATTATAGTCTGGCTGTGCCAGCGCAAACCATCTGTTGTTTGATTCCTGCTTAATTGACAGTTTTAACTGTGATGTGGAAAATCTCATCGCTCAGGTATTAATGTGAGCCTCGAAGGCAGAGAACTTCATTATACTCCTTTGTCACATTTGGAATTTGGTCATAGACTTTGCAAATGCCAATTAACAGCATTCCTACTGTACATGGCAAAGTAATTAAGTGTTTCGGCTGATGCCTGCACAAATATTTCTGATTTCTTCCTCACCATTTTGATAGCCACAGCTTGGGTATGAAGCAAGTATTGACTAAATCCATACTCAAAGATTAAAAAGAGCCCTTTTCAACACGTCATTGACATATCAGTGATTATGAAATTATTGGTTGCAACACATAACAGCTTGCATGTCATGTTTGCAAACAAGCATGACAAGGCTTGTTTGTATTACTGTATGATGCCCCACCCTATATAATTATTATCATATGCAGTCACCATACTGCCATTCTTGATTGGTTTCTATGAAAGGTGAAACCAAAAGCTTGTGTATAGAAATATTTTTTGAATATGATAAAAGGCAATGAATATACAGTACTCTAGAAGTATCGGTCTGCAACTGCACAACTGTTACAACACCAATAAATGGAATAGCAATAAAACAAAATTATAGTTTGTACCACTTTTATTTGTGTTGTTACCTCTCAACTGAATGCAACACCACAACCAGTAACAAACTTGTTTGTGTTGTGGCACTCTGCCTTGCTTCTCGTTGGTTTATTCACAGCACATGTTGAGTTTGGCTCAACTATCTGAGGGTTTTAGTCACATCCTTTGGAAATGTCAGGGCTAGAGGATTGTGCAGTAAATTATCTCAGAGTTGTTTAAATGTTGTTTACGGAAGAACCTGCCTTTGAGACAAGGAATTTCTTCTTGCCACAACTGATTAAAAAGCCAATAACAACATGCATTTTATACAGAGGGACCATAAAAAAGGCTTCCATAGCTAACATTCCCAGGGCATTCTATGAGATCTTTCTATGTCTTTTTGTCAGTGTTTTCATCATGTTTATATCTTAAACTACGCATGGGTGAAATTGCCAAAATTCTATATAATGGTATGAGTAATTTGATATCACAGAAATCGAATATACCACAATATAGTGATATATATATATATATATATATATATATATATATATATATATATATATATATATATATATATACCCCAACCCCCTCTTGTAAAATCAACCAAAATGTATTTGTATCATATAACCATGTGATAGAGGTGGGCGATATATGTAATAATATATACGTTTTAAAAAAGTTTATTTTTTATTTAAAATTATGTATAAAGTAGCATAATGGTAGCCTAATGTCCATTTCAATTGCCAACAATTGAAAACAACAACAACCATAAATAAACAATAAATTAATAATTATTAAAATTGTTTTGATCTGTTTGATTTTCTCTGTATCAGTTTTCAATTCAAGCAAAAAAAAAAAAAAAAAAAAAAAAATAGGCTTCTCTCTAATTGAATATAAGCATTTGTTTTGTTTCTAAAGCAAACCCCTCCATCACCTATTTGTTTTGGCTTTAGCCTTCTATTGGATTTTTAAAACATTTTTGGCAACTACATAGCCTACTATATAAATACACTGTTGACAAAGGTGTTATTTAATTATTCCTGAGGAAATTCACTCGATTGCTTCTCTCTCCATGTTTGGGGAAGTAAAGATAGAGTGGTTGTAGTGCATTCCTTGCTGTTATTGTTGTTGTTCCTACATGCTACCCTTTTTTACAATGCTCATTAGCACTGGGACTAATTAATCTGGTGTTGGGGTCCTGATAATTAAAACTGGCTTGCCTGGCGTCAGGGTGGCAAATGGTAGCATCTCTCCTTTAAGAGCCAGCAATACTGATAGGCTATCAGTAGACAGGCAGTTCTGTCAGGAAGACTCGCAGACTTGAGTGAAATTGCATATTGAATATTAATATAAAACAGAAAAGTAATGTCTCTCTTTGGTGTAGGCCCCGTCTGTTGGTCTGAAGTTGTAGTACTTAGAACTGTCATATCCTGCTGGAGATAGGAGGCGGGGGCGAGGAGCCTACCCCCGTGCAGAATGGGACTCAACTGGTGGTGGTGGGGTGGTGGAGGTTGCCACGTTAGCACACTGAAACAGCAATGTGATAGATTGTGAGCAGACTTATTAAAGCAATGGCTTACATGTGATAGGCTGGGAATTACCCAGCTAATGGTGTGATGATGTACAGCTGCTAATCTTCCCACTAGAACTATGCTGCGCTTACATTTCTGGGGAGACAGGGCATCTAGCTCAAAATGACCTCCCAAAATAGAGCATTATGCTGGGACTCCAGGCCTCGCCACCCCCTTCATCAGAGAGGGGTCTGTTGAGGGGCTGACACAGGAAGAGTATGTCATCAGGCCAATTTCTGTTAATGGTAGGCAAGACAACTATTGGTGAGGTTGTGGACACAACCAAGAAGAGGTCAAGATTACCAGAGGTCTGCACTGATAAAGGACATTCATGTGCACATTTATGTTCTGTCCTTCTCAGGCCCTGCAATTGATTTCTAAAATTTTTGTGGAGACAGCTGAGGTCACACTATTTGGTATCTGAATTAAGAGAACCTGACTACCTTCCTGAAAAGACCAGCGTAGACCAGCATAAATTTCCATGCCGGTCCAGAGTGGTTAATGATGGTTATTGTTGGTTTTGCGCTGACCAAGTTTGTGGACCAGCAGAGCCACACCGAACCTGTTCTGAGACTTGGTCTACCAGAATGGTTGATCTCATGAAACTGTTTGACCAAGAAAATCTTGCTGGTAAAGTTAGTTAAGAAGCCTAGTGGGGACACTATCATACTAGCATCCCATGCTGCAGACCAGCATTCAAAACAATGTGGACATGAGCTAAAGCTAAAACATCTTAAAACTTGCAGTCAAACTTACTGATTACCAATATTACCAATCTATTCTGTGTTTCTAACTGTCTCCTGGACAAAATCAACACAACTTTTGAGTCAGTATCTAGCCCTTGTGAAAGCTGTCCCTTTGTTTGAGCAGCAGCCACGTCAATATGCTGTTTTCATTATGTAGTTTGCAATGTCTCCACCCAGGGAAGCTAAGTGATTTAAACCCTACCAGTGCTGCAAAAGTCATTCTCGTGACCTTCTCCTCCCACTCTTGATTTATTCTGGCATGGTGGGCACACTTTCTACTGTGACCCCCAGCCTTACCTTGGCCTTATCCTCTCAGAAGAGCCAGTCGTTTGGTGGAGCACAGAGCAGAGGCAGTAATGACTGCACTATATGCCATTTCCGGACTGGTGGAATAAATCAGAAGGAAAGAGGAAGAAAAGGGTGACAGAGAAATGGCAATGGGAGGGGGGCTCTGAATCAAGTATAGGGTAACCAGCCTCTGGCTAGAGGACTTGGGAGAGCTGGAGAAATGAGAGAATGTGTGAGGCTGGCATGTTGGAGCCCCTGAGAAATGTTGAACCCTAAGAGGACATTGCGGCTTTACAGAAAGTGGTTGGCAAACCACTCAAACAAACTCTTCCATAGTTGATTGTGTCAGGGCTCTGAATGTATTTCAAAAACCTGTTTAAGTTATCTATTTTCTCATTATTCCCCTTAAGTTAAATCGATTCTCTTTTACATTTTACACTAAATGTAAACACGTTTCTCAAGTGACTCATTAACCTGAAAACTTCAGTCTGATGAGATACTGACACAACAGATGCTAAGACCCGCTGCTGCTATGATTAGCGGATAATATGCTGAAGTTATCAATCAACATAATGGCAGAGCTGACAACAAGGCATGTGCACACTCAGGCCTTTCATTCGAGTCAAAAGGAAATTTAGAGGTTCACCGCAGTGACACTGAGCAGACAAGCCACATGGAATAATGGCACGACTTTGAAACAAAAGGTGGACAAAATGGACTTGGCAAAAAGATGAAGAAAAACTCTCAGAGGAAAAGTGCATTAGATCAATGTACCTCTCGCCTCCACCTCTCCCCACACATCTAGGCATGAATCAGCAGATTTACCAAGAGATTAATCTCCATATGTCCACTCCCCTGTGTTCCCCTGACATGGAAGCCATTTTAAAATCAATTGGTTTGTCTCTTGTCTTTATGGCCCGAGGAAGCCTGTGAAAAATGGATCTCTTTAAGAGGTGATAGAATAACATCAGGGTCTGTGGTTCTCATCAGCTAAATGGAGCTCTGCCTTGTCTATTGGCCACTGCAGTCCTTTGTAGTTCAATGCCAACACAAACACTTTCAGACTCACTCAGTCTCAGGTTAACCACACCAGAAGAATGCATGACAGGGGAACAAATGCACAAGAAATACTTGTTGACATGGCCTCTTCAAAGATTCCAAATAGCACCTTTTTTCCCACAGCGGGCCGCCTCTCTGGTACCACTGAGTGCTCAATGAGGAGTCACCGTCATCAGGGCTCCTGAAGGGCTAACAAGTTCTAATTCTGATTTACTTGATCCGGTATCTCAGAGGAAGCTGTAGAGTGCCTGCCAGTCTGGCTCCCCTCATGACCTCAGCACACAGGCCTGATCACAATGGGCGGCCCAAAGCAGCACCACAGACTCATGGGTAACTCGCTGTCAGTGGCAGGGGAGGATATCCTGGTGGAGTTTATGTTTTCAGAAACGCTAAAGCCATCTAAGACAGCAAATGTAATGAAATAATTAGGGGTGCTCTCTCTCTGAAGCCTTTGTCTGTCAATGGCTCCCATCAACCTTTATTCAGAGGTTTGTGTGCATTATGACCGTTAATCCATTTGGCTCTTTAAGAAACTGCTAGACTTTTATAAATTCACTGATTATGAGCTTGGAGAGACATTCACTAGAATACTCTAAAAGTCTACACTGCGTGCAAACTCCCTCCTGAGATATATTTCTTCTGGAACTGGGAACCTCTGAAGGCACCATGGAATAAATTTGTCATGGTAAAATTATTGATCCCCACTTTATTCAGTCATAAATACACAAATGCAAGGAAATGTCCAGATGAGAGGAGGTGGGGTTGAATGTTACATTTACATAGCACTTTTCTGACACTGCACACAAAGCGCTTTACAAAGTGAACAGGGGACTCTCCTCAACCTCCATCAGTGTGCAGCATCCACCTGGATGATGCGACGGCAGCCATAGTGCGCCAGTACGCTCACCACACACCAGCTATTGGTGGAGAGGAGAGAGGAGAGTGATAGAGCCAATGAGGATTATTAGGAGGCCATAATTGATAAGGGCCAATTGTTGTTTTTTGTTGTTTCCTTGTGTAAACTGGGCTTTTTCACTGTTAATATAAAACATACTTGAATTTATATGATCCATAGATTTTTTTGCTGAGAGTTTGCTATAATTATGGGTGCCAGTTTGATATTGGGGATAAGTTAGCCTTATCATGAAGCCCCAGCTCACAGATGCATGTGGAATTATATATGATACATGCATTGTTTTATGTCGAGCTGAGATTCTATGGACTCTACAGGGAGCTAAAATTGAATTGTCACTTGTGAAGTGTCTCTCATAGAGCTTACAATGTATTCCACTGCTTAAGTAGCCTCTTTCACTGTATTGCATGGCTTTGCAGCAGTGTTGGGGAAGCTGATTTGAAACTGTAGTTTCCCAAGCTACTTGTAATTTGTTTATAAATGATACTACTAACTGCACTACAAGTTACTAAGTAAGAGTACATAACTACATTGAACTAAATACTTTTTCACGCAGGGTAATTATATACAGACTGTGTGTGTGTGTGTGTGTGTGTGTGTGTGTGTGTGTGTGTGTGTGTGTGTGTGTGTGTCTGAAACAAAAACAGAAAGGATATAAATTTGGTAGACAACACTAAATTGAACATACATTTTCAACAAATGCAACTGATAAAAAAAAAAAAAACAGACTATATAACTTTTGGAAAAGTTTTGCCTTTGAAAAGAACAGTAATGTGTCTTAATGTGCTTTAAGGCTCCCACTTAACAAAACTAGTTGGATGGAACCACTCAACACACCCTGGACCATGATCGGAAGATTAAACATTAGAATGTAATCATACATTTTCAGCAGAAGAAATTTGAACCTTCAGCTCCAACAGAATTGATGCATAATGCTATGAGTTTCTCTGACATTAATAACTCTCTTGAGTATCCAAAGCTGTTCTACAAGAATGACCTGTTCTTATAGCTAGCTCTCTTAAAAAACCTAGTGAGCTGCCTAAAGAGGCAGCATTTTAAGGAATACGATCTTGAAGCAAAGGATGTTCCAAAAGGTAGGCATGTTAATGCTGCCTCCAATGATGCCTTGTTTGGGCCAAATTGTTGGATAGCATCACATGTATCCTTTGTGGAGAAGGCAATTCCAGAATATATTGCAACCAGCTCAATAAAATATGGTTAGAAATAGGCCTATTGATTAATAATATTTAATTCAATCAATGGCGAAATCTATCCAGACATTTTTTTAATCTAATTAATAATGTACTATTTCATCCAATGTAGTTGTGAATCATGTATTTTATGCTTAATAAAGCATCATACCTTTCCAAGAAAGGTGTCCAGCTTTGTACCTGACAGGCTGATTGTTGGCTTAGCAACGTGCAAAAATTAAATGTGAATCAATTCTCCTGAACAGAGTGCTATTTGTGTGGCGTGCAGAGATCTGCCCATGTAGAGCGTTCCAAATCTATGTTAGGATGCTACATTGATACATGTCCACACGTTTGAAAACGCATTAATTGCTACATTTACGGCTCTCACCCACAATAGAACAGTGTTTTCCTCTGCAGAAAACTGAGCTCTCTCTATTACAGCATACTTTGGAAAGCAATGTCATTAGGAAACTGCAAACAGAATTTTCAAACTTAAACGGATTAGTGTGGACATGGCCTTAGAAGGCAGCTGCCTATATATAGGCAGTGAGGCAGCTAAGTAGGTTTTAGAACGTGTAAGAATTTCTTAGTTATGCTGGGCTGTGACTGGCCAAGATTGTATATTGTGGCGGCATGAACGTGGGCTGGCCGTAATGAGACATTGGCTCTCTGTGCTTCACCTCCATGAATACCAGTAAGGATTTTACCCTCATTTAGTATCTATTAATTTACTAAATAAGCCTGTGTTTGGCTTCACATTGCCAGGGAGAGAATTTCAAGGAAATTGAGGAAGGAAACGCAGTAAAAAACAGAGGAAAGGGGGAAAAAAACCTTGTCGATAGCAGGCTGTCCCCACGTCGTTCCTGATACAGCATAGGCGTGCAAATGCAAGGCGCCATCTGAAGCGGCCATCCAGGCGACTGCATGAGGCAGACAGGAGGAGAGGAAGACAAGCGGTGACGTTTGTTACAAATCAAGTGGAAGGGCTAGTCAGTTAGTCAGCCTTGGGCAGAGTTTATATATTTTAGATGGTACTGATTTGGCTGATTAAACACACACACACACACACACACACACACACACAAAGGAAAACATAAGAATATTAACTTTTCCCAAAGCCAAGTATTTTGAAGTTATATAACTTTAGTGCAAGTGCTGGCAGCTCTCAGAATGTAAAGTAAGTATTAGGTATATAGGATCATTCTAAAATATTTTGAAATGTGCTTTAGCTAAGAAATGTATTGACATGTTTCAGAATGTTGTGGACAGAGATTTGAAATTGTAAATTCATTTGAAGACAAAAACAATGGTTGATATACAGTTCAAAATATGAACTGTAATAAAGCTTTAGGGATTAATTTTGACTACATTGCAAGATACAATATATATATATATATATATATATATATATATATACTTTTTTTTAAAATTATACAATACAGTTTTGAAATGAAATCGTCTCTGTTACGTATGTAACCTCCGTTCCCTGATGGAGGGAACGAGATGTTGTGTCGAAGAAGCGACACTAGGGGTCTCTCTTGAGTGCCGAATATGCCTCTGGTCTATGAAAAAAGGCCAATGAGAAGTTGTCAGACAGTATTTGCATACCCCGCCCTGGACATACGGGTATAAAGGCGGAGAAATACGTCAAGTTCATTCAGGATTTTTCTGAGGAGCCGGAAATGGTCCGGCCTCTGCAGTGGCTCGGCTCAGCGACATGGCCAGGAGGACACGACGTCTCGTTCCCTCCATCAGGGAACCTGATAATTAAGTCATGCCTACCCAGAGACTTGCCGTCTACTGGGTCGTGGTGAGCTGCGATAGCGGCAACATACACCTTCAAGGTGGAAGGGGACAGCCTCCATTCCAACCTCTCCTGTAGGAACAGAAGCACTGACCTATCTGCGCACCTTTGTGGATCTTCTGCCCGGGAAGAACACCAGTTCACGAACAGATGCCATTTCAGGGCGTAAAGTTGCCTTTTAGAGGGGGCTCTGGCTTTGTTGATCGTGGCTACGACTGTGTGTGGTAGGCCAGCTAGATCTTCCGCGTCCCTTCCAGGGGCCAGATGTGGAGGTTCCAAAGGTCTGGGTGCGGATGCCAGAGCATGCCCCGTCCCTGAGAAAGAAGGTCCTTCCTCAGGGGAATTCGCCAGGGAGGGGCTGTCGCGAGGAGTATGAGGTCCGAGAACCAGGCCCAGGTGGGCCAACAAGGAGCCACAAGAGTGACTTCTTCCTCGTCCTCCCTGACCTTGCACAGCACCTGTGCAAGAAGGCTCACTTGACTTGAGTCGCTGCTGGCTCCAAAGGAGGAGACAACAGGTGAGTCATGACATGTGGCGGGAGCGTACGCCGTTATGGCGATTTATGTACGCTACCGCAGTGGTGCTGTCTGACCTGACCAGGACATGTTTGTCTTGAACTAATGGGAGCAACTTCCGCAGGGGAAAAAAAGACAGTCAACAACTCCAGGCAGTTGATGTGCCAACGCAGTGGGGCCCCTTTCCAATGGCCTGCTACTGCGTGCCCATTGCACACGGCGCCCCAACCCGATCTGAAGGCGTCGGTCATGACCAGGACGTGTCGGGACACCTGCTGTAAGGGTACTCCTGCCTGTAGAAAACAGAGGTCTGTCCAGGGTTTGAGTGTTCGGCGGCAGGCGGGGGTGTTCGTCACACGGTGCGTGCCGAGGCGCTATGCTCGTCTTGGGACTCAAGTCTGAAGCCAGTGCTGAAGCGGTCTCATACGTACTGCAGAAAGGGGCGGTGTCGAGGCAAAATTGAGATGTGGAAGTACGCGTCCTTCAGGTCTACTGCTGCAAACCAATCTAGATATCGAACACAGGTTAAGATGTGTTTCTGCGTGAGCACTGGAGTTTGTGCAACGCTTGGTTGAAAACTCGTAAGTCCAAGACTGATCGTAAGCCACCGCCTTTCTTGGGTACGATGAAGTAAGGGCTGTAGAAACCCTTCTTCATCTCGGTTGGAGGGACAGGCTCTATCGCGTCTTTGAGTAAAAGATTGGCGATTTCCGCATGCAGGGACTGGGCATGTTCGCCGTGTACTGAGGAAAAGCGGACGCCCATGAAGGGGGGAATTGCGCAACCGAGTCAAATGGTCCAGGCCAGCCAGCGAGACGGGTTGGGAAGTGAGAGCCACGCATCCAAACTCTGCGCTAGGGGCACCAAAGGGACGATTATTTTTGACATACCCGGCAGGGCTTCGCAGCGGACGGAGCAGGTAAGGCCGCGTCGGGAGGTGATGACGTGTCCCGAGGCTTCGGTGCTCAGAAAAATCTCAAAGCACTTACCTTGCTCCGCATACCTGGCAAGGGGTGGGTTAGTGACTGAGGAGGAGGTCCAGGGTAGGCATCCTCTAGACTCATCGGAACCGGCTGGTCGGGGAACAGTCGTGGGGCTGGAGATGGGTGGTCCGTGTCCAGGAGGCCGGGACTGTTGAAATCTGTCGGCAGAGTGCCATGAGAACGGCATTTGCGGGCCAGGTGACCCAGAGACAAAGGAAATTGCTCTTTTATTGAGAATGAGGGCACCGCAGCCCTGAGGGGGTGCAGCAAATGAAAATTGAATAAAAGATTCTCCTCCTGGCCCTCCACCAGGGGAAGGAGTGGTCTTAACGTCTCCGGAGCTAACATCTCGGTCCCTGGGACGATCGTCTCAGAAGCGCCTGGGAGCCTTATGGGTCCTCAAGGGGGTCCGGGAGACGGGGGGCGTCTGCTTCCTGCGGTGGGCTCGAAACTGGGGCTGAGAGCTGGGCCCGGGTTGAGGCAGAGCAGGGTGTTACTTGGCCGCAGGAGGATGCCCTCAGCGAGCAGACGGAGCAGGGCCCGTGGCGGCAGGTTTGCGGCGGGGCAGGATATGAGAGATGGCCTCCGTCTGCTTCTTCACCGCGGAGAACTGCTGGGCGAAATCCTCGACGGTGTCACCGAAGAGGCCAAACTGGGAGAGGGGGGCGTTGAGGAAGCAAGCTTTGTCGGCCTCACGCATCTCGACCAAGTTCAGCCATAGATGACGTTCCTGGACCACAAGCGTGGCCATTGCCTGCCCGAGTGCCTGCGCCCTGACCTTCGTGGCCCTGAGGGCGAGGTCGGTCGCTGAGCGCAGTTCCTGCAACACGTCGGGATCAGGGCTACCCTCGTGCAGAAACCTGAGCGCCTTGGCCTGGTGGACTTGCAGGATGGCCATGGCGTGCAAGGCGGAAGCGGCCTGTCCCGCGGCGCCATCTGAAGCAGAGAGCACTCTACCGCATCCAGGAACTACACAGGGGCGGAATGACATCTTTAAAAAGACACGTCCTGAAAAGGACGTTCAACGCCGCTGTGTATTGCTCTTAGAAATAAACTCTTTTATAGAGAAAATCACTCTTTTACAACTCTTTCAGCGTCCAGGGGCAAACTGCACTGCCGTACAGAGATGGAGAATGCCGCTGAAGTGCGCCATAGATCCAACAGCAGACATAGTTTCAGAGGAACAGAAGCTTGATTGTGGTGTCACTTGCAGCTGGCAGCATACACGACCATCGGCTCCGAAGAAAATTTCCGAATGAACTTGACATATTTCTCCGCCTTTATACCTGTATGTCCGGGGCGGGGAATGAAAAAACGTAACTTCTCATTGGCATTTTTTCATAGACCAGAGGCATATTCGGTGCTCAAGAGAGACCCCTAGTGTCGCTTCTTCGACACGACGTCGAAGTGAGCGACAGATGGGGAAATGTGCATCATGACTGCCCTTTTCAGCATGTAGATGTAACACAAAAGTACTAATTAAGTAGTGTGACTTTTTCTTTGTTTACAACTCCATGTGGACCAAATTAAGTTCTTTTGAATATATTTTAAGCATGAACACCTTATGCTTGTGTACATTTAAGTGTTGATGCATTTGTGTCACTGTTCAGTATGTCTAGCCTACGTGTGTGTGTGCAGATATTTCCTATCTGGCTGCCCTATTGGCATGCCCTGTCTGCAGTGAGGGGCTCTGGGGATCTGATTGCAGTCGTTTATGCAAATAACCCCACTGTTCATTTCCCCTGATTATTTGAGTTAGAGATGAAATATTTTCGACCCAAACAGTGTTCCAGTGTCTGCGGAGACAACATTCCAGTCACTTGCACAACTCTTTTATCTACACTGAAATGAAAAGTTTAACAAATACACACACATACTTATCAACAACAAAGCAAGAATAAGGGAACTGTCTGAAGTAAAAAGGAGGACAGAGGAGCCAGGGAGTGAGGGAAGCAAAGTTTAGTAGGCGTGAAGAGAAATATCAGCAGTATGGATTTTAAACAGGAAGAGAGTGGCGTCAGTACAGCCCAGAGATAAGAGAGCCGCGCTTCATACACAAACAGAGAGCTCTGCAGCCTAGCAGCTCCCAGCTTTATAGGCGCCTTGCAGAAGCACTGTACACCCTGAGCCCCAGGCCCCCACTCAAGGATCCCCCCCCCCCCCCCATTTAATGGTTTGAAGGCACGATAGGCAAGTTCAGGCCCTACAACACATTAGCTATGGAGAGCAGGGGCAGACTGGCCATAGGGAGAACTGGGAGTTTTCCAAGTGGGACGGCCATGAAACGGGGCCAAATCACCCCTCAATTTTCAATCCAACTTTGCAATTAAATTGTTAAGCATATAAAGGTAGTAGGGTTGTGCGATAAAACGATATCGATATATATCACGATAAAGAAAATCCATGAAAAGCTTTTGAGTAATTTTCAATATTTGCTATTACACAAGCAGTTCGGGTTTCTCAGGCTGCGTTTCCACTGGGGCGGACGAAATCCACTCAAAGGCGCTCACAGCGCTAGGAGAGAGCTTGCTCCGCACCGCTGCCAATCCTACAATCCACCTTGTGAGCATGACGCTCGGCTTTCATAGGAATGAATTGAAAATGCTCTCAGCTTCGCTCACAATGCGCCAGTGGTAACTAGCTGCTTTGCTAACAATTAGGTTACGTATTATTAAATCACTAAAAAAGCTAAACACACGCATCTTAAACTTTTAGATCCCAGTGTGCTTTTTTAGATCCCAGTGCAAATGTCTTACACCTCAACTCCTGTGGAATTTGTGAACAACAAAGCCTTTAAATCACTTTATTATTTTACCTGTCCCAACCAGCTGAGAGAGGCATTTATGCCTCTGACTGACATTGCTCCTCGGCCCTAAACAGACTGATACTATAACTGAGAATGCTCTGCATGCATAAATAAAGTCAAATGCTATTCCTTTGACAAAACCAACACTCACACATGAACACAAAACACACACATTCATAAACACTTGCACACATGGAAGAGCAAATACAAACATGTTCTAGACAGGACACACAGTGGGGACACAGAAGTAATATTTTTCTTTAAAAAAAAACTGTTTTCAAATCAAATCAGTTTCACACATGAAATCTGATTATTTGCAATAAAATTGTTGGAATGTCTTTACTCTTAAATGTACCACATCTGCTTTTCACACATGCAATGACTTTCCGCATTTTTCCATTTTGCTACTGTTCGCACATCAGCAACACAACGGCATTAAAATCTGAGATGTAGTCGACAAATTTCTTCATCTACTCAGATTAAGAGAAGTGCTTTCAGGCTGGTTTACATTGCACCGTTTAAAAAAATTTATAAAAATGATATCCCCAATGAAATGGAATAATTTTTCTAGCTGTCCAATTTGATGCCATTTTTCAGATGAATTTTGGAATTTATCTAAAACAGGCATCTGAAGTCAGCACGTCCTGACCTTGTTGTACGTACTCAAACTGTTAATCTTACATCTTTGTTTTACACATAGCATCAATTTTTTCATGTAATATTACAACTTCTTAATCAGTGAAATTCACAGTGTTGATTTACCAGTATTTTCAAACGGGTCTTATTCACACAATGACAGTTTATAGGAATAGCTCACTAAAATGGAAAATTCTCTTATTATCATATATGGATCACTTTTATGATGTCTTTATTTGATATTTGGAACTTTGGAGATCTGGCCACCATTCACTTGCATTGTATGGACCTACAGAGCTGTGTAAAGAAGGAGAAAGCAAGTCATAGAGTACAACATGGCTAAAGGCACCCATTAAACCTGTTGATGTGCATATTGATGAATATTGATTGAGCAAAATAATTTGTGTGTAAAGAAATAATAACAGAAGGTTGTTTTGATTAAAGTTAAAAAAAAATTAAAAAGAGGGTGAGATGTTTTTTAAGTAACAAATTAAGATGATGCTTACTCAAAATAATCACTTAAGAAAAGTCAACAATTTCCTGTTAATTTCAAACACATTTGGCATTTTATTATATCTCAAGTATTCTATGAAAAACTAATCTCTGTTATGATTGGATGAGTCAATGTGAGCCCACTTTGAAAATATTTCATATCATATCTATTCTCCCCACTTTAAATAAACAAAACATTTATGGGGGCCTTTAATCCCTGCATCAAGGGGGCCTTTCAATCGAAATGCTATAATTTCACTTACTGGATATTTATTGAAAATGTTTTGATTTAATGACCTTAAACAAAACTGAAAATGTTTTAATTTCAGGGATTTTCATTAGCTACATATATTCTCAATATTTAATTTTTTTTTTTTTTTTAATTAGACCAAATTGCCTCAAAATCAACCTTGAGACACCACACAAAAAATATCATGGATCAGGAAAATTTTGCAGTGCATAGTGTCAAACAGTTGTTTAGGAAAATACTGTGGTAGTTTTTGATACTATTTAGTGCTTTGGGATAAAATAAATGTAGCATTTACTCCACGAAGCCTTTAGCCCCATTGTACCCTACACATCTTGGATGGCATGAAGGTGAGTAAATGATGAGAGAACTTAGAACTTTTGGATGAACTATTCGTTTAATTTTCTGGAAAAGGCTGAATGTGTGTAAGCAACTAGTGTGTATGGTATGTCAAACATTCATCACAAGCCATAGCTTCTTAACATTCAGAGATGAAGAGTGAATGAGCGAAGAGATGACGTGCAAGTTCAACAAAATATAAAGACTACTTTTCAAAAAATATGTTTAAAAAAAAAAAACCTAATATTTACTGAAATATTTTACTGAAATATGTATTATGGATATGAATGGCATCCACTGATAAAAAGCATTGCACACATTGGAGAATGGATGAGATTTCGAGACAGGTTCATAAAAGTGGCCTGTGTGGCTCTGTTTTTCCAGCCACTCTTTGTCATTTCTGAATGTGAACTCACATAAAACACATGAACTGAATAAAAGCCTTCTTTCAACTGCCACATTGGGAACCGAGCCAGAGGCGTAAATGTGCATACACTCAAACGCAGAGCTAACAAACAAATAACTACCCTTACAAAAATCCACACTGTTTTACACCTATTGGAAGAAAATTACGAGAACTGTTATTTGATCTCCCAATTAAAGGCATGAAAATGGACCAATGCTCTGTTTCTCCTGCTGTAAAAAAGTTGTTGGTTGCTACAGCCATTCCCACTCAACTACTTTATTAAAAGGCAGATCACGTGAGCTTCACATTTTGCACTCCCATTGGTAGTTGTCACATCACATTGCTGCATGTTTGCATATGGATGTCTACTGTAAACTCAAAAGCTTATGCTGCATCAGAGAATGCGTCAGAGAATGCAGCAAATCTATTGATTTCAATGGTGATGGTGCTTTGGAAGGACATAGTGGAAAAACACAAAGGTTTATGAATGTGATGGTCCATCATGCAATCAAAAGTTGAGAACATTTTAACTTTTGCTGCAACATTTTCTGATTTAGGTATCCATTGTGTAATGTGAATCTCAGAGAGGCAGGTTAAGCTGTGCTTCCAGAAATTCAATTAGCTGTATTCCCTCTTGATTTTAAACTGACACAGCTCTTTTCATGCTCTCAAAGCGAATCATAGGCATTATCCAATAAACACTCCCTGTCTCTCATGCTGCCTCAAACCACCATCTCTCTATGATGATGAGCAATTTACAAAATCTTTGACACTTCAAGATCACTGTTATTGTTAATGTCCTTTAATTCAATATGTCCCATAGACTGCAGGTCTCGAGACTTTCATATAGACTCCCTGTCTTAATTACCTAAGGATTCCACAGCTGCCACTAACACAGCAGATATGGCCACTGTTAAGGGAGGGGCAAAATTACCACTCAACACATGTGGAGACTGCTCAAAGTGGGTGAGAAGTATTGAACATTATCTTTACCCTGATGAGACAAGGCAGAGAGAGACTGGCCCTTTAAGGCAGCAGTCTAGAGATTGTAATTAGAACCATGCTCTTCTGAGTGATTGTGTATTTGCATTTCCCAAACCAGCAGTAAAAATAAGTTTGAAGTTAGATCTACCCAATGGGCTATTTATTCAACATCCAGAAGAAAATAATTAAGCTTCCTCTGAGGACCAAGACTTCTGGGAAATATAAAGGTCAACTACTAGAGACAAGCTTGCTCTTTAGTGAATTCAGAACAGGTATACAGTGCAGAACTTTAGGCTACCTGAATGGGTTGATTAATTGGATATTCACATCCAAAGGTCTTGTATCACTTGTGGGAATGCTTCTATTTGGCATTTTTCTGATTTTATACAATGGATTTACAGCATAATAGCAACATAATAATTTAATTGAAAAGTTGAATTGGTAAAAAAGTTTAATTTAATTTACATATGTTTCAGAATTTATAATGATGATATCATACTCACATTTTTGAACATCAAAACGTTTGATGACTTTTGAACCCCCAAAGTATTTAAAATTTTTTACACCTTCTTGCAGTTTTTTTTTTACATATTGTGTTGCTTAAGTATATTGTGTATGTGAATTATCTTAACTAGAATGCTAATACAATGAAAAACACAGTGCCAATACCACTGCAGTACTGGATACAATTAGTGTACTACGATGAGTAAAACCAAGTGAAGTACAGTATTAAAGCACAGCACTATTAATCCAAATGTAATTCACAATACATGACTGTAACCTAACCACAAAGCATTAACAGTAAGAATACAGTACAGTTTATAAAATTGTAATTAAACAAAAGCTTTCTGATAGACAGAGAGACAAACTTATATGGGAAAGTGGATTCTTTATTTGCTGCTGTGGACGCTGACCCCACGCCAGTTGCTGTGTATTTGGCTCAAGTGAACACTCTCTTTTTTGGGCAAGGCAAGACCAAAGTCTGTCCTTGACATGTCTTCTTCATCGTTTGAATAATGACCAATTAAGTATGCAGGCTCTTATATGTGTTATGGCACTGAGTAAACACACTGAGTCATTTCCCTCTTGAAATTGAAAGCTGGGAGACAATCTCTATCCTGGTCACTGTTTAATGTTTTTGGACTTGACCAAGTAAACATAAGATCACTGCCCTTAGTATGATTACTAAGGTTTTGGTGTGGCACCTTTGAGACATTAGCTACAGATTACACATACCTGATTCTATGGATTTAGGGCTTTTTTCAACAGATAAAATCAACAGAATTAAAATTTAGATGCTGAAGTTGACACATAACGCAAAGAATATCTTGGCATGCAGTACTGAATATGAGATGTACTGTAAGGCAATCCAGAGAGAACAGGGCTCCTGCTGAGGGTTAGCTAATCACCTTTTGCACATAGACACATATATTTAAACACACATAGACACGTGGATCGATCTTAACTTATAAACTTTGAACTGTAAACCCAGCCAAAGTCAAACATACACCCACAATGGGACTCTAACCACATGTCAATTATAACCAACCTCCTTAACTACTCTGGGTTCACTGGGTTCTCTAAAAGCATTCTTAAAGTCCTGCAATGCTTTCTTTCCAAGACTGTGCATTTAAGATCAGACATTCAGCCTAGTCAGCAAATATGCCTAAAGTCAGACTATTTAAATGATCTATGCCTCATCAGTTAAAATGCTCTTAGGTTAGCTCAGTGGTTCTCAGTCTTTTCGGGTCACGCCCCATTTGAAAGAAGAAACACTTTTGTAATTGCAATGTAATGATAGTGTTATTGATAATTGCAAGGGTTCATAACTATGAATGGAAATACGCTTCAGCACTCTCTATAATAATTTTTTTTTATTGAGAGACTATATTAATAGTATTGTTAACAGGCCGGAGTTTTGAGATAGTAATGAGCGCAATGAATTATAGCGTGACAGAAGGGCAATTAAATACTTTAGAGCTAGACCATTCAAAGCTTTGTGACTAATTAAAAGAATTTTAAAATGAATACGAAACTTGACAGGTAGCCAATGTAACACCAATAAAATGGGGCTGATATGATTGTATTTCTTGGTTCTAGTTAGCACTCTTGCTTCTGCATTTTTAACTAACAGAAGTTTATTTATAAAACATGCAGGACATCCACCTAGTAATGCATTACAAGAATCTAGTCTTGAGGTCATCAGAAAAGATAGCATGTGTCGTAACTTGGCAGTATTTCTGAGATGGAAGAATGGGAGAATTCTCCTGAATCAAGCCATGGTTTCTTGATAAGCGGGTTGATAACTGCCAGTTTAAAGTTTCTTGGGACATGCCCTAAGGATAATGAGAAGTTAATAATATTAAGAAGAGGTTCTGAGATTACCAAAAACACCTCTTTTAGGATTATAGTTGGTATTGGGTATAACATAAATGCTGTTGATTTTGATGTTTTTATCATTTTTGTTAGCTCTGCCTGACCTAGAACAACGAAGGATTTAAGTTGCTTGCAGGGAATAATTTTAGTCTTCTGGGGTGCTGTGGCAGATGGATGCATAACTCCAATTTTGTTTTAGATGATTTTGATTTTAATAGTAAAGAAATTCATAAAGTCATTATTACTATGCTGCGATGGAATATCTGGTTCAATAGAAGTGTTTTTCTGAACCAATTTAGCCACAGTACGGAATAAACACCTAGGATTGTTTTGGTTATTTTCTATGTGTTTGCTCAAATATGCAGACCTGGCAAATTTGACAAGCTCTGTAGTTAGAAAAACTATCCTTCCATGCACCATGAAATACTTCTAATTTTGCACCTGGGAAGGCATGATGGTGAGTAAATGATGAAAGAATATTCAGTAACAATTTACTATAAGGTTGTATTTGTTAAAAATTTTATTTTTACATTAAAAGCTATATAGATTAATATTAGTCAAAGCAATATTAACTAAAATAAACTATGAACAATAGTATTTAGATTAATTATAATTAAAAGATTTATAAATGCTGTTAAAAATCACTGTTCATTGTTAGTTGATGATACCTAAATCTTTAAAGGAATTGTTCACCCAAAAATGAAAATTCTCTCATCGTTTACTCACCCTCATGCCATTCCAGATGTTTATGACTTTCATTTTTCTGCTGAATGCAAACTAAGATTTTTAGAAGAATACTTTCTGCTCTGTAAGTCCTCACATTGCATTGAATGAAAAAAACACACAAAGGCAGCATAAATGTAATCCATATGACCATATTGATATGATAGGTGTTGGTGGGTGGGAAACAGATCAATATTTATATCCCTTTTTACTATCAATCTCCACGTTCATTTTCACATTTTTCTTTTGTTTTTAGTGATTTGCATTCTTTATGCATATCGCACCTACTGGGCAGGGAGGAAAATGTATAGTATAAAGGACTTAAATATTTATCTGTTTCTCACCCCCACCTATCATATCACTTCTGAAAATATGGATTAATGCACTGGAGACGTATGGATTACTTTTATGCTGCCTCTATGTGCATTTTGGAGCATCAAAATGTTGTTCCACATTCACATGTATTGCGAGGACCTAAAGACCTGAAATATTTATCTTAAAATCTTCTTTTTTGTTCAGCAGAAGAAAAAAAGTAATTCACACCTCGGATGGCACGACGGTGAGTAAATGATAACAGAATCTTCATTTTTGGGTGAACTATCCCTTTAATTTATATTAATATATACAACCTTATTGTAAGGTGTTAGCAATTTCCCTTGTAGAGAACATTCATTTAAATTTTAAAGTAATACCTTGATATTGATTAAAAAAACATTCATGTATATGCTATGTGTCAACTAACCAAATGTCCTAAAATGCAAATGTTTGAGTCATGCAACTTGTTAGGCCTGAAATCACTAAGAACAAAAAATATATAAATAAAATAAATCACTTAAGCTTCATGAATTGTTTGAAAGAATAAACAGATTTAGTAGATTTTTTGCGGTGATGCTGGTGGTGACATTTACTTTACATCAGACAGTCAAATAACTTGTATTTCTCTGTCTTTGTCTATCTCTTTATCTGTCTGTTTATTAAATTAATGGAGAAAGATTCCACAGTGTGGATACAGCAGATAGCAGAAGCTGTCTGTCTTCTGGTATGTCTTTCTGACTGCCAGAGATCGCCTCAACAGTGAGAGCACTGGAATAAGGGGCTCTTTTTTCACCTTGCATCTTAAATTCAATTAAGAATTGTGGCTAAAGGCATTTGAAAGATGCCTTCAACCTCATAGAGAGATATTAGAGCTTATTGGTGCACTTATAAATGATTAGAGGTGACAGGTAGAGGTTTATCTGAGAAAGCCAGTACTTCTTTCTTGAATAAGTCAAATAAGTAAAAAAATTACATAATTAATATCCAACATGCTGATTAGTCTTACCAGCAACATCAGAATCTTTGAGGGTGCTTTCACACTTGGCTCGATTGCATGGTTCATTTCATCCCCCCTCCCCCTGCCCCTGCTGATCTCTTCACATATATTTTTTGAGACTTGTATCTCTGCAGAACAAAAATGGGCTTTTCCCAATCAGTGAGCATTTCAAACGACTGAGATTCCCTACTTTCATTGGTTAGTTTAGGAAGGTCCATTCTGGTTTGAAAACACCCACAGATTTGAAAACAACCATTACTGTTCTACAGAGACCTAGGCTGTGTCTCGTTTGGAAGGATGCATCCTCCGGAGGTCGCATTTTTCAGCCGCATATGTCATCGAGGCTGTCTCATTTCAGAAAAGTGAGTAGGACACTTCAAATGCGACCTTCTTTCACGGGAATTTGGAGGATGCATGAGGTGAATCCTTTGTGGGCACTCACAACCCACAATTCTTTGCTTCAACGGAAATGTCTAAAATAAATAACGCCAATTTTCCCGTAAATATGATGTTCAAATACAAGGAATGTTCATTCCCAGGTTGAAGTACCTCAGTAGAGGGGTGCAGAGTATATAATATGTATAATTATATTAATATATAATTAAAATAAAGTATTAAACTAAAATTACACCTGTAAAATAGTGCTGAAAGTAGTGTGCTGTCATAGCAACCATGTTACATTTCCGTTTGTCCTACGAAGGACGTCTTGTTTAAACGAGGCTTGTTTAAAGGAGGAAACTCGGTATACTGCAGCCTTCAATGGATGCGACATCCGGAGGATGCATCCTTCCAAATGAGACACAGCCCTATACTTGGATTTTTTTGGGTCCGAACCGCGTTCCAATTATGTCATCAACGTAAGTACAAGCTGCAGCTGTTTACCGCTCAACTCAAACGAGTTGTCGGTAACAACTCAAGAAGACATCAACTTCGCTCTGTTATTGAAGTTTTCATCTCTTTGGGTTTACTATCAAAACTTTCCACGCACAAAATGACAATTATGTGCAATGATGTGAAGAATATTAGCATTTGTCTGCCGCGAGCCCGCAGATCTGTTACAAGAGATGTGAAGAATGTGAGCTGCTCTCTGAATGTGATTTTTTTGGACACAAGCTGGTATGAGAAATTCAATAAATCATAATAATTGAGATTGGGAGCCAGCAAAGACACAAATTATACGTCATCAATAGTGGTTCACTTCCACAATTTCACATGATTGCTTTTGTATTAGCAGCAAACCGCCCTGGGGTTCACATGACGTAAGATGAATGCAAATGGACTGGGGTTCGATAGAAGTGAGTGTGAAACCAGACCAACGCTTTGGGGGGCACTGGGAACAAATACACTCGGAATCAGACTGCAGCAAAAATGCCCATTGTGAAAGCCCCCTGAGAGTGTTTACAGACACTGTTATGCCTAATGGGTTAGAGTTCATAAAAAAAAAAAAACTCCTGTCATCAATTACTCACCCTCATGTTGTGTCAAACCTGTATGGCTTTCTTCCACTGAGTTAAAAAACATATTAGGCAGAATGACAGCCTCAGTCACAATTCACATTCATTGTATAGAGAGAGAAAACATGCGATAACAGTGAAATGGTGACTGGAACTAATGTACTGCCTAATATCTCCTTTTGTGTTACACTGAAGATATAAAGTCATATGGGTTTGGAATGACATGATGGTTTATAGATGGTGGCAGAATTGACATTTTTGGGTGCACTATCCCTTTAAGAACCCATCAGTGTGTAAGATTATTTAAATTATTTCAATTAAAAATGGCATGATTTTGCTCTACATGTAAACACCTTCACTTGTGTTCTGGCATGTTATTCAATACATGTGTTTTGCAGATGTACTGTATATTTACATATTGACATTAAAACCAGAGAAAAACCTAACTATTTAAATTCTATCATGCATATTCGGGTTTCTGTAGTGAGCTGACTTTTGATAGTTATCAGCAATTTTTTGTACATGTAACCACACTCTATGCATGTAATCCCATACACAAAAAAGATAAAAGCTAAAGAGCAATGCACATGCATGCTGAGTTTATTTAGCTGCAAACATGCCAGCTTTGTGCAGACATGACAGGAAAACCCCTAGTCAAAGTTCCCAGAAAAGGAAATAATAGTGAAATGTATACTTGGACGTAATAAAGAAAAAAACTGTGTATAGTGCAACTGTGGGGTAGTCAAGTGCAGAAACAGAGGGTGCTTCTCCATTTATTTATCCTTCTGTAACCTCTTTCTGTCTCTCTCTGTATTTTTTGAGAGCTAGTCTGGCCAGGCAGATTTGACTGGAGCCAGAGTGTAGATACAGGGCTGAGCTCAGATAAACAGCTTCTTGTTTGAGCTGCCGCTGCGTTGAGCTGCTCTTTGGTGAGCTGAGCAGGCTGATAAGAAAGGCAGTGTTGGCGTCGGGGCCATAGCAGCCAAAAGAATGGACCAGGGCCTGGGGAAGCAGACACTCTGACTGCACCCTGCCCTCCCCTGACCGCTTCTCCTCCCAGCCCTAATCTCTCCTCTTTTCTTCTCCCCCTCGCTCTTTTCACAGCAAAGGGCAGAGCTGCCTAATTGCCTGGTGAGAGTGAAATGTATCAGTGGGCCGCATCAGCGTGGAGAGCAGTGGAAGAGATGCAGACGTGGGCATTCGGTCATACCCAGGAAAAGAGGTGCCATCGATGACTGTTAATACAAGCTAACAGAAAGAGTGCACTCTTGGATGGGACATTTCAATGATGGTTCCATCCTTTTTGTGAATCTGTGAAGTCTAATATTGTACTACTATGCACATTTAATCTCAGCCTACATGTAAATTAAACTTTTTAAAGTATTACTTTTTAAAAAATCTAATATAATTTACTCACTCTCATGTCATTCCAAATCCTTGTATGGCGACACAATTGGAGATATTTCGTAATATTTTCATATATTGAGTCCAACCCTCCATCAGGTGAGCTATCATGTAAGCTAATAATGTTGGAATACTTTTGTAAATGTTGGTGAGACTGTCATACAAGTCTTAAAATGTACCATTTTTCAAATGATACTTTAGAGTAAAAGTGTTTCGATATCATTACGTAGCAGTGTGTGAGTAATAAATATATGTTTAATACATGTTTATAAAGTCATAATCAGCCATTGTACTCGTGATTTATGCAAAAGTGAATAACGCACAGCTGTTCATTCATTAATAATTTCACCAGGAAAGTCAGATGAAACGTAGAACGTGGAATGTTCAAGTCAGTTTGCAAAAGTGTACAGTTATAGTATAGTAAATTATAATGTTATAGTAACGTTCATTCTATGAGACTAGGTTGAAATTGAAATTATGCAAACTTGAATGAAAGGAAGTCTTACAGGTTTGAAATGACATCAGGGTGAGTAAATGATGGGAAACTTGTCATTTTTTAATGAACTAAACCTTGTAATCCAAGCACATCAATGTTTTTTATACAACCTTTACAGCTCAAAATATGCCATGTTCCCAATACCTTAAAGGAACAGTTCAAACAAATTTTTTTAATTCTCCCATCATTTACTCACCTTCATGCCATCCCTGATGTGTATGACTCTCTTTCTTCTGCAAAACACAAATAAAGATTTTTAGAAGAATATTTCAGCTCTGTAGGTCTATACAATACAAGTGAATGGGTACCTAAATTTTGACGCTCCAAAAGTACATAAAGGCAGCATAAAAGTAATCCGTATGACTCCATATCTTCAGAAGTGATATGATAGGTCTGGGTAAGAAACAGATCAATATTTAAGTCTGTTTTACTAGAAATTGTAGTCCCTGAGGTGATATGCATGAAGAATGTGAATCATTTAAAAAAAAGAATGTGAAAGTGCCTGGTTAAGAAGACGAGTCTTTAGTCTAGACTGAAACTCAGTGAGTGTGTCTGCATCCCAAACAGTGTTAGGGAGAATATTCCATAGTTTAGGAGCCAAATATGAAAAGGATCTATCTCCTTTTGTGGATTTTGATATTCTAGGAACTATTAACAGGCCATAATTTTGCAATCGTAATGAACATGAATAAATGTAGCCAGTGGCAGCCAAACATTACTTCAGTCTATTACAATGGACTTAAGTGGATGAACTGATGCCAACTCCAACCACAAGACATGGGATACATCATATGCCATTGTCTGAACCTTGGATTTAGGATAGACCTCAACGAAATTACTTTCCGGCACTGACTACAGCAGGAAGGCGGTGAGTGTGTTTGTAGAAGTGTGTGTCGTGGTCGTGTAGAGAGCAGATCCATTAGAAATCCTCCGTGAAGAGTGTGCTCGTAGGTGTGTGTGCGCCATGGCAGTGTAAAGAGTAGATCCCTGAGGAATCCTCTATGAAGAGTGTGTCGTAAGCATGTATGGTAGTAGGGAGCAGATTCGTGAAGATTCCTCCATTGAAGAATGTGTGGGCAGAAGGACAAGCACATTAGCAAACCGGAAGGTAACCGCACTCCAGACACACAGGCAGAGACTGGCAATCAATACAGGTACACAAGACAGGACCTACTGAAGCAGCGAGAGCGAGGTGAGTTCTCTTCAGTTGTCCATTGAAATTCAATGATGATTTGCTCATTTAACGGTCAGATCTTTGATGGCTGAACAATCCTATCCTGCACCCACAAGCTCTATTGCAGGTGGGGCATATATATGTGGTAGTAGTGGTGGTAGTGATGGCAACCACGGCTGTGTGTCTCCTGGTTCTCTCCTGTTGTCATCTGGTTGTCCTCTCCATCTCCAGCATACAAGCCCCATCCCTACAAAACTGTGGTACTATCAGCAGCAACATACTCCATGACCTTGGGTCTGATCTTGCACTTCCGGAAGACAATCTTCATTTGATCCTTATAGCAATTCTTCGGCCCTCCAGCTGAGCATCGATCATGATGTAGCTGGCCATGTAGCACTCTGCGGGGTAGCTGACATGGGGCCATCGCTATCACGTGGCCCAGACACTGCAGCTGGCACTGGGTGATCATGGCCTCCATACTTCTGCAGTTGGTCTTTACAAGTATTTATTTGTGAGGCATATGCTCACGCCATGTAATTCCCAGAATGTGCTTAAGGCATCTGATGTGGAAGCGTTCTAAAGACTTAATGTGATGGCTGTAGGCTACCCAAGTTTCACAGCGATAGAGCAGGGTGGTGACACAGACCGCTTGGTATACAATAACCTTTGTGGAGAGATGAAGGTTCTTATTCTCAAACACTCTGCGTGAAGTCTCCCAAAGGCAGATGTGGCCTGTTTAATCCAGCTCTGGATATTGTTGTCGATGCCGCTATCCTCTGCGAGAATACTTCCCAGATATTTGAAGGATGGCACTACTGACAGCTGTTCACCACCAACAGTGAAGGGAGGTAGAGTGGATGGGACACTGGTACTCCATTGGCAAACCACTTCTGTCTATGTGGTGTTGACAGTCAGCCCCATCCTGCTGTATGCTCTCACCGCCACAGCAAGACTGGACTGGAGATCCTCCAGAGTATGGGCCACAAAAGCACAGTCGTCTGCTACTGTGACTTGAACACACAACAAACTAGCAAAGATCATGTAGAGCGGAGGAGGGCGGGGCCGGGCTGGAACAACGCACGCCCGGTCCCCAATCAGCCTGATGGGGCGCGAGAGGAATAAATGCAGCCAGTGACGACGGTTTGGGAGAGAGAATTACAGGCAGCTGCTCTGTGTGTTTATGTTTGTGTGTTTTTGGTTCACAAGTGAGGTAACTGTCTCAGAGAGGTAGCCCTGGTTAGGGATGAGGCAGCCATGGCCAAAACAGCACGGGCAACAAAGTTTATGGAAGTATTCGGTCCATTTAGGGTTTAAGTGACCATAAGGCTCCTCTGATTTTGGTTTAAACACACCAATGATTTTCCCTTTGAGATCCTTCACAAAGTAGCCTCCGCTGGATCTTTGTGAGATACGTTCAGGAAAGACACCGTTTTCAATTGCCTTCTCTGCCCTTTGAATAATCTCTCCAAACTCTGTGTCTCCTGGGAAATGGTTGAATTCTTCACTGCTATTACATGGAGATGCCAGGTTTTCAGATGACGAGCTGTGTCTGTTTCTATGCGGCCTCTTTTCTCTGCCTGCACGGGGTGAGAGATTTAACAGAAGCAGAAGTGCCTTTTCCCCACACCCGTCTGCTTCCAGCTCCGTCAGTACATTTCCATCGAGTTCCAGATCCGGACCGCTGCCCTGGGGTTCAGCGACAGTCCCAGTGAAGGTGCGGCAAGGGTCTTTTCAAACAGCCCTGCAGGTAATAAATTGTAGATAAATCTCCACCGCCTTTCTCCGGCTCAATGTCAGTGGGATTGCACTCTGCCATAATCATGGGCAGTGGCTTGATTCTGTCTCTGTCCATAGAAACTCAAACACCTCAGATATAGCTCTTATGAACCCCGCTTCATAGCCGGGTGTCAGTTTTTTTCCTGTGCCGTTTCATGTCCACATCTTTCGGCACCAGTGTAAAGTGGATTAAAGGAAAGGAGGAGGCGAGAACCAGCTTGACAATATAAATAATAGTTTTATCACTCGCGCGCACCGGACCAGGAGTGCGTTGTTCCAGCCCGGCCCCACCCTCCTCCGCTCTACAGATCATGGCGCAACGAAGGGTTTAAGTGTAGGAAGAGAATCAATGGAGAACAGGTGCTGTCAGCACACTAATTAGTGGCATGATCAGCGTTCCCTCAGAAATGCCGATCATGCATGCCGGCAGAACCTGAGACACGAGTGAGAGAAAAACAAAACAAACAGAACAAACCATTCACCAGGACTGTGACAAATGAGGCAAAAAATATTTAATTTAAAGTGTGCATGCACGCCCTGTCTTGCGAGAGTGCACGTGTAATCTAGTGATGGGTTGTTCATGATCGATTCGTTCATTTTGAACAAAACAACGAACGACGCAGACAAGAAGATTCCAGAGTAGTGTTAATTTTGTCACCTATTTTTAATTTAGTCTTAGTCTTAGTCTTATGCCAAATGTCCTTGTTAGTTTTAGTCATATTTAGTCATTCACATATCTTTTTTTGTTAGTCAAGTTTTAGTCGACTAAAAGTCTTGTCATTTTAGTCTAGTTTTAGTCAAAAAAGAATTTAAGGTATCTTAGTCAAGTTTTAGTCGACTAAAAGTCTTGTCATTTTAGTCTAGTTTTAGTCAAAAAAGAATTTAAGGTATCTTAGTCAAGTTTCAGTCAACTAAAAGTCTTGTCATTTTAGTCTAGTTTTAGTCAAAAGAAAACTCAATATATCTTAGTCAAGTTTCAAAACATTTTAGTCTTTTTTTAAATAAATTATTTCTGAGATTAATTCTGAGATAACCATTTCAGTCAAATAATGTTTCACACATCTCAAATATTGGTTAAATGTCATAATTACCTGACAAAATACACTTGTTGAATGATATGTTGAATTCACTTTGTTAAACGTGTCTGGTTTTCTGATTTAAGAGGCACATTCACAAATGATGAACTTGTTCTGAAGAGTATTTTATTAAGCAAATAAGTTACATAAAATATATAACCTGCATAATGTATGTGCCACAACACCATAGCTAACTGGTTAATTTACAGCGGATGCCTAAAATCAGCATTAGCTTGTGAGACGTATATTTAAGTTAACTTCCCTGAATGTGTGGGTGGTTAGCCTTTAGATGTCGCTTAAGGTTGGTGGTGTTTTTCCCCGATAATTTTTGTCCGCAGTGCTTCCTGTCAGTTATAATGACACATTCTGACTTTTTGTCAATATCATTGTACCTAAAATGCGACCAAATATCGAGCCTCTTCCTTCTACCTCGCATGTCGTCGGCGCTCGTCGCGTATTCGCCACTGTCTATGATTGTTGTGTTCTTGCTCCATGTAGTTTCGTGTTGCAGCCACAGGAGTATGAGACCTGTAACCGTTACTAGAGCAACAGTGCGAACTCATTCGGAATATTTTGAAGGCGTAACAGCAGAATATTCTATCTCATGATGAAAAAGTAGAGATGATTGTATACGAAAATGAAGAGAGATTTTATCTTAGTTTTTATTTTATGCAAAACATTTTAGTCTCGTCTTTTTTCGTCAACAATAATGCATGTTAATTTAGTCTTAGTCAGCGTTTTTGGACATTGGTGCAGTCTCGTTATCGTCTCGTCTTAGTCATGGAAAAAAAGGTCGTTGACGAACATATTTAGTCTCGTCTCGTCTGACGAAATTAACACTATTCCAGAGGTGAACTAATCTTTCTGTTTCTCATAATTCTTGAGAACCCTTGGCTGCATTAGCATTTTTTTCCATATTGGGACAATAATCAAAGTTTGCGTAAGTAAATGTGTTGGGGGGGATTTGGCTATTGAAAATGTAAAATTTTTATTTAATATTGCTCAAATCAACTAAATGACTTGAATAAAGATTTGTTCATTTTGCTGAACGAGAGTCAAAGATCCATGTCAGTAAAATGATCCGATCTTCCCATCACTAATCTGAGAAGGCCTCTGTAACACATTGGTTATCATTGTAGTCATTATAATTGATTATTAAATTCTGTAATCGATGCATCATATTTTCAGACTAATATTGATGCATTTTACAACCCTGCTCTAAATACCCTCTACTATCACAATTTATCATCATGCCTGCGGAGAGCCGCTGATATATGCTAAACATGCCAGAAGATTGGCAATTAATAATGCTTGGACAACGCATTAATGCAGGGACAATGCTTTGGCTCAGCCCTGGACCAAACCCACATCTACTTCAAATATTCTGTAGTCCCATAACTACACAATCTGTATCTCTCTCTCTCTCTTTGTGTGTGTGTGTGTGTGTGCGCGCGTGTGTGTGTGTGTGTGAGTGCGTGAGTGTGTGTGTGTGTGTGTGTGTGTGTGTGTTTATAAGCAGCCTGTCTCCAGTTGATGCTCATTGACCCCACCCATGGGCCTGACTTTACTTTGCTTAAATGAGTTCACATTTACTATTTAGTATGCTGTTCAAAATTGTTCCAACTTTTTTTGACTAGGTATGACTTTCGATCACATTTTTGATGCCATTGCATTCAGCCAAAAGAATGCAACACAAAGAAGCCTGTGATCATGGTACAAGATGTTAAAGTGCGTAAAGGGCGTTGTTCAGCATGATCCACAGTGACTCTCTTACCCTATTGAAAAATTGCTTTTTCTTATTTAAAGAGGTTTATGCTTAAAACAAGAAGAAGAAAAACTATTTGCCAATAGGGTAAGAAAAATAAACTTCTAAAACAAATCTAATAACCTTACAATTTTGCATCATGTATCTTGTTTGAAGGATGCTTACATATTTTTAACACGATCAAGAGATTTTTTTTTTTTTGCTGTGTAGATGTTACTATATTGTGTATTTAGCATTGCTGGGTTGGCCATTCGGTATTCAAACCCAGAGTTATACTTTATATAACCATTATGAATAAGATAGTTCTATTTTAGGCATGTGGAGACTTTAACTTGTAATCTAGAAACACACAGTATAGTCAAAAAAAACAAAAACAAATCTAATTGCACAGCTGTAATTATGCCTTTGAATTTGACAACTCAGATGAGTGAATGCAGTAATACTGACAGTGATTTATAGAGTAATTTTACAAGGACTTCTGAGGACATGATTTTTTCCTAATTAATAACATTGGCAGCTTGGCACAAAGCAGGGCATACTACAGATCTGCCGTCAGGTCAGATGATCCTTGTCAAACTTGGCTCACTGTCTTTTACTTTTTCACTCTCTCTCTCTTCTCTCTCTCTCTCTCTCTCTCTCTCTCTCTCTCTCTCTCTCTCTGTGTGTGTGTCTGTCTGTCTTTCTCTCAAGCTGTTCTATCTCACAGTGCCTGAGGACTGACTGTGGCTTCTTTTGTGCTCTTGCTTATTTTTACTGACCTGAAAAAGGCAGACAGACACTGATCAGAGCCTGGTTAGGGGTGGAGGAAACAGGGGGCCCTCCTGGAGGGCGAGGTGGAATAACAGTTTCAGAGCTCTCAGGTGTCAGGCCGTCTGGCCGGAGGTTAGGAATGGTGATAAACTGAGCCTGATCTCATAAAAAATACCTGATTTTTGACAAAATGAAATAACATGGTGCATTGCTTGTATCGCTTCCGTTTCAAGGTGAAATGCCCACCCAGCGCTAAAAGCAAGTTAAATGTCAGACAGTTAAATGCTAATTACAGGTGAAAAATGCAGTTTTTGAAGAAACCACATAATTTTGTGGCATGTTTCTATGACACTTCCAGTTCAAGTGTTGACTCACGTACTTTGCTAACTCGCACTTCTGCTTTCAAAGTCAAACAGCCCATCAGTTGAGCTATCTCACAACTTAGTCACATCTAAATACGCTTGTAAATGTATTTGGAAATGTAATGCAAGCCTTAAAATATATTGTCTTTAAAAACATGGGTTATAGTAAAAGTGTTTAGATGTCATAAGATAGCATTGTGTGAGTAACAGAGCAAAAAATAAGTGATTATGGACTGTTAATCCACTGTTTTACTTGTGACTTTCGTGAAAGTGAATAAAACTCATTGTTGCACATCTAGTGTTTACTTCACCAGAAGTCTGTTGCAAAATGTAGAGTGAGGCTCGTAAAACTGATTTTGCTAAATTATAGTAATAGTAACGGGATTCTATATGACCCAGTTCAATAAATCCACACCTGTGACCGCACATTCTATATTAATATGGCAAGCTGCTTGTCAATGCTATTTAGGATAGAAACAGCCATTTAGGATATATTTAATAATTAAAAAAAATATTACTTGGCAGAAATTTTTTTTTTCTGACAACTGAGTCGTAACATTTCTGATCATTTAAAATAAATGGTACATTTATTGAACATTGGTGTCTATATCATATTGTTATTTCCACGACTGTATTAAAGCAATAAGCCACTCGAGTCTGTGTGTGATTTTACCACTGGTAAGAGTTCTGCATAATGTCGTGCCTACAAACACCCTTTACCTCATGCAACCTCTGCGTTGGTCCGGTGGGTCAGTTTGCAATCTCACCACAAGTGAACCGCTCCAGAGTAAGCCTCGTTCAGGCGGTCTTGGACCAATTGTTTTGGTGCGGACCTGAGAGCGATTGTTGTGTTCATATATGCCTAAACGAACCGAACAAAGGGAGAAAATGCGCCAGGTTCTGAAACAAACGCTTAAAACGAGCCAGGTATGAAAACGCTCTAATGTGACAGTACCAGTCCAGACTGGTTAATCCACAGAAAAGCCCCAGTACATTCACTAACTGTTTTTCAGTTTGCAAACTGTTTTTCAGTTTACAGTTACAGGGTGGGTATTACGATTATCTGCGTTATCTGAAGAAATCACATTTTAACCTCTTCTATCACCAGCCTCATCCCTCCCTAAATGTATAGCTTCCTTAAGACAATAAAAACGGACAACCTAATGACACAACCGACTGATATGATTGCTCAACCCTGTTTATTAGGGTTTATTGAGAAACTCAAAAGCCAAATGTACACTGTCAAATAGATTACAGTATAATTAAAAGCATACAAAAGATTAAAGAACTCAGGACACTTGGACACCTAAGCCACACTTGAAATTGTATGCATGTCATTCTATTAGACAAATTATGAAAGCAAATAACATCTCCAAACTAATGATGCTAAAGCTTTTCTTAGAACTTACCTCACTTAGCCATTTTTGCAATGACTTTTAACCAACTGGTGTCAAGGTCATTCATATTTGTGAATGTACTATGCAGTCAATTCCTCTCAAGTTCACACAGGTTTTCTATAGGCAGTCGCATAACTATTGGGTTGACAGGGTGTGCAGTTGCCCTAGGGTCCAGGGTTAGAGGGGGCCTGATGGGTGATGAAAAAATACAGAGGCCCCCCCTTCCCCGGAAGGCACAAATAACCGAAGGGGACTAGCCCAACCCCTAACCACTTGACTAGGTCACTTGACTTTGTCTGTGTCTTTGGAAGTGGTGGCCAGACATGGATGTCCTTTCAGGACTTTGTCAAGGGGAGTATAAGGATTTTACTCAAGTGCTTGCATGCTGCCTTTTAAGGAATGGGCATGCATGGAGGGGCCACGGGCTAGATGTCCTCCTGAGGCACCCACTAAGATCATAAGATCAGTCTTAAGGCAGCTCACCCTGTCTCTCTGGGCTGGGAGCAGGAGAGGCCATGACTCAGCGACAAACAAAGAGTCCGATGACAAAGGAGATAAGGGCTCATCGCGTCACCAGAGCACACAGAGCTGGGTGATAATACCACTGGCCTCTCCCTGCTGGCTCCAGTCTGCTCTGCCCTCTCGCCGGTGCCATCTTGTCTTTATTCTCTCGAACAAACACACACACTAACTCTGTACTTTTTCTCACGACAAAGGCTTCCCCACCCCCTGGACAGACTGCCTCCATAAAGCCACGCTTCACTGCACAGAGAAAGAGAGAGATACAGCTCCTGACAGCGATTACAGACTGCGACGCCAGTCTGTGCACTATCATCAGGGTGTAATGGGGTAGATAATACATGGAAAACTCTACAAAAACGCATCCAATGCCATTGTTCAGCGATAGATGCTCAGACAGAAGAATAGACACAAAGATCAGACCCTTTCCCATGTCGCCATTCTTTATTACATCATCACAGCATATTTATAGCTGAAGTGTGTAATTTTTTCATTGTTAAAATGCTTTCTCAAAGTGTAAACACTGTGACGCTGTGGCACTTTCAAAACATTACTATGTTTGTTTGATTGTCCCAATCAGCTTGCTGCAAAAACAGCTCAACCAATGGCATGAGTATGGGGCAGGTCCAGGAAGATAGGAGTGTTCAGGAAACCTGTTTAAAAACAATGCTTATTTTGAACTAATCTAAGTGAAGCCAGTAGCACAGACATCACACACTTAAGCTTTAATGACCCACCATGAAAATTCAGCTCTCAAGCTTGCTTGTCCTGTCTTTGTGCAGTTAGACCATAACAATATAGAACGACAAGAATAAATGAATAAATGACAAGAATAGTACCATAGGAATGTGTTTATCTTATGCTCAGATTGGCAAGGATACAATCATATATGAACGAGTGAACGTGCCTGGATGCACGCTAAAGTACTCCCGACTGTGCTGGACATGAAAATTGGGGTCAAGTTCAGTTCAGGGGTTGAAGACTAGCCTGCTGCACATGTGTCCTCCTGATTCCTGTTGCTATCTAAGTTGGAGGAGTAGAGGAGGTCAGCGGTGATGGCTTTGTACTGTGACCCCTGGCCATACACACATCCACAACCCCCTTTCTATCATACACAGAGACAATGCTCATGTTCACAGCTCAAGAAAGGGCAATAAGACTTGACACTCTGTCTAACTGACTCTTTAGTTGTTAAAGAAGCAACACCTTATTGAAACTGTGGAGCCACATTTTGACCATTTGCATTACAAAAGAAAGTGGTAATCAGTGTAAAACGTTTATGAAATGCTAATGGGATGGAATTCAGTGGAATACAACAAGAGGAAGATGTATGATTGCTATAATTATTTTTCTTGTTACAGCATGAATATTTAAGCACATTTTGAACCTGATAAAAACTTTTTTTTCCTTTGCAGACAACTTATCAGATTGTGGTTTACACATTTTTGGAGTTTGGAGAAAACATGCTGTTTTTAATCAAGTAATCAAGTAAAAGTCATACAACTGGTATGATCTTATGCATTAAATTACTCAAAGTTATGAAGGTCTGCCAAATGTTACCAACTCCCTCTTTTACTTCAGTTGTGATTGTTTTGTTGGAACACAGAGCAAAAAAAATTCAGATACAGGTCTTGTTTGTTCAGAGAAATTGTGTTCATTTTACAGTGCCTTCAGAAAGAACACTGTTCCCCTAATGTTTTAGAAAATTTTCATGTTATTGACTTATTGCAAATTTTATTGAATTATTATTACTGTTGTCAACTAGTCAAGTGGTTTTTATTGTCATTTCTTCCTACGTACATGGGGAGAAACTAAACAAAGTGTCTCCTGAGACCACAGTGCATAACATTTAACATGTAACATGTCTTACAATACTATCACAGTTAGACACATGAAGTAGTGCAAAATTTAATACAACAGTGAATAATAAACAACAATACGAAACAACACTGTGCATGATAAATAAGTACTCATTCTGAATACAACAATAAATATTGAAAGCAGAAAAATTCTGATGTGTGCAGGCACCCATATAGAGTTGTGTGCAATAATTACTCTTGGTAGTTACTGTTTAGTCTTTAGTATTGCAGTGAGTTAGGCTTAATATGTGCAAGAGCAGTTACTCTTAGTGCAAAAGGACAGACAAAGATAGATTAATATGTACAAATGAATTTTGTTAGCTGAAGCAGTGCAAATAAATAGGCTTCTAATGTCAGACTGTCAGATTCATCAGCCAATCATATTGATTATTTGTTGTTGGTGGGTGTGGTCTTTAGGAAATGTCCCGTTCAAGGCCTTCTAGCTGACATTCAGTGATGCAATCACACTTTAAGTGATATAAGTAATTTGAAAGCAAAGAGTGCAACATCTAGCTGACGAGTTGGCTGTCGTGCCGCTATCTGGTTGAGAACGAGATCCTTATGGATTTAAAAACCTGAGATGTTCTGTATGACCGTGTCATTTTTTAATTTATCAAACAGGTAAGGTGAACTAATTTTCACAAAGCAAAATTGGCATGTGCTTTTTGCATTGTTATAGCAACTTAAGGAGCTTTCAAAGTGTAAATTAGTCTGGCAGGAGCATTCAGTGCTTTGTATGCATTGCATGCTAAATTTAAATCACAAATATTATTAGATAGCTTATTCCAGGTATTATAGACCTCTTGGTAGATTCCTATGAAAAAAAATATAATTTTATAATGTCTAGTATGGGAGACATTAATTTCACAAAACAATAATACTACAATTACAATTAGGCTTGCTTGAGCATTCAGTGTTGTTTCAAGTTTTGGCTTTCGTGCGTGGACGTGCTTTAAAAATGTCAATTGGTATGATTAGTTGGCTGCGACATAATGTATGATGTCCATATGCACAGGGTGTCTTATTCATTGAGAAACTCTGGTGTCTTAATCGCATGAATCTCACTGAATGCCTAGACTTAAAATGCACTGGCCGCCACTGACCACACTAATAGTTTTCCTTTAGAAAATGCATTGAATCTATGTTTACGCCTCTCATCCACACGGGAATTACGTTTTCCTCTAACAAAAACAGACTTTGGAAAATGCTCTCTAGTGCCACATACTTTAGAAAACAATGATGTTAGTTATGTGATTAGATGATGGGGATAAAGTCAGGTTTCTGATATTCTTAATCTGCAGTCATAAACTAAATGGTTTTATGATGGTCCATAACAGATATGCAGGATTATGACAGCCCTCTTTCTGAGTAAATTGCAAGGAGTGTGTGTGTGTGTGTGAGAGATAGAGAGAGAGAGAGAGAGAGAGAGAGAGAGAGAGAGAGAGAGAGAGAGAGAGAGAGAGAAGAGAGAGAGAGAGAAGAGAGAAGCAACAATGATGGCCCTTGGCCCGGGTAGGATACGGGCAGCAGTATATAGTCATGGGCAGAGTCATCATCTGGCAGCACATTCCTGTCCTATCTGTGCAGTAAACTGGATCTCCTACTTTCTCTTATCAGCTGTCAGGAATTCTCTAACTGAGGCTCTCCCTCTCTCACTGTCTCTCCCTTCCACTCCTTCTGTCTTCTTCACTGACTTCTCTCCCTTTGACATGGAGCAAGGACGGTTAATGTTCATTAAGATAAGGGAGCACCACGAGATGATAGATGCCTCTGAAAACACACTGCAACCCAAACACTGGGAGTGGATAAGTCACATCATCAACGGCCCAACATCTAACCTTCCTCCAGCCTCCATTGGCCAGTTATTCTCCATTAGTGAATAACAAATATGCGCTCATTAGAGGGGGAAATGGTGTTGTAAATGCAAACTGTGCATTTGCACTAAGGCCTACAGTGCCGCTGGACAGGCCGCCTCTGCCCAGCACGGCATGGCTCTCCTGCAAGTGCACCAAGTCAAGGTGCTGAAAGAACTGCACGAGGGTAGTCTTGACCCGCCCAGGTTCAGTGGCATCCGCTTCACCTTGGTGAAGGGTGAGAATGCTGCTGCCTTGCACGTGGAGATTGTGTCCATTTTACGGAAGGACGCAATAGAGCCTGTCCCTCTAGCCGAGATGAAGCCTGTCCCTCTAGCCGAGATGAAGATCTTTCTTCGGTACCCACTTCATTGTACCGAAGAAAGGCAGTGTGTTGCGTCCAATCTTGGACCTGCGAGTACTGAACCGGTCCTTGCACAGACTCCCGTTCAAGATGCTGATGCAAAAACGCATTTTAGCGAGCGTCTGGCATCAGGATTTGTTTGTGGCGGAAGACATGAAAGACTTGTGCTTCCATGTCTCGGTTTTACCTAAACACAGGCCCTTCCTGTGGTTTGCTTACGAGGGCCAGGCGTATTAGTACAAGGTCCTCCCCTTCGGTGTGTCCCTGTCAACTCGTGAGGCAGCCCTTGCACCTCTAAGGGAAGTGGGCGTCCGCATCCTCAACTATCTCGACGACTGGCTGATCCTAGCTCACTCTTGGGAATTTTTGTATGTGCACAGGGACCTGGTGCTCAGGCACCTGAGCCAGCTGGGGCTTCAGGTCAATTGGGAAAAGAGTAAGCTCTCCCCAGTTCAGAGCATCTCTTTTCTCGGCGTGTAGTTAGACTCAGTCTTTATGATGGCACGCCTCACGAGCGAGTGTGCGCAGTCGGTGCTGAACTGGCTGAAGGTGTTCAGGCGGAGAACGGTTCCACTGTAACAATTTCAGAGGCTACTGGGGTATATGGCGTCCTCGCGTAGGTCACGCCGCTCAGGTTGATGCATATGAGACCGCTTCCGAGTCCATGTAACACAATTCATCTAGTTTTGCCGTTTTGTATTGAGACCCCTAGTGTCACTACATCGACACAACGTCGAGTGAGTGACAGATATGGAGAATTTTGGTTACTTTCGTATCCTCTGTTCCCTGATGGAGGGAACAAGACATTTTGTCCCTCCTGCCACAACACTGAACTACCCACTGAAATGGCCAGGACCTTGTCTCGACTCCTCAGCAAAAAACCTGAATGAGTGGTTGCAAGCCAGCTCTTTTTATACCTGTATGTCCAGGGGAGTGGCATGCAAATTCCACTCGCATATTCCCATTGGCCTTTGCTCAAATATAAGAGGTGTTTTGGGCTCCCAAGGGCGACCCCAAGTGTCACAACATCGACACAACGTCTCGTTCCCTCCATCAGGGAACGGAGGTTACCAAATTAACCAGGATGATATATATGTTGTATATGCAACATTAGTTAATGTATAATGAACTACTGTAACAAGACTAACATTGATGAACAACTATATTTTCATACATTAACCAAGATTAACAAATGCTGTGAAAATAAATGTTAATTGTAGTTCATGATGCCTAATGCATTTACTAATGTTAACAAATCTTAAGTGTTATCAATATATCTGTATTTTTTAAAACCCCATTGTCATTTTAAAACATAAACCTAACAATATGCCAATGGTGTAAGAAAAATACAGCTTCATCTAATTATCTACAATTTTGATTATCAAGTTAGTGTACTGTATCTTGTAAATGTACTGCACACAACACCAACCTCTTGAGATTAAACTGTTGCTAAACATTAATTTTAACCACTCCATTTAAAAAAATTATTCAAAGACTCTCATACCTCCTGCTCTTAGCATGTTACACATCCAGACTGGAGCCTGTTTTGTTCATTAATTGCATTCTTACAGTGAACACTTTGGTTCATTAATACACAGATAAACAGCACTGTAATGATACTTTATTACAAACCTTCAGATGTTCCTGTATGGATTTAAAAGAAATAAAACCAAATTCATTCAGTCCTTTATGAAACAAAATTGGAACCAGATGGCAATTTGAGCCCTGCTGTCTTGTGATTTTGAAAAAGAGAACAAGAACTTCAAAGATCACTCCGCATTTAGCGCTAACCACAATGAAATATTACACGAGAACGTTTAAAAATTCCCATGCCTCAAATTCTTACAACAGCATGAGCAAGCCAAAGGATCACTCAATAGTTTAGTTACATAGTCACACATGCAGCTAGAAACAGTGGAAGTGTTTGTTCAACTTATGAACACTAAATGGACATCACAGATTCAAAAGATGAAAATCTTTTTATTAGCTCTTTATTAAATGTCAACAATTCATAAACATTACAAAGAGATTTATTTTGTTTTTTGCACACATTTAATTAATAAATTAAAAAGACAATAAATATGTTGATAAAATAGTTTGACTCATACCTCTTTTAAAAAATAATTAAATGCATTATTTTCACACACACACACACACACACACACACACACACACACACGTTGTTGCGTCTATCCTTATGAAGACTCTAGATAGACATAATGATTTTTAAACTGTATGAATTATAGATTCTATCCCCTAACCCTAAATCTAACACTCTGTAGAGCAGAGGAGGGCCATCAGGCTGATTGGGGACCGGGCGTGCATCGTTCCAACTCGGCCCCGCCCTCCTCTGCTCTACACCCTCACAAAAATCTTTCTGCATTTTTCCTTTTTTAAAAAACATAGTTTTGTATATTTGTTTTAAGCGATTTGAATTATGGGGACACTAGAAATTTACTCACAAACCACATTTATAGCCCAATACTCTTGCAATTACCAGTTTGTAACCTAAAAAAATGTCCTCTTAAACCATCCAAAGCCACCCACACACACATATACACCAATCAGCCACAACTTTATAACAGCATAACAACATATTGTGTAGGTCTCCCTCGTGCCACCAAAACAGTGCCAACCCGAATCTCCAGAATAGCATTCTGAGATTATATTCTTCTCACCACAATTGTACAGAGCAGTTATCTGAGCTACCATAGACTTAATTCATTCTCTGTTGACCTCTCTCACTGTGCACATACAAAAACATTGGATGTTTTTTGTTTTTTGCTCCAGTCTAGAGACGGTTATGCATGAATATCACAGGAGATCAGCAGTTACAGAAAGTGTTGGGGGTAATGCGATAAAAGTAACATGTCTTACGTAATCAGATTACTTTTACGAGTAACGAGTCAAGTAATGCAATATTTTTTATTTTAGAACATAATATAGTAACTTTTTAAATAAAGTAACGTGTTGCTTTTGTACACCTCTACTGTGCCTGTATTGCGAGAAATCGGGAGTAAAAGTGTGCAAACTCCGGGGAGGAGATGTAGTGCATGATCGGTATTGTTGAGACGAGTCACTTTTTTTTAAATGAATGGGAGAATACCCAACCAAGAAGCTCTAGCACACAACAGCCAATGGGTGTAGAAAGCAAGTCCTGCCTTGCAGGTAAAAAAGCCAATCATCTTTTAGAGACAGACATTGCCTGTCAATCAACTCGCTAACGTGCATTCACATTTCATGTTTTAGAGTAATATGAGGTCAACATTTGGTTGTGAAACACGGTTGATTCATGTGTTAGTAATACACACTGCATTAAAAAAAAACGCGTTTAGGCAGATGGATTATAAGACTAGTTTTCTACTGGCCATGACATGATACACAGGGTGAAATACTTGCTAAATTCACTGACTTATGTAGCCGAACTGCTCCGTGTTAGAGCTCCTTGTATCTGGGAGAATGGGACGAGAAAAGCTGACTCTGGATCAGTGGCTCCGAGCAATGTTCTATATTGATTGTGTACGCAGAGAAAATGTTTAAGTTTCTAAAAAGATTCTACATTTTTGAAGTACTTTGATTCATGAAACAAACCATTATTATGACATTTTGGTAGCATTAAAAATTATTCCATTCAAGTTGTATCAAAATGCGTCTTTGAAGTTTTGTCGTCTGTACGCACCGTGGATCGACTCAAAACAAGTGTGCACAGAGATAACTTAAGTAAAAATATGAATTTATTCATCAAATTTGTTCCTTGAACATGTTAGACTGGCATTCCCCACTGAATTTTATCCTGACTTCTGAAAAACATCTCAAGTTGACTCTGGCATTGTCGATGGGCACCGCATTTGATGACAGATATGATGCAGGTTCAAGTGTAGGTAAGACAGTAGTTATACTTCATTATTCATATTGGCTGCCATGTTGATGGAAAAACAAATCACGCATATTCATGTTATTGATTTTTTTTATAATAAATATGATGTGAAGACCTACTATATCAGTATCTGTTTTTTACTATGTTATTTTGACAAGAGTGTTGTACAGTAGCTAGCATGACCTGTAATGTCTCTTTTATGCAATGCATGGCTTATTTGTGTGGAACGCATAGCAGAAGAGAAAGTGGCTGTGAGAACAAAGTAATGCAAAAGTAAAGTAACGCATTTCTTTCCATAAAAAATAATTTTTAATTAATTAAGTTACTTTAAGGAGTAACACAATATTCTAAAGAGTTACTTTTAACGTTACTCAACACTGCCTACATCTGTACCAACTTTCCCCTCTGCTCATGTGATCATGGACGAAGAAAAAAACGAGAGAGACCTGCTCGACACTAAAAATACAGCCATGCAGCACCGTTCCACTGCAATCCTATACATACTTGAGAGTTAACCCAGGGAGAATGTAATGCCCTGTAAGTGGCTACAACTGTGGAAATATGAGATGACGGAGTGTGCAAGGCTGAGCAGATTATCAATTAAGGCAGTGGCCTCTATATTAGCAGATACTCCAAATAAATCCAATGACCTAAAGTGTGTCTATGCAATGGAAGAGGTACTTTAAATGATTTCCTGGGATCGAGGTGTCAGTGCTCCTCTGCAAAGTTCACAGGATCAAAAGAGGGTTCTTATTTTGTCTTCTGCCTAAATGGACCATTTTTTATTATTAAATGTTTGGGGGGAACACCTCTGACCAAATGTTGCATTCTGACCAAAAATCTAGATCCAGAGAATAGCAATTGATTCTGGCGAAGAGCCTTGTAATAATATTTGTGCTACCAATATGAATTTACTGGGAAAAAAGGAGGGCAGAAGTGTGCTCTGAACTGGCCTCAGTTTAAGATGATTCACAGCAGGCTCTCTCTGTGACTGTGAAGATATGGAAGACAGATTGGAGAGGGTAGAGCAGACAGTATTACAGCTCACATACTGTACAACAATCATCGCTTACTGTACATCTGTTTCAGACTACGCTACATACAATATAGCCATAATTTTGCTCACTCTGCTTGTAAATCTATTGATATTGTTCTTGAATCAGGAAAAAAGAATGGGAAAAAAACAGAGACATGGTGCAATGGCAAAGGTGTTTAGTAACGAAGTACATATACTTAATATCTATTTTGTTATCTATCTATTCACTTTTACTTCAATACATTTGGAAATTTTAGATACATTTCTCTGGACCCTTTCGTTACTTTTGCAAAAAAAAAAAAAAATGATGAAATAATAAAAACATGATCACACAAGAAATTGGCATAATGTGTCCGATAGTTTTGGTACTCGTATGCCGATGCGCTGACATGCAGCATTCTTATCAGACATGTTTGCAGTGGTTTCAATGCATTTACTTTTCTACCAGGCACGATTGGCATTGCTTTGCGTGGGAGACTAGGTTTCAAAGCCAGACAGTAACCATGTTTGAATAATCAATGACAAGCATGATTCGGAGGTTTCATTTTTCCCATGAACATAAACTTTTTACTCCACTAATGGTTAAGGTAAGGTTGTGTTTGGGGATAGAATCTATAAATATGTGCTTTTCTCTTTATTCTATAACATCCTGTAAAGCTGAAAACAACTTGCTTCACAACTAGTTTTTGGCAACCTCTCCTAGACATAAATGTAGCTCACAAGCGCCTGTATGCCCTACAGCACTTTCCGCTTTGGCCACTAGGGGCAGTTTTTTTTTATTATTATATTTGTCAGCATGTACCGATTTTGATGAAAAAGAAGTCCGTCTACTCTTTCAGATTTCACTGTGAGATCAAACTGGACAATGCATGTTGCATCTCAACATTAATTAGAAATGAATTGATATGTTTTTGTCTTAAAAATTATGAGTGTTATCAAATACTGATGAAGTTATGAGCAATAAGATTTGTTCAAGTCTCCCGCCTTTTCTTGAGAACTGTTCAAGTGTAATATTTAGCCATAGTTGTACTTGACTCAATTTCCTTAAAGGTATCTTTTTTTAAAGGGATAGTTCACCCAAAAATGAAAATTCTCTCATCATTTTCTCACCCTCAAGTCTTCCCAGATGTGCATGAATTTCTTTGTTCTGCAGAACACAAATGAAGATTTTAATAAGAAAATCTCAGCTCTGTAAGTCCATACAATGCAAGTGAATGAGTGCCAAAATCTTGAAGTTCCAAGAAGCACATATTCCCATCATAAAAGTCATTCACACAACTCCAGTGGATTAATTAATGTCTTGAAAAGTGAAACGCTAGGTGTGTGTAAGAAAAAGATCAATATTTAAAAAAAATATTAACTATAAAATGTTGCTTCCTCCCAGCTGTGGTATGTACAGTCACGAGGGTCCAATACACACTGCCTCTCACGTGAAGTGAGCACATTGGATAGTTCAAGCGAGAACTGAAGCGTGAAATACGTAAAATAGGGAAGAAATACGGAATGGATCAGGAATGTTTTACAGAAGCTGAATCGGTTTTGCTACAGATTTGTATTTGTATCAGTTTTTTTTTTCAGCATGGTAATTGTGTGTGCTTATCCTGGATGCCTCAACCTACTGAAATTTTTTTTATTATATACGCGGGCATCATTGTAAGAGAAAAGACTAACTTTTCATAGTTTTTCTATCAATGATCCTGAGGGTGTGCAGTGAACAGTTTTCCCCTTCTGATTTCAGACCCAAATTTTAGATTTTTTTTTTTTAAGAAAAGGAGGGGCAAGTCAAAATATATTTATGTGGTATCAGCATTATGCCACAAATGCTGTCGATTGAGCTTAACTTGTATTAAACCCTTAATATTCCTTTAAAGTCTCGACATCAACTTTTACTCCTCAAACTATACCAAAATGTTTTTTTTTTCTTTTCTCGGTTTATCCCTTTAAAAGTGTAGTGGGAATGTGGCCATTTATGCACATCACTGGAACCTACCAATATCCACAGGGGGTCTGTAATTACCTACAATGCAGCAGTGGGATTATGCCCTGCCTGGTATAGTCTGTTAGGCTTGTTCTCTCTCTCTCTCTCGCTCGCTCTGTTAAATCATAAATGCTTCTTCCTCTCTCCCAGCCAGGCTTCTTCTTAGTTCACAATACTCAGAGAGGTCTGCAAATATTCACGTACGTCAAAGTATTGCACCTCAAGATATTTGAACAGCTCCTGTATGAGGTTACTGGGTAAACAGTGCCCTTTGCACTGGTAAGACATCATGGCTCCACTCTGGGACCATGAGGAGGGCACCAGGAGTTTAGGGGCTGACACAGAGTGAAATAAGGCAGGACTGATTAAGATGGACTGCTGATAAGGGTCCAGCATGCACAATGGCTTCCATACTATTCGTGGGCGGGCAACACACGGTCGCACGCAACCCTACACAAGCACACAGGAATGCTCTCTCACCCCATCACACACACAGCCACTCTCACTTACAAGCAGGACTGCGCCGCCATACCATTAGATATCTTACCATCAGCGTGGAGGCTGGCAGACACAACCCTTTGAGATGCAATCCTCAGACTTTCCAAGAGCAGCCTCTTGCCCTAATTATTTGATTATATCCAGAACAACATTACTTTAACTCGGGAGAGGAGAAAAAGTCTTTATTACTCATTAAATTCCTCCTGACTTGCTATTTGTAACCTTGGCTAAAAGTTATCAACTTCAAGCTGTCAAGTGAGTGCCAGATTGCGTCTAGTTTCTAAGATTTTTAGAGCAGGGAATCGTTTCTTCAGATTAGTTCTGCTCTTGGTTCCTCACTACAGGCCTGTGCATCCACATCCAACTCAACACGTCAGCCTACACTGGTCCAGCTGGGGTGAAACTAGCCATTTTTCAAGGGCTGCATTCACAAAATGTTCCAGCACCTATAGGATGGAAACATTTGAAATTAGATATCCACAAGATCTCAGTTGTTTTGCTAAAACAGCAATGAGATTAAATGGAGAGCAAATGAGAAAGGTTGCTTAAAAGAATAGTTCACCACCCCCAAAAAATATTTTTTAATTTAATTATGCTGTCTTAAACAAGTATAACATTCTTCTTCTGCAGAATAGAAACAAAGATAGAGATTTGATTTTTTTATCTATACAATGAAAGTCAATAGGGTCCAAAACTTTAAATCTCCAAAAAGGATAAAAAAAAAGTAATCCATATTAAAACTACAGTGAACAAATCTACAGACAGAAACTCAAAGATCTTCCTGGAGAGTCCCGCCTAAATAACATCACTGCAAGGAAATCAACCATAATTTTCATGTACAACCCAATTCGAATTCCAAAAGTTGGGACAGTATGAAAAATGCTAATAAAACAAAAAAAAAAAGTGATTTGTAAATTATATTCACTCGTTGCTATATTGAAAGAATTACAACTACAGATTATATGATGTTCCCCGTCTGTCACTCACTTCGGCGTTATGTCGAAGAAGCGACACTAGGGGTCTCTCTTGAGCGCCAAATATGCCTCTGATCTATGAAAAAAGGCCAATGAGAAGTTGGCAGACAGAATTTGCATGTCCCGCCCCCGGACATATGGGTATAAAGGCGGGGAAATGCATCTATTTCATTCAGAAATTTTCTTTGGAGCCGATGGCCGTGTATGCAGCGAGCTGCGAGTCACACGCCTGTTCTTTATAAAAATGTCTTTCCGCCCCTGTGTAGTTCCTGGATATGGTAGAGTGCTCTCCACTTCAGACGGCCACAGGCGCTGTCTCGTGTGTCTGGGCTGCGATCACATTGAGGCAGAGTTTATGGATGGTTCATGTTCTCACTGCGAGAACATGACCATGGCAACATTGTTGTCACGGCTTTCCTTCAACCGAAGGAACGCCACTCCAGCCACCCCCCACGTCGCTCCTTCTTCCCACGGGATTCAGAACTGAACTGGAACCCTCCATCCTCCCCACAGCCATCTCGGCTGGATGATTGGTTCCTGGGGTCTGCGTGCCACTCACAGCCACGCCACCTCCCTTTCTTCCCAGAGGTGCATGATGAGCTGACGACTGGATGGAGAGCACCCCTCTCTACTCGTCACAATGCCCCTCGCTCATCCGCTCTCACTACCCTCGACGGCGGAGCGGCCCACATGTACACGGCGATTCCCCAGGTGGATAGGGCGGTTGCGATCCACCTATGCCCCGAGAACGGCGCCACCTGGCGGGGTTGCCCTGTGCTCCCCTCCAAGGCCTGTAGGACAACGTTGTCATTGGCCGCCAAAGCCTACAGCGCCACCGGACAGGCCACTTCTGCCCTGCATGCCATGCCCCTCCTGCAAGTCCACCAGGCCTAGGTACTCAGAGATCTGCACGAGGGTAGTCCTGATCCCGACGTGCTGCAGGAACTCGCGAAATCACGGCCCTCTTACTCGAAGATGCGATAGAGCCTGTCCCTCCAACCAAGATGAAGAAGGGTTTCTACAACCCGTACTTCATTGTACCCAAGAAAAGGCGGAGGCTTATGACTGATCTTGGACTTGTGAGTTTTCAACCGGGCTTTGCACAAACTCCAGTTCAAAATGCTCTCCCCTCATGTCTTTACGAAGATCGCAGAGGCAGCCCTTGCCCCGCTCCACTGGCTCATCCTGGCCCACTCCTGAGAGTTACTATGCGCCCACAGGGTCCAGGTGCTCAGGCACCTCAGCCGCTTAGGGCTTTAGGTCAACTGGGAAAAGAGCAAGCTCGCCCCAGTTCAGAGCATCTCTTTTCTTGGCATGGAGTTAGACTCAGTCTGAAAGTCAGCACGCCTCACCAACGAGCGCACACAGTCAGTGCTGGAATGCCTCGCCGCCTTCAGGCCAGGCACTGCGGTTCCTTTAAAACTTTTCCAGAGGCTCCTGGCACACCACTGGGGTTGATGAATATGAGACCGCTTCAGCACTGGCTCCAGACTCAAGTCCCGAGACGAGCATGGCGCTGCAGCACGCACCGTGTGATGGTCACCCCCGCCTGCCGCCAAACATTCAAACCAGGTACAGACCTCTACTTTCTGCTGGCAGGAGTCCCCTTGCAGCAGATGTCCCAACGCGTCCTGGTCACAACCGGCACCTCCAAATTGGGTTGGGGCGCCGTGTGCATGGGCACGCAACCGCGGGCAGTTGGAAAGGGGCCCCGCTGCACTGGCACATCAACTTCCTAGAGTTGTTGACTGTATTCTTTGCCCTGCTGAGGTTTCTCCCACTGGTTCAGGTGCAAACACGTCTTGATCAGATCAGACAGCACCACCGCGGTAGCGTACATAAATCGCCATGGCGGCGCACACTCCCGCCACATGTTACAACTCACCCGTTGTCTCCTGCGCACCACTCACATCCCCGGCAACCTCAATGTTGTGGCGGACGTGCTATCACGACAACGCTTGCCCAGTGGAGAGATGAGGCTTCACCCCCAGTCGGTCCAGCTGATTTGGGAACAGTTCGGCAAAGCTCAGGTAGACCTATTCACCTCCCAAGAGACCTCCCACTGCCCACTCTGGTATGCCCGAACAGAGGCTCCCCTCGGTTCAGACACACTGGCACACAGCTGGCCCACGGGGCTACGCAAGTACACATTTTCTCCAGTAAGCCTTCTTGCACAGGTGCTGTGCAAGGTCAGAGATGACGAGGAACAAGTCACTCTAGTGGCTCCCTATTGGCCCACCTGGGCTTGGTTCTCGGACCTCATACTCCTCGCGGCAGCCCCTACCTGGCAAATCCCCCTGAGGAAAGATCTTCTTTCTCAGGGACAGGGCACGCTCTGGTATCTGCACCCAGACCTCTGGAAACTCCACGTCTGGCCCCTGGATGGGACATGGAAGATCTAGCTGATCTACCACCTGCCATCGTAGACATGATCAACCAAGTCAGAGCCCCTTCTACCAGGCAACTTTACACACTAAAGTAGCGCTTGTTGGCGAATTGGTGTTCTTCTCGGGCCAAAGACCCACAAAGGTGCGCGGTCAGGTCAGTGCTCTCATTTTTGTAAGAATGGTTGGAGGGGAGGCTGTTCCCGTCCACCTTGAAGGTGTATGTAGCTGCTATCGCAGCCCACCACGACGCAGTAGACGGAAAGTCTTTGTGTAAGCACGACTTGATTATCAGGTTCCTAAGAGGTGCCCAGAGGTTAAATCCCTCCTGGCCAAGCCTGTTCCCCTCCTAGGATCTCTCAGTGGTCCTCTCAGGCCTTCAGAGATCCCCCTTCGAGCCGTTAGAATCAGCTGGACTCAGGAAACTCTTCCTAAAGAAGGCCCTGCTAATCGCGCTCAGTGAGGCTGTCTTTCTGAGGTCCCCGACCCTCTTGATGGAGGCGAGCGTTCTCTGACAGCGACACTTGCCTGGTGTTCGGTCCGGCAGACACACATGTGATCCTAAGACCGCGGCCGGCTACGTGCCCAAGGTTCCTACCACACCCTTCAGAGACCAGGTAGTGAACCTGCAAGCGCTGCCCTGGGAGGAGGCAGACCCAGCACCTTTGTTGCTGTGTCCGGTATGTGCTTTGCATACCTATTTGGACCGCACGCAGAGCTTTAGACATGCTGAGCAGCTCTTTGTCTGCTTTGGTGGACAGCAGAAAGGGAACGCTGTCTCCAAACTGTGTCCCACTGGGTGGTGGAGGCCAGTTCATTGGCCTATTGCACCCAGGCTGCCCCCCGGTCGCCGTGTCTGTAGCAACTCCTCCATCCAAAGAGGCGGGATCTACCACCATGCCACTTCCCACATGTGACCTAAAAGCCCATGTGGTGTATGTTACTACTCTTACCTCCCCCTCTCTGGGCAGGTGTGGTCTCCGCAGGGTCTTTTCCCCCTGAAAGAGTAGGAAACTGGGCAAGACCCCCTCCCCCGATGCATGTAAGGGCCCCAGCCATTGACTCTATGCGAGAAACATAGAGAGAATAGAGGCCCGGCTAGGCTCGGCCCGTTCCCAGGTTGGCAAGCGTCGCCTTGTTCCCCTGTCTAGGGTAACTATAAGGATTCCGATGACTTTATGGGGCATAGGGGGAAGGGTACGTGCAGTCTGATACAGCTGGTCGTTTTGGCACGTCAAGTACCTGCCCACTCCTGTGTCAGCAGTACACGTACACAGCTCAGCGCATGGCGTGATTTAAATTGGACCCCTAGTGTTGCTTCTTCGACACAACGTCGTTGTCCTCCTGGCCACGTCGCTGAGCCGAGCCACTGTTGTGACCTAACCATTTCTGGCTCCTCAGAAAAATCCTGAATGAAACAGACACATTTCCCCACCTTTATACCCGTATGTCCGTGGGCGGGACATGCAAATTCTGTCTGCCAACTTCTCATTGGCCTTTTTTCATAGATCAGAGGTATAATCGGCGCTCAAGAGAGACCCCTAGTGTCGCTTCTTTGACACAACAAAGAATATATATATAATAATTTTCATGTGATTCTGCATTAGCTGTTAGCATCAGCGGCTACATACAGAATAGTAAACATTATAAAATAAACATTATCTTGAGCATAAATTTTACAATCATTATCGAGTTGTTATAGCAGTGTGTTTTAATGATCTCATGTGGATTCCAATAATATAATGAGGCAGAAAGCAGATTATTGGCAGGTGAAGATGATAGCAGGTGTGCAGCTCTTCTGCAATTACAGCTTTATTACGAAGTGTTCTCACGTACACAAGGACATTTTTTTGGTGATAGGTGAAACAAGTGCACACAGAAACAAGTGCACTCATGCAAATAATAGGACATATAACATAATGGTGTATGTACATGTAAAGTAGTATGTGCAAGGTAGGTGTATGTACAGATATTACTACAGACATATTAGTTTGAGACAGCATAAGAATGAATAAAAGATGAGAATGATCTTTTTTATTTAAATATTCTTTTTAGTCTCTCAGATTTTTCTCCTCAGGAAAAGAAACTAATCTCACACATGTCTCCTCTAGAGTTTACTATATTTGCTAATTCTAGGTTAAAAATCAGTTTTCTCAGATGCATTTTTTTAAGATGTGCAAGGATGAAAACAAGGTTCAAAACGTTTTGTGATTGGATCACTGAAACCACATAAGGATATTGTCAAAAGCACATGTGACCACATAGCATTTCAGGTGTAAACTCTAATCCATCCTGAATGCATCCCGGACTGCAGTAAAGGACCACCCCTCATCTGTCAATCAACCGCTGTGCTAAAACAAGAGTTTAAACTTTGCCGGTTACAAGAGGCTTTAAAGCGAATAAATTCACAAGAACATCACAGATCTTCTTCAGTGTGTCTGATATCAACATACAGGGACACAGATGAAAAGCCCAAACTTAAAACAACTAATCATTTTGCTCTAAATGTCGAGTTTGTGTTTAGATTATATTGTAGCTGGGAGAAATATTTTTTTTTGCACTTTCTGTCTTTAATGGCTTTTATTGTGGTTTATTATCATAGAGTAACACTGAAATAACACTGACTGGGTTTCCATCCACATATTTGTATGTGCATTTTGGGATATCACATAAAAGACACTGGATGGAAACACCATGATGCGAATAAAATCTCCAAAATGTGCATAAAAAAACTTCTGCTCGCCTGAGGTGGATAAAAGTTTTATGCACATAAACTATAATGGAAACACTTTTACAGAATAAAAACATATTGAATTTATTAGCAATACAAGATGCACATCAAAAAATAGTGACTGAATTACTCGGTCGTAACTGGACTTACCAGTGGACTAATCATTGTATCTGAAATGTTGCTCTGGTCATCCTGAAATAATAGGTCTTGAAAATCCAAAACCTGCAAAGAGTTTGTAGAAAAAATTATTTGACAAAGAGCAGGTTTATTGACACTTTTGAAAAATATATTATAGATACTCTTAAAAGAAAGTATTTTATTAATAAGAGAGTCACAGTGCCTTTAATTTTCCCTGATGTGAATATTTTGTACTTTTAACATATGGGATGTAAATAGAGCTTTATCCGCACATTGTTTTTGTAATATTCAGATTTTTCTAATAAATTACATTCGCAACTTGGATGGAAACATACAGCAGCTACATTGATTGATGTATGTTGTCATGAAATCAGAGACCCTCCCCTTGAAATCCAAACACAAGCGGTCACAGGAGATGCATTTGAGACACATGGTAATACCAGGTGGAAACAGCGACGTGTCTCAACTCAACTTGTGATCAGATCACCGAAAATGCATCTTAATGCAAAGTGGAAACAGGGCCAGAAATTGCTATATTAACTCAAGCACTGCTCATCAAATTCTTTCAAGACCAAATGGTCTAAGCTATACTATGCACATTAATTTTATAGCACTATACTCTAACTGCATGTCAACAGTTGTCTCAGATGTTTCTATTTTCAGTTCTCCTAAGGATGTTTAGGAGAAACATCTGCCACAAAGTTGAAGCATAAATGATATCGAAATGAGATCATCCATTAAGTCCTCTGGGAAAGCACTCAGTGAATACCCCAGCATGCAATAAGCAAATTTTTGAGCCCACTTGTTCAGACAGAGCACACGATGTCCTGAGACGTCCCATGTGAGAACTCAGACGATATACACTTGGATAATCAAATAATGCTGATCAAAGCCTGTTTTTAAAGGGCAGCTAGACAACATCAGTTGCAGCACTGACTTTGATATATCTACTAGTTGACTACCCTCTTAAGAGATTATAGAGATTATAAATTACAAAACATTTTACAGCGAGACTCTTTAAGAAACAAGCATCTTAAGCATTGATCCTTGGCCTTAACTCCATAAATGTTGTCACTGTGTCCAGAAAAATCTTTGACTACCCAAAATGAGAAGGCTTGTTAGTGGTGGAGGGGAAATGTTGCATTGCATCTCCTCTTGGCAGCTGCTATGGTAATTTAGAGGCCGGAGCAAGCCAATAGAACAAAGGAGGGTTCAGCTCTGGGTGGAGAGGAGTCTCTAGCATGTCATTTCAGCAGTCATCCATATGTCTTAAAAAAATCTAAAAACAGAAGCTGCCTTTCAAATATTTCCCTAAACTCTGTTTGCCCCATAATCATGCAGAAAATGACAGTGTGTTTGCCTTGTCCAAGCAGCAGAGGCCTGATTTTAACACTCACCGAAAGAGCTAGGACAATTATGATCCTGTGTAAATTACAGGCACTCTACATTAGGTTTGCTCACAGGAACACACATTTTACATAAAGTGCAAACACGCTGCAGAGAACAAAATCTAGACTCTCTGAGTGTCTGTGCTTAAACATGTATGAACAAAGAAAAATGCCTGGCAGAATTTAATGAAGCATGAACCAAGCAAAAAAAATAAATAATTCTGGACGTTTAATGTTGAGGTAGGTCATTTACGTGCCACTAGTATCACAAAACAGAATTACAAAAAAATTATTGTTTTAAAAATAAATACAAATAAAACTGAACAAATATAACTTCCAGTTCATTCATCAAACTGGAAATGGATGATCGATTACATTTCTTTTGAAGGATTCAGTATTCCATGAATTAAGCACTGTCATATACAGCTTGTTTTGGGAAATGTATGAAATGTCATCCAAGTATTCTATGCATAGAGAAGATTTGTATACTGAACACAGTATACATACTATATACTATATTTTAAGAGAAGTATGGTAGTATGCTGTTCTAAACATGGCCAGAAAGAACGAACTGAACCTAGCTCTGAGCAAAGTGTGACACCCCTTCTACAAATGCTCGGCTTTGTGCCCGTTAGAAAGCAGGTCATGGAAAATGCTCTCAGAGTTGGCCAAATAGCAGTTTAAAAGTTTTTTTCTGTGGCATGCCAGTCTATATACAACTAGCACAAGAAAATATGCATTCCCAATTTTTTGGAGTTTTAAGAAAGAAGCCAAAATTTGTTTTCAATTGAAATTTCAGCAAATGTCACAATTTGAAAGAATTCAAACAATTGTAGGGCATTGTTTAGTTTATGGAACTGTATACCTTTGTATAAAATGTCCTTACTAACAGGCATCACTGAAATAGGTGTCTTGAGAAATCACTTTGGTCTATGTGACAGCCTTAGGCTCTGCAAAAAGTAAAATAAATAAATAATAATAATAATAATAATAATAATAATAAAAACGAGAGTAAGAGGAGTGGTCTGCACTTACTGTATTTAATAGAAAAGTCTATCAGCCAGACAATCATTGTGCACATTCGATTTTACTCACATCAATTTGTCTTTGGAGGGTGGGTTTTGGAGAGTGTTCTAATTCGTGGCTAAGTATGGAGAAAGTTAAAACAGCTAAAATTCTTTACAGCCCCTTTCCTTTTTGCTGATTACTAAAACACAAATAATAAAACTGGAAAATGAATAGATGCAAAATTGTATCATATGAAGCAGTTCTTTATGGTTCAATCAGTCATAATAGCAAATGTGGTGAGAGCTCTGGGTGAAAGTCAGTATGATTCAATGTCATCTGAAGTCACAGGTCCAGCAGGTGAACAAACACTGGCCTCTGAAGTTGTCCCAACATTCTGGGAAGTGCGGCTGTCATCGCCAAGCTCCAGTCTGGATCCAGAAGTATTCTGACTGCAAGTCTCTTGAATGGAAAATCTGAAGAGTTCCTCTCATTTAATTACTCTTTCCTCTGGCTCTCCAAAACGAGCCATCAGATTTTGCTTTTGAATACAGCACATACAGTGCCATAAAGAGAAAAACAAAAATGAAAAGAAAAAAAATAAAAAAAACGATAGAAATGTAATCTCAGTGCTGTAAAGATCCAAACCAATCATCTCTCAGTAAGTTGAAGTTTAGATGGGGAATATTTTTAGGGATAGATCACCAAAACAATTCTGTATTTATTTACTGACCCTCATGTTCCAAACATTCTGCCTAACATCTCTTTTTGTGTTCCACAAAAAAGAAAGTCTTATGGGTTTGCAATGATTTTAGGGTGAGTAAATTATTCATTTTGGATGATCTATGCCTTAAAAACTTTGGCTGATTCTCATCTCATCAAGTTTTTCGATGCAAATGAAACATGAGTTTTAAAAAACCCTTGGCGAGAATGAGCTACACATTGCTTCATTTCTCTGGTGCAACTGATTCTTATTAAGATCTGGGTGGCATTTCCTCAGAATGCAGCAGGCAGTGCATGAGACCCAAGAAAAATACCACCAGGAACAAAAAAATAAATGGCTGTAAACAGTGGATTAAGTGGATGTGATCCGGGCTCTTGTTTATTTGTACTTGATGCCTGGGTTCACTGGTGCTCAAAATGGGCTGGCAGGGGCCTACTGGCAGAGGAAAATGGGGTTTGACTGAGGGACTGGGCTGTAATGTGGCTATCACTGGAGGGAAGGGGACATGTCTTTACAGACCCCCTAAGGCCATCTGGACCTTCCCTATAGCCAGTGACTGAGACCCCTGCTGACTTAACATTCAGATGCCCTAAAGCAAGAGGCCACCAGACACACCGCCTGGATTTCAATGCCTTAGCTTTTTTCTCTTGCCATTTTCTTTGTGTTTTCAGTCAGACACATGGCAGTGGAAAAATGCTCCTCTCCCTCTCTGCGTTCTTTGTTTCTCTCTCTTTCTCTCACAGTCAGACTGACAGGCATGCCAAAGCCCTGTGGTCAACTCAAGGGCATACCTAATGGACTTAATGACTGACCAGAGTTCAATGCAGTCCCATGCACCAATGCAAAATGTGGACTAGATTACAATGGATATGTCTAAATTTTACCTTGCTAGACAGTTCTTAACAGATATCCTTACTACTCTTCATTACTCATGTATATCCATTAGTCCCTCGGACATCTAACAACAAGTAAAGCAGGTAGGTCCATCTTCTTGCATCCCCCTCAAAGCACCTGGACTGGGGCCAGGGCTGTTGTTAATCGGGTCTCATCATTAAGTTAAGTGTAGTGCAGGAGGCAATGTAAGAGCTAATGAGCAGAAGGGAGGCAGGCTGTTTTGGGCCAGCCATTAGAAAAATTACTTGAGTGGAAAATGAATGGAGCACTTGGTGGCAGAAAGAGTCTGAGTCTGACTAGGCTTTCTGATTAGATTGAACCCTAGTCAATATTTTCAGGTGAGTGGACTACCAAAAGGTAATAAGCAGCATTTTTAGGGATAATTCTAAAAAATAACAATGCTTGATTAGCTTTAACTGCATGATCAGAGAAAAAAGAAAAAAAAATCTGAAACCGTATATCAAAATAAAACAGAAAATCTAGACAAAATAAACTTTTCACCAATTTTGCACGGTCTTCAGGCATTGTTGTCTTTGAGGTGATTAACAGAGAAGTTAACAAAGGAAAATATTTTTTGTTTAAAGGAGGATTAGGTCAGAATATAAACGGAATGATTTTAACAGAGCAGTAAGGCCGACTTTTTGGAACTGACTAACTGTTGTGAGAATTAGAGACTGCATCATGTGTATATTAGAACAGTCTGTTTTTGTGTGACATGGGGACGTTATGTTGAGAGTAGGACTGGAGACCCATGCAGTGTTGAATACAGGCTGCTTATGAATACTTACTGCCATCCACAAAAAAATAAATGCCACACATTGGCATGTTTTTATTCAGTTTCCATAAAAAATCAAAGACTATTCAGAACATTACATAACCATATCTCTCTGGCACACAACCTCCAGGCAAAAAACATTATGTACACATTAAGTGCAAGCAAGAAGAGGGGTATGTTACAGAGAGGATGGGGATAGTATTAGAACAACATGTTTTTCAAATAACTTTTCAGAGCAAAGAAAGCAGAAGGGACCAAGGAGCTCTTTAATACCTGGAGAGAGCTATACAGCTTAGCATGTACATTCATCTCAATGGCAGTTGCTCAGCTGGTGCAATCCAGTCCTGGAATTGTGCAGTCTAGATATGTCCATCATAGTTTTGTTTGTTTGTTTTTTTGAGCCAATCACATGAGCCATAAATGTCATGTGACTGCGCAATATATATCAGCTCATCATCATCATTGCAGCAAGTCCATTTAACACAAATAGTTTTCCTAAGAATGTATGTACTCATATGGGGACAAAGGGACTAGGTTGGGAAATTGTAAATAATACCAAGCTATATAAAGTTATAGGTTTTTTTTTTAATACAATTTTGTATTATGTTTCCAGGAGTGTTGATTTTTCATGCTTTTTAGATGTTACAGACAAAAGATTTTCTGTAAAGCTGTGTGGAACAATGTGAATTGGGAAAAGTACAAATAAAAAACTATATAAATAAAACTAATTTGACTTTATTTTTATGTTACAATGTTACTTTGGCAACAAAATCTCAATGTCCTCTCTTTGCACAGTCAAACAAACAAGTAATAGCCAGTGCTGAAGAATTTAACCAATCAGAAATTAGCATAACTCATTCTGATTCAAAGTAATGGTCAGCATCGTCCAATCACTGCCAACTATGTTCAAATAAAATATAACATCAGAAATTATGAATATATGTACTGATTATGATTGTCACATGACTGCCAACTATTTTGAGTGGTGCAATCATCGTCTGCAGCTTGAAACTGAAATTTTGACCAGAAGTTTGGAGTGTAGCTGCATAGGAAAGTTATAGGATGCTCACTTGCTCCCTATTTAGAGAATGTCTTATCCTCCAGTGTGCTGTCTGTCTACACTGCTCTCAGAACAATTTAAAATACACCTTATTTTCATCCTAACTCCTTTTGAATGCACTCATTGATTCTCAGTGTGATAATCACAGTGAATATAGGATTTCAATGGGAACAATAGTCCTTTAGTCCTCATCTGTGTTCATTGTGTTGAACAAACAGTGTGCTGTTTTGCAATAAATCGATTACATTTTCAAAATAGCATATCGGATGAAGCTAGCGACTCTAGTCTTTTGACTCAAACAGGTTTATATGTAAAAATTAATTTTTTGTTGGCATTTCTCCCAAAGACATAATTCACTGAGATCGCCGCCATGTTGTTTTGTCACATGACTCAGTGCATCGAAAGTTTAAACCTTTAATGACAGCCCAGAGTGTCCAGAACTGAGGTCAGTCGGTTTAAATGAAATTGATTTATGCATAGCGCATAGCGAAGACAAAAGATTCTGAAAGCGCATGAGGGTCACACAAGGTTAAGAGCCCTCCAACAAAAAAAAGGTTAATGTCGATATTTTTGCCACATTAAAATTTTGCAAGATATACTGTATATTGTATCCAAAAATATTATTTTACCATGGCTACTTTTGAATATCCATCAATGAATACGTTTTTTTGCCCATATAATGGTGTAGTAATCTATCTATCTATCTATCGGCAGGGGCTAGCTGCCAAAGCTATCCAGCCAAACCCTGACCCTCTGGGAGGCACAGTGAGGCCGTTCGTCCATACTGAAGGAGCGTGAGAGACTCACAGGCGCTGAATTAAGAGCTCCAGTGTTTGGATGACTTTGAGTAATTTTTCATCATGAAGCCCCAGCTTAATTATCCAAACACAACCACACTTGTATTCATATGCACATTATCCCCCAAAAGCAGCTTATCTTGACCACACAGTGACAATGTTCTTCCTGGGAGATGCCCAAGAGATAACAGACTCCGGCTTTGAAACTCCACTCCTTAGTTTAGGGCCATAAATAAGCATGCTGCAGAAGGACTCCTCTCTGGTATTAAACTAGTCAGAGAGATCAACTGTGTTTTAGCCTGGCTGAAGTACTGAGAATCAGATGGATGGTCATGAAACAGAAGAACAAGAGAAAAGATGAGAACAGCAGCATGTGTTTTTTTTTTAATCCTTTTTATGTGAGCATGGTGTATGTTTTTGTTTTACTTATGAGCATATGCATTATTTAAGGTGGCCAATACTGTCCCTACCACATAAGTAGGTGTGTCGTGATAATACTGTTACACTATTAACAACAATTAAAAAATGTTTTACAGTTAATTTACCTGTAAAAATTTAGAATATATGGCTAAAAAACATGAAATGTTTTATTTACACATGGCAAAAATTATATATATATATATACAGTAATATATAAATATATCATATAAAAGAGTCTTTTGGTGTAAGCCTACTGTAAAATATGAAAATCTCTTGTGTTTGTGCCAGGATGTTTAGTGCAACTGTTTCTTTTGTTATGGATGGTGTCTGCGTAGTGCTTAGCCTGGTATCATGAACTTAGCATGAACTTTCGATTTACGTGAAACTGGGGCTACACATGAACTCCAAAATACAACAGAAAAATGCAAACTATCAGAATCATATCCACCAAAAAGTTATTTAAATCGGCTGTTTGGGAGCATTTGAATGACAGAGGGTTACTGAAGATGATGGACTTAAAACAATCAGGCGTCATAAAAAAGGAAGACGTTCTACAAACGGGATAGAAAATTCCACAAGTCATCCAACAACAGACTAGTGAGTTGAATTTTTTTAGTTGTGACGATTTTAAAGGAATGGATAGAGAGATGCACATTTTTGGAATGTTTAAGCATGCTGATAGCGAGCTGTGCATATGTGTGTAGTTTCTATCAGCTAAAAACTTTGAGAAGTTGTTTCTTAAATCATCCATATTATTTAAAGCATTAGTTGTCTACAAATTCACCACATTCAACAAAAGTTTCAGTTTTAGTCATTATCAGACTTTAAATCGCCTGCTGTAAGCAATGTTCCCATTATTATGCATACAGTAGTCTGTTGCCGATTCTTTATGGTGGGGTTTCTGACAGACAACAGATTGTTTTAATAAACTGTGTCAGAAGAAACAAATTGTTGAAAGCCATGAACTATATGTTGCACACCCATAATAAGAAAGTTATGCACTTTTGAAGAGACTCAAAAGCACCCTGGTTTCATTCTGCACCTAGGAGGCACATTAGCAGTGTTGTGCCTTATGTTGGAGTGTCTCTTATTTTGTACCTAATATTTATTTGTTGTGTATTAATCAGTTTTCCTATTTTTAGTTTTCCATATATCCCTAAGAAACACGTCCACTAACAAGTTCAGTTGTGATATTATATGACTTTTTTGTATCAGTGCTGTTGCATAAACATTCTTTCCCGCACAAAGCTCAAACTTGGATCCTTTCCTCTACCTTTCATAAGCGGTTTAGTAAAATCACAAAATTAATTTAAATACTATTTTAACATATCTGCCACCACAACTTTTTAAAACAAACTGACACCCATGTTTGTGAGTCTCAGTCTCTGAACAGGTTAGGATCTCTGACGGACAGACTCTGCAAGCATGGGCGGTTTTGTGCTAATGTTTTTCTCTCTTGGCTCAACCAGGTTATGATAATTGAGCTGTAATTGAGTGTACAAGCCTCACATCCCCTCTTCCGCCCACTATTCTCTCAGCATAGGCTCCTTGGCCTGAGAGCAGCCAGTCTGGTAGAGTGTGGGAGAGGCAGAGGAGAGCCTCTTCCTGTCACAGTATTGTCTTCTAGCTGGACTGCTGCTGATAGAGAGCACTTATCCCTGCTTACAACCACACAGGTTCAATGAGAGGCCAGTGACACAACAGTGCAACAGTGAAAATGAGGAGTGAAAGAAAGAGACACTGCTGCTCAGTGCTGTATACCATAATGCAAATTAAAGAGCTGAAAGAAGGCAAAAAAATAACAAGCACGAAGAAAACAGTTTTCATTTCACTCTCGCTCACCCATTGCCACCTTGAATCCTGCGAAAACATTTTTTCTTCCAGTTAGCTGAAGGTTATTAGCAAAAGGACCCTTGACACAATAACGTATCTTTAAGGAAACAACACTCTGAGTTATTTTTGACAGACTAGAATAACAATGAGTTCAATTTTTCTTGATTCTTATTCTTGTTTTCAGAGTATGGTTTTCAGCCTGCACAATAATTTCTAATATGTCTATACAGAAAGCGTGTAATTGTTCATATCTTTTGTTATTTTTTGCATTGTTATTGTATGATCTTTATCATTTAAACCATGCAAAACTGATCCATGGGATTTGCCACTAAACTACAGCAAGCAATGCCAAAACAATTAATGAAACTTAGGTGGTTTTCAAACTGGGCACATTTTCTGCAGTTTGAATCCGAGTGTGATTGTTCCCAACGTGCCGTGTAGTGTTAGTATGGTTTAAAACCTCAGTGCTTTTCCATAGTTCTGAAAATCTGACCTACCAATCGAATGTGCTTCCCACACCCACTGCACAACCGCAATGTGTTGTCAGGCCTGGAAATGACATAGACTGTATGAAGGCCCATCCATAAAGCTGAGAAAACATAAGTAAAAGTCTTTTTTATAGAATTTAAACGATTGTCTTTGCATATGATGATCGAATGCAGAAGTTTTGCTTTACAGTGTTCCAGTTTTACAATGCATTTTAACTGGTAATCAATAGGTAATCACCTATCAATTATACAACGCTTTTTGTCATTTTCAGGGGATTTTTGCACAACACAATAGTCTAGACTTATTTACAGTATATACTGAATAGTCATAGTCATCGTAGGTCATTCTGACAAGATGTGCTACTAAAGTTTGAACCTGGATTATAAAGGCAGTAGGACATTTATATAGATATTTCATGCCCGACAAGATATTCTACTAATGTTTCACAGTTGATGGTAGCTCATTCTGCAAAAGAAGTAGATTCCATCAGACTAATACAGTATGTCAATTTAAACTACTGATATGTCATCATGAGCAGGAAGGTCAGATATTACACCATCATCAACTAGATTTAACACAAACGTGCACATGTTGGAAAACACAATGTGGGTTGCTTTATTTGTGTGATTTTTCATTAATATTGTGTCATGATTCACACCAATGTACGACACTTGCGCCTTGTGAGCATTGTACTGTATTTGCAGGGCTGATTATGTTCCCCTGCCACTCAGAGTGCACATCTGTGTTTTTGTACAACTGATGATGTCGTCTTGCTTAAATTGGCAAAAAGTTATTTTACTTCCTGAACAAGAGCGGACCGGAGTACAGGTTTCTCACTCATGCTAACCGTGCCACAGTTACATTTGCAACTGAGCTTAGACCACCTCCCAGGCACATGCCAAGGGGGTGGCTCTAGGGACTTGAGCCCCTGCCCTTTTGCTGAGGTGCTCCTCCAAGCTGTTCCAGCATGTGCAAATGCCACCCAAAATGAAAGCTTGCACGCCCAAATGAAATTGTATTTTTTTTATGCTTAGCAGTAGTATGAAGGGGTGCAAAAATATTTCGATAATATGCTGAAACTTTTCTGCATCGATTGTTGAATTTAATAATTAATTATAATGACTATAATAATACAAAATGTGTTACAGAGGCTGTCTCAGATTAAATGGACACTCTATCAACAGATGCGTGCTGCATGACTGAGGTAAATGGTCTGCACTCATATAGCGCCTTTTTAACCTTAGTGGTATTCAAAACACTTTACACTGTAAAGTGTCTCATTCACCCATTCACACAATTGAATTACGAAAGTTTCGTTCAGATTTCTGCCTCATTATTCATAACTGTGCACATCTACAGTATATCTAAGCAAAACCAATTAATTGTTCTTTTCTTCCCCAGTTACAATATATTATACATTTTGTTGAATATTTGGAAAATACACTTGGAAAGGTATTGTATTTTGCCTTTACTCGCTTTCATTATCATTAAGTTACATGCCATTAAGTTTTTAATTCTGTGAGCCTGCTTAGTTTAAAGATCAGATTTATCTGCCTGTATTGATGACAGATTTAATTTATATTTCAATTATCAGTTCAGTAAATGTTCCCATGGTGATCGATGCATATCTACTACCTATAACAGGCGTGAGGCCACACAAGGGCCAGAGTGGCACTGGTCCACCCAGATTGATGGCTGGTCCACCCAATAAAAACTGCAGGAATATAAGAACAGTTTGCAATTAAAAAGAAACTGCATAATGTTGCATGCAAAATTGCTCACATGCAAGATAATAATCATATTCCTGTTATAAATATAATTAGAAAAAAATTTTTTTATTTAAAATAAAAAGTTTGATATGATTATGGTGAACTGAAATGGGTTGTGGCACGTTTCTTACAAAGTCAGTCATGCCTGTAAACAAATCTGCTTACTGTGCTCAATGTATCCACACTTTGCTTCAGTTTATTATTATTATTATTATTTTACGTGGGAGTGTCACAGAAGTTTCTGTAGATGACATGGCTGGGTATGAAATTAGCGGGTAATGTTGCTCGTCATCTACCTGCAAATGTGTGGCAGGCGATCTTTAAGACTTCTAATGACAAGAAACGCTGTTAGGCACATTTGAAGAAGCATACTTGATCATATTTTGGAAAACAGATGAAAGAGAAGCCATTGACGTGTGTCTCTGATTTGCTGTGCGTTTAGAGTTTTATTGGAGCATTGATTAATAATAAAATAATAAATAATTATGGCTTTGGTAAGACAGGGTTTCAGATGTTTGCTCAGCTTAAAGAGATTAATAAAAGTGACGCAAGAGTGCACGTAATGTGAATATGCCCGATGAGCATTACGCCATATCTCATGAAGCTTGTGTTGTTTCTTTGGCTGGAAACTGACAGATGCAAAAGTACAGGATTAAAATGACAGACATCAGTACTGAACTACTCTCAGACGTTTCTAAACAGAATGAAGGGAATCTCTCATTGCACACTCACTCTAACCTCCTTTTATAAACATATTTTATTTATTTATTTAGACATATTTATTTAAGTTTTCAATTGCAGGGTCACTTTACTCACATGTGTCTAAAGAAATCTGTTTAATAAGGTAATCTTTCTATTGCTATCATAGTTCTGATTATCTAATAAGGCCAATAAACCATTATACTCTATTATGTGTTATGTAAATTTAGAATTATCTTTAGATCTAATTTAGACCTATCACGTTGCATGTGCAGACTGTGGAAACTGTTGATTTCAATAAGATTTTTTCACACTTTTTATCCTCTAAAACAGTGTAAAATGGCTTTCATTGATCAAAATATATTAATACAATTTATTAAATGGGCCTTTTTCTCTAATAAACTGTGAAAGATGCAAGAAAGATACATTTAATGAACTTACACTTAATGGACTTAAGAGTGGTTCAAAGCTCCCGTTAATTTACAAACGTTTTTACTTAGATAACAATGCTTTTGGGAAACGCACCGTAGAGATTTAGTACTACTTATGTGCCACTAACATTCTTCTTAGTGCTGCAGGAAACCTAGCCAACACCTGTGATAAGCAGGAGGACTGAAATGTGTCTAATAATAACGTTTATTGCAAAATCTCTTATTTTAATTTATTATATTTATTTACAGGGCGGCACGGTGGTGCAGCGGTTAGCACTGTCGCCTCACAGCAAGAAGGTCATGGGTTTAAACCCCGGTTGCCCTGGCCTTTCTGTGTGGAGTTTGCATGTTCTCCCCGTGTCTGCGTGGGTTCTCTCTGGGTGCTCTGGCTTCCTCCCACCATCCAAAGACATGCAGGCTAGGTTAATTGGTGTCTCCAAAAATTGCCCTAGGTGTGGATGTGAGTGTGTGTCTGTCTATGTGTGGCCCTGTGATGAACTGGCGACCTGTCCAGGGTGTACCCCGCCTTTTGCCCAATGTTAGCTGGGATAGGCTCCAGCCTGTACACAGGATAAGCGGATGACGATGGATGGATGGATGGATATTTATTTACATTGATGGGCAGTAGCTACTAGTTCTAGCTTCGCTAGTTTTTAAATCAAATAGCTTTTCAGTACTAGCAAAGCTATATTTCTGACTACGTAACGACGTAGCGTTGAGAAAAGCTACACCGCTACATCATGCGTATATATATATATATATATATAAATAAATTCCTGTATAATGCAAATTATCCAACCATAATTCTTTTTCAAAATATGCTTATTTAGGGGGCCTGGGTCGCTCAGTGGTAAAGACGCTGCTCAGGGTGTGTTGAGTGACTCCAGCTGGGTCTCCTAAGCAACCAAATTGGCGAGTCACTATGCCACCACGAGACTTAGAGCACATTGAGAATTGGGCAATCCAAATTGGGAGAAAAAGGGGAGAATTTTTTTTTTATTTATAAATAAATGTCTAAATTTATGAGTAATTATTAAGCATAACATTTTAATACATTAACAGGCCTAGTATTTCTTCATAGTACCTACTACCACCACTAATCTGTCAACCCCATCAAATTAGTTTTATTACTAAATTTTTGCAGATGACCTGGCAAAAGTCAGATCCAGACGTATTGCTAGAGTGATACTTTTCCCAGCATCAGCAGTGTGTCTCACTCACTGATGTATGAAAATGGCTGTAGCTTGCCAAGATTTCTTACAAATTGAGATACGAGTTCTCCTGTCTTGAACAGAAATAGTCGACAAAAACAAAATGCCCTCAGATCTATCAATCATAAAAGCACAAGATTAAGGGCTCTGAAAGGGAAAATAAAAAATATATAGGGTGACAAAACCATAAACTCATTTCCACATGCTCTCACTGTATTGTACCTCAATTTTCCATATACTTAAAATCGCAGTATCGAGGAACAGTAAATGGAACAGGTCATATTATAAATTGCAAATCTGCAGTTTGTAAGTAAGCTCAGCAAAGCATGGTTTCTCATTTAATGTGAAAAGGGGGTGTTTACATAGAAATCATAAGCCACAGCAGCAAGAAAGAAAATGGTTTAATGGTTCAGTGAGAGAATGGAAAAGCTAAAACTATTACTATTATTATTTTATTTTTCATCTGAAACCATTGTTAGATTAAAAGTAGACACATAAAATCTCTTTAGTGGAGTCTAAAAAAATATTTAAAAAATGGCAAATTGTTGTTTTGTAGTTGGATGCAAACCATAGCTGAGCTGTAGATCATTTCTGGTGTTGGGCAGAGGCCCAGACTGTCTGGAGGACACAGTAAGCTGGCTTGATTCATTGATCATTAATTCAGTTTAATAACACTGATTTACAAGCAAGCAGCATCATGGACCCATCCTGGCAAAGATTAAAAGGTCTGGCATCAAAATCATGCCTTTACCAGAGTAGGAAGAAAAATAAAACATCTAAATAAATTAAAGGCATTATTCAGATGCAGTCAGCTCAGGTCCATAAAAGTCGAATGACAGTCTGTCTTGCCTCCATGTTACAAAGGAATAATTCTAAAGATTTACAGTAGTAGTTCTCCACAAATGTTACATCATCCATCATAACAGACCGATCTTTACGGTAAGAAAATACGATTTTCTGAGGTCTTGTTTTCACATAGTTCTTTTGCAGTTGCTTGAGTTTCTGCTATGTATATAGCATATTACATAGCAGAAACTCAAGCAATTTCAAAAGAACTATGTGAAAACAAGACCTCAGAAAATCGTATTTTCTTACCGTAAAGATAAATGAGTAATATCACATAAACAAAAGTGCTGTTGTCAAGTAGCACAATTTGTGAGAGTGATATGGCTTTTATACATGAATATATACATTTTAGCCTCAAGGGAGAAATTGGAAACCAACTAAGACGCTCTTGCGCCCAACAGTCAATGGATGTAGAAAGGAAGTCCTGCCTTACAGGTAAAGAGCCAATCACCTTTTAGATACAGACATCGCTTGTCAGTCAACTCACTAACACGCATTCGCAATACAAGATAGGAAAATTAGTGTAATATAAGGTGAAGAAGCATAAGATTCCAATATTATCACATTTTATTGCTGTTTTGAAATATTTTCTTTGATCGTAATCTTGACCAGCCATTTTTGAGATTCCGGTGTTCCCTCATTCAAGTAGATAGAAGCTGCACTGGCATGAAAGGAAATATCCTCCCAAAAGCATTCCAAAGATGGCTGACAGTGGACTGACTTGCTAGAAAGACTTTGGTAAAAGGGTTATTAAATCACTGTGCTCTGAACACATATTAATTCACTGAGAAATCCTCATCTACAAAATGGAGGATGTGTTTACAAAGTGGTCGAAATATGTGCTAAAAGTCAGAAGTCTGCAGACTGTGTGTTTTTCTTTTTCTTTATACCATTACATTACAGACATGTTCACTTTTGTCTCCAGCCATGCTTTTGAGCAACAGTGAATGGACCCTTGGGAAAAAAGACAAGATGTTCAACTAAAGCTCATAGATGCCACTTTTTCCAGTACCAATGTGCTCTTAATGTGTTTAACATGAATAGGCACTTTCTGAAATTACTTTATTGCACACACTCCTACCACACATACCACTGAAAAAAAGAATTTCTAATTCCTCAATTTGCACACTTCCATCCAGAATTTTGCAGGTCATGTAATGAAAGGAGATAACTGCTTGGATTTTAAACTGTATTTTAAAACACTAAACTTTGTTCTTCGAGGAAATACTAATTTCTCAAAGTGTAAAATGTTCAAGAAGTAAAGGTCAGGACATTCAGAGATGCAGACGGGCTCTTTCAGCATGCCAGGGAAAAATAACGAGGTGCTTTATGCCTGAAGGCCATGATACCTGATCATCAAACCACCGCCAATTAGAGCATTAGGAGAACTCATTTATTTTGCCTATGTTAAAAAAGGTGCTAAACTCTGTGAATCATTCCCTCATACCCTGCTGAAATTTCATCCAGAGCAAGTGCGGCCCCACAGAGTGAGAGACAGAGTGATATTGAGGGGTTTTGGGAGGGAGAGTGGGAGGGAGGGAGAGAGAGAGAATGCAAGACCCCAGAGACGTAGCGTGTTTCCCCCAGTGAAGACTCTGCCAGGCTTAGGCCAATTCGAGAAATGCCAGACACTTTCGTTCACTCTCACATTTTCCTCTTCCTCTTATCCCTTCTCCCAGCTTCTCCACTTTTCTCCCAATAGACTATAGGCAGCAAGAGAGATGGAAATGTATGTGTACCATTAGAGGAACAATTCACACACAAATTAAAATTCTCTCATCATTTAGTCACCTTCATGCCATTCCAGATGCGTATGACTTTCTTTATTATGAAGAACACAAATTAAGATTTTTAGAAGAATATCTCAGCTCTGTAGGTCCTTACAATGGAAGTGAATGGTGACCAAAGTTTTGAAGCTCCAAAAAGTGCATCAAGGCAGCATAAAGTAATCCATACAACTCCTGTGGTTAAATCAATGTCTTCTGAAGCGATCCAAACATTTTTGGGTGAGAACAGACCAAAATATAACACATTTTTCCCTTTACATTTTTCACATCAGCTTAATTGCTCTTTCTAGTGCCATGCGTCATTTCCATGTGTCAAGCACTAGGAAGTTATCAAGCTTGAAAACATGATCGTACCGGAGACTGAAATGGCAAGAAGTAGTGTGAAAAGAAATTACATTTTGGTCTGTTCTCACCCAAAACCTATTTGATCGCTTTAGAAAGTCACACATCTGGGATGGCATGATGGTGAGTAAATGATGAGAGAATTTTCATTTTTGGGCAAACTATTCCTTTAAGTTGCAAAATGATGAAAAGAAAAAAAAGCACCATAAAAGTAGTCTAGTTTATTGCTCTATATTGCACACCTTCTGATGATAAAAAATAGCTTTGTATGAGTCAAAGACTGTTATTCACTGATAATAATCCTCTGCAGCTCTCAAAAGACTTTCTCATTCATGTTAGGTTACGACACATGCAAACCAATGGCATTTGGTGTCAAAAGCTCCCCAAACTTGTTGTGATGTGTCTAAAAACATCACATTGATGATTTGAACATATTTTTTTTTGTCTGAGAAATTATGACAGAATAACAAATGTATGTCTATTCCTCACAAAATCTGTCATAGATTGTAATCAACGGTCTCCGGCAATTCCCTCCATCGGCGTGTTGGTCCGATTTGATAGATGGTTTTCAGGGATTCGTCATTAAAACCGGTGTAGATGGCAATGGTGGAGAAGAAATGGGAGAACTCTCGAATTGTTAAATCCGCCTGGCTTAGTTCAGTGAGGTATGCCGCTAGATCCATTTTACGGTCAATGAATGATAAAACAACAGGGCTTTAAATACGCAAAGGATAATGACTAAATGAAACACGGGCGAGGACAATGAAGGAAAGCTGGCAGAGATGAGAGCAGGGGATGTGTAGTCCATGGGGAACAGATGACAGAGACAAAACACAGGGCAGACAACAGTGAATCGTGACAATGAGACATACAGTGACATCCTCTTTCCATTTCAAAGTAAAACATTTTAGCAAATTGTCCTCTTTTCTTTAAAGGGGTCATGATATGCCTTCTTTAATTATTATTTTAAAATGTTCCTTGAGGTACATTTGTGATATTAGTAAAGTTTTTTGCTCAAAAAGATATATGTAAATAATTATAATTTTCCACCCTCATTTTGACACTCAGAAATGCATCAGAAACACTCAGTTTTGTTACTGCTCCTTTAAAACTTGACCATAAATGCCCACTGATATGATTGGTTCATTGCTCTTGACTGACCTGCTCTCTATTGCCATCTCACTGCTCATCACTACTGGGTGGGGTTACGGAAGTGAAAAGGTAAACTAGGCATTGATATGTTGTTTTGGAGGCGGTAAGATGCAAATGTATTTCACAGTGTGACATCACAATGCGGAGGAAGTAAAGAAAGAGTCCTTTTGGCAGCTTGGTTTGAACAAATGCTATTTAAGCAGTGAGGAGGAAGTTTTGAGATCTGAAACTTACAGTGAGTTCTTATACTACAATGACCTCTTATATGCCAAAGGGTCAAGGAAAATTGTTTTCCTCACATCACAATCCCCTTTCTCCACCTGTCTCACATAAGAACATTTAACAAAACAAAAGTCCATTGCTCCCCTTATAGAACTACAAGTAACATCATTAATATTTGCAAGATAGTCTTTTGAAAAGTGTATGAATTTGACTTAGACATATGACCATATAAACATAAATAAACTTTAAAACTCATAGAACAATTGCACGTTATACCATTTTACAAGTGGACTAAGGTTTATATTTTGACTTGAGTGACACTTTTCTATAGTGATCTTTAAAATGTCTTATAGTAGGCAATTTCTCTGTAAAGCAAATGTTAAGCAGAGTAACATAAACAACGTCAGTCAAGTTAAATCAATGTGATAGGAATTTTTTTTTTTTTTTTTTTTGCCTGTGCACAATCATCTCTTTCTTTCCATACACTTGATACTCCATACAATTGATGTAGCTTCATTGATGTTGACTATCTGCCTCATACAAGTAGTAAAGTGAAGCCCATTTGACAAACAGCGCCATCAGCAGCACAACAAGATACAGGAAGTATTCTTGACTTGTTCAGAGATCGTATATAATTGGACAGGAAGCCCTTTTATTTTTCGTGAGTTAAAGGTATTTTGACCTTTGAACAAAAGTAATTTATCTGGTCACAAATACATTGGAGAATTCAGGAAGATTAAAATAGGTGAAGTGATACACAGAGATATTATGGGCTTTAATCAGCTTGTCTTAAAATGTTAATGTGTTGCATATGGGTTGCATCTTTATTGTTAAAATCGATGTTAGAAGAAAAGTGATCAGTGTTACCTTAGAACTTTTTTGGAAGTTGAAGTAGATTACCGTACATTATATTATCAAAAACAACATTTTCACCTCTTTGGAGCATTTGTTTTGGAAACTGATGTGTTTTCTCCTTAAGTTTGGTTTGTTTAGGCATGTATGAACATGGCAATCGCACTCGGATCTGCACCGAAACGGATCAATGAAACAAACAATATCCCTATTAACAGGATTGGGAGGGTTACTTCTAAAAATGTATTCCACTACAGATTGCAGCATATGTCAAATGTAATTTGTAACATATTCTGTTTATATTCAAAATCAATATTACTCAAGGTCAGTAACATATTCTAAATACTTTGGATTGCTTCTTTAGCACTGGTAGATTTTTTCACTTGTTTTGACAATAAAAACTCTTCCAGTACAGTAAAACAAAATACATTATCTGAAAAACCTAAATATCTTATGCAGTGTTGCTTCAAAAACAAGATAAATATAATTGATATTGTTTTAAGGATGTTTAGATATTTGTATACAGGAAAACAATACAAAAATGATTATCAAGACTATGATTTTTGCCCTAATATCAAAGGTCTTACTAGAAAAAGAAGAAATTGTGATCTAACGTGAATTTTCTTGATAAAAAAAATATGATCGTGCCTGCAACATGTGCATGGAAAAATGGCTAGAAATAGCATTTTAGCTTAGCGTAAAGCTGATAATTTACACAAGTGTATTTCTATTTCTTCTGCTCCAAACTTACTTCAAACTTACTTCCCTGTCTGCACGTATGAATGTAACACATCATAAGAAAGTGTTTCACCGATGTCAATATGCATTCTAAATCACATCATTTAAATGTATAAATGTTTTACATCTGAAAGGACTAAAAATGTAATTAAACAAATGTTCGAAAGTTGGTGCTCTACCCGGTCTGAAGACCCACAGAGATGCGCAGTTCGGTCAGTGCTTTCATTCCTGCAAGAGAGGTCGGAGAGGAGGCTGTCCCCCTCCACCTTGAAGGTGTATGTAGCCGCTATCACGGCCCACCATGACGCAGTGGACGCCAAGTCCCTGGGTAAGCACGACTTGATTATCAGGTTTATGTGAGATTGTGTAAAGGAGTTTGTGTAAAGCCCGGTTGAGAACTCGCAAGTCCAAGATTGCCCGCAACCCACCGCCTTTTTTGGGCACGATGAAGTAAGGGCTGGAGGGACAGGCTCTCTCTCTGTCCTTGAGTAGCAGAGTTGTAATCTCTGCCCGTAAGGTGCTGGCATTTTCGTCACACATCGAAGTGGAGCGAACTTCGAAGGTAGAAAGCCGCGATCGCAACATTGCCGTGGCTATGTTCTCGCAATGAGAACATAAACCATTCATAAATGGTGCCTCCGTGTGATCGCAGCCCAGACACGCGAGGCAGCGTTTATGAAAGTATCAGGAGCAGAGAGAAAACAGCAGCACCCAGTAACTACACAGTGGTGGAAAGACATCTTTAAAAAGACGTGTCGTGAAAAGGACGTGCAATGCCTGCTGTGTATTGCTCTTTTGTGTAAACTCTTTTAGAGAAAACAAACTCTTTAAGGAGGAAAACACTCTTTTAGAGAGAAGCACTGTCGAAGCGCCCAGGGGCGTGGACTGCACAGCTTGCAGAGAAGGAGAAAGCCGCTGGTGATGCGCCGTAGATCCAACAAAAGTGCTTCCCCAACAGAGATGAATTGTAGTAGTGAGACTCAGCTTGCTGCTGCACAAGCACTCGGCTCCGAAGAAAAAATCTGACTTTAGAGGTACGTGAGGCTCTCAAGAAAGACCCCTTGTGTCACTACACTCGACGTCGAGTGAGTGACAGTAGGGGAACAGGGGAACAAACCTTTGGTTTATCAGCACAAATCTTTAACCACTACACACTGCATTACATCGCCAGAATAAATGAAATACAGTTTACTTAAAAGCAGTTGGTGTCTGTTGGCTTTTGCAGTGCCATATTGTTTAAGAAACTAACCCACTTCCAAACCTGTTGAATGGTAGATTTCTTTTTTTTTATAATCTCTCAATTTATTTAGAGTATCCTTTATTACCCCAGTGCCTAAAAAAAAACTGCCTATGGGCCTGAACTTGAGCTCAAAAACCAACTGGTCCAAACCAAAATCCAAATCATGGGCTTGGAGCAAGAGTCAGGCCTGCAAGAGGGAAAAGGATATTTCATACGACAGCCATCCACAGGCCTCCAACAACAACATCTCAACGCAGAGTAAATTCTCACCCGTCCAGGGTTCGCTGCTGGAACACAGCACTCGCTTAATCCTACTCTATAATGAGCTCATTTCATAAAGTCCTTTGCAGCCTTTTCTGTCCACTATTACAGTCAAGCTGGACTCAAATATCTCCAGGGTTACAGTAAAGAAAACAACTGCATAGATCCCATTTCCTTGAGCTTTTGTAATCCTTCATTAGGTTTAAACAAGAGTAGTTTGTGTGTATGTATTTTGCATGCATGCAATACTGTATATTCACATAATCCACTGGTGTCATGCATCCTTTTTTACTTTTTTCACTTCTTTGGCGAGTCATGACATGACAAAATGAAGCAAAACACTTAGAACACATTATAAAGTTATTATTTAAAGAGATAGTTCATCCAAAAATGTGAATTATGTCATATTTTACTCACCTTCATGTTGTTCCAACCCTGTATGTCTGTCTGTCTTCTGTGAAACAGAAAAGGATATGCTGGGCAAAAGGTCTCATTCACCATTCACTTTCATTGTGTGGTAAAAAGATTAAATGAAAGTGAATAGTGAACAGGGGTTCAATTGGGCCGGCACGCTCCAATACTGCATTCCACCTTCGATTCCAAAAAGAAAGAAAAAAATGCTTGTTTGTCAAACCATTTCATATATTGTATTCTCCAATGCGGTTTTTGTTAGATCCATTTGACATGTTCCGTCTCTATTTCACAAGTGTAGGTTACTTGCTCAAAAATATTTCAAGTTCATTATGCTTCACTCTTGTCAGATGCGGATGTTGATAGAGGCAGCATATACGAGAGCGGGACGAGACCGTGCATCACCGTGTGCAGACACAGGTTCCGCTTCTGTATTGCTCTGGTCCGATCTCTGTTTCATAGAAATCCCATAATATTGAATCAACTGCTCTCCCTTTTCATAGATTCACTGATATGCAGTCGCGATTTTGATTAGTTTTGTTAAAAAGCTGAATACACAAAGCAGTTTTGAATCAGGAATCGCGTGCATCTAAAGCAACATCAACATCGATCAAAATATCATGGCATACCACTCGAGATCAAAGTGGTATTGTCATCTTATTTTAATACATTTCTTTTCATTCGTAATCGTTTTTTTTTTATTATTTTGTCATCTAATGTAAAATGTAATGTAAACACTACACCAAATATTTAATGTAAAAGTTGATTATTTTATTTTGTATATAATTATTTTTATTATGTAATTATTGTTATTATTATTAGGGTTCCCCCACCTCCGAAATCACAATTTAACCCCTGATAGTGACTAAGACTAACATACTCCATAAAATCTCCTTTTGTTAGTTAACTCTACCCCCAAATCCTAAACCCTAGCCCTAAACTCGAACATTAGTGAAGTAAAAATGTAAACTTAGAGGAAAAATGGAACCTCCGAATCACATTTGTCACTTATTATGTGAGAGTGTTTACTTTCTGGTTTCAGTTCTGGATGAAATATCGGGTCTCTCAGGCTGCTGATGCAATGTACCTCCAGTCGCGCCACAGGAAAAGGTGATCACACTTGAACCGATGCAAAAATATCTGATAGGAGATGGCACTTGTCAGTGACTCGGCATGATGGGGCCAGTGTCAGGGTACTGGAACATTTGTATAATAACAGCATTTTCAGTTTTAAGCAAATGATCTGTGACTAGATTGGACTGAGCGAACTTGTGAATCACTCCCATTTTCAGTCACAGCATTTTTGATGAAAATCAAGTACCAGAACTCTAAAGTAGTTGAGGTAGAAATTGCTGACCAGATATTGTTCAATAGTAGAGTTTGTCAAACCTAACCACAAGCCCATCTCCTGAAAGCATCTGATCAGGGGAGATGGCCACCCATTACCCAGCACTTAAGTTGAGGTGACAGTGTGCCTGAAAGGCACATTGCAAGTCAGAGGAAATTGGAGATAAACAGATAAAAGAACGCACTCTGTGCTGGACACAGCAGGGCACAGAGGGCAGGAAATAAACCTGTATTTAAGCTGATTACCCACCCAGATCCCCGGGTCCTCTTAGCAGCTCTACACTGCCCGTCCACTCTACAACCACTACTGTTAATTAGAGTTGTGCTCAGGGGGAAAAAGGCTGCCTTGTCAGCCGGGCAAGAGTGTTAGTGATGGCTGGATGGAGGGGGATATGCAGGGGCTCTTAATTGGGTCTGTATGCTGTATCAGTGGCTGGCCTGAGCATTGGTGATGATTGCTGTGAGCAGGTGGCCATGGTGGCAGCTCCAATCAGGCAGACCCAGGCCAGTATGTCTGTTCTCGTCAAGACCCGGAACACTGAGCAGACAGCTCTGCCTCAGTCTTCACTCATTATTCCAAACCTGTGAAACCCTCGTTGCTTAGCAACGAACCTGTGGCCCCTTCAAAACACTTCCTTTTGCAGGCCCAAATACAGACATTTCAGACTGTCCTACTCTACAACATTAAATTATTTTCTCTGCTGTTTGACACACTCAGCCTCTTTGATGTTCCTCTCAGTTTCCTCTATATCCATTTCACAAAAAAAGCAGGTCAAATGGAATAAATAGCAAAACAGCATGTTAACAATGCATATAGAGGGACAAAAGCCTGTGTGAAACTGCTTTCTTGTTCACTGTTTTCTTAAGGCCGAAACATACTTGAAGCAAGTACGCAAATCATACATGAGCCCTTGGCCAACACATGGCCAACACGTGGTCCCGTTGTACATACAGTACATTACATGCACTCTTGCATTGCTCTGGTGGTTACAAACCTCAGACCACAATGAGGCAATAGATTTTTAGGCATGACCACGAAACTGGTGCTGCATTTGAAACCAGGAAAATGCTGCCTTTGGAGGCTGTATATGGCAGCAGGAAGAAAAAAAGTGCTTGAGACCAGTTTCCTTAAGAGTTCTATTCATTCTTGGGGGCCTGGGTAGCTCAGTGAAGCGTCTCAGTAAAAACGCTAACTACCACCCCTGGAGTCGCAAGTTTGAATCTAGGGTGTGCTGAGTGACTCCAGCCTGGTCTCCTAAGCAACCAAATTGGCCCAGTTGCTAGGGAGGGTAGAGTCACATGGGGTAACCTCATCGTGGTCACTATATTGTGGTTCTCGCTCTTGGTGGGGCACGTGGTGAGTTGTGAGTGGATGTCTGTAGAAGTTCATATCAACCAGACATAATTTAAAACGCCCTCCAACATCATCAAACATAGAAAGCAATTGAGGTTTACATATTGGGGGTTTGAGAATGATGACATCATACTCTCATGTAAATCAATAAAAGATATGAAATAAAATACCACATTTTCAAGCATATATATATATATATATATATATATATATATATATATATATATATATATATATATATATATATATATATATATACTTAAATGTTCCTTGATCTTTTGACATTCTATATAAGAGGTTATTTTACTATAAAAACATGCTGTAAGTTTCAGAACTCAAAACTTCCTCCTCACTCCAAAAAGAGCATTTGTTGAAATCAAGCTGCCGAGCTACTTCCTTCACATTGTGATGTAGACAACATCTGACCACCTCCAAAACAACAAATGAACTTCCTACTTTACCTCATTACTTCCGTAGCCCCGCCCAGTAGTGGTGAGCAGTGAGATAGCAAAGATAGAGCAGGTCAGTCAAGTGCAGAGAGCCAATCATAACAGTGGGTGTTTTCTGTCAAGTCTTAAAAGAGAAGTAGCACCAAAACCGAGCGTTTCTGACAGAGGGTCAGGATGATGGTGGAAAATGATCATGTTTTACAAATATATGACTGTTTTCTGTGCAAAAAGCTTTACTGATAATATAAGTGAACCTCCAAGAATATTTTAGAATAATAAAAAGGGATATTATGACACCTTTAAAGGAATAGTTCACACAAAAATTTAAAAATCATAATTTACTCAATTACCCTCATGTTTTTCCAAATCTGTATGAAGTTCTCTCTTCTGTGAAACACAAAAAGAGATGTTAGTCATAAATACTCGCTTATTCACAAAGTATGGAAAAAAGATGCATTGAAAGTTGGTGACTGAAGCTAACATTCGGTTTCTTTTCTATTTTCAGTACATGGAGACAAAATTTTCATAATGGTCAAAACTATCGTTTTCGATTGCAGAATAGCCTGAAATGGGTCTACTTTACAGGACGCTTCTGGGCAATAGCTGTCTCATAGCAGAGGAACATTCTTTACCACGCTCTATGATTCTTTATGTGATGGGGCTTTTTCTCCCCGAAGTGTTCGTGCCTCCAGACATGCCAGAACTAGAAGTCATACTCCATGACTTGTGTGATTGAGATCGGTCTGATAACACGTTGTCGAACACATTCACAGGAATTGATCTTGAAAACATTCTTGTGAAATCTGCAGCTGACTCTTTCTAGCACAGATCACCATCAGCACCATATTACGATAGAGATCATAAAAAAAAAAATTAAAAAAAGAACTTACTTACAGAACCACCCCTTGTGACTTCAACCTCAACACAAGATCTTGATGGAATTGAAGGCCATGTGGCCAGAAACAGAGAGAGCATAAAAAAATGTCAACCCATGTAAACATTCAGTTTTGTTTGAGTAAAATAAAAAGAGTCTGCGTAGACCCACGACTCTAGAAATACCTCCACATTTAGTGAAGGAAAGCAACTGTTGCTTGTATGACCACGTATAATCCACTTCTCTGCACATGAACTCCTGGTGAAAATGTCATGAGTGAATGGAAGTTTGGAAATGAGCTGTAAAAGACTCAATCATTTAGCGATCTCATTTAACTTTAGCATGGCTTGGGAAAGTGGTATTTGGTGGCATTTCGCCCAGACAGGGAAATGGCAGGAAATTACATCACCTTATTGAGTTGTGCAGTTCTGCATTTGTTTGGTGAACTTTAGCATTAAATATACATTTATCAGGCTGCACACCTACAGTGTGTGATTATTCTACACTCTGTTGTGTTGAACATATAATGTTATAAATGGTGATTGTTGTGACATTATTGCATACAGACCTTAATGTTACTGTACTTTATTTAAGCTATAAGATGAAAGCATTCCAATAGTGAAAAAAAAATGCCTATTGAATTCTGCATTCATTAATACATGCCACCAGTAAGTAATTATCTGTAACATGGAATAATCAAGAACTAGGGATTATTTATCCAAAAATGATGTCCCAAACCAGGATGTCTTTCTTTCTTCTGTGGAACACTAAAGGAGATGTTGGGCAGAATGGTTGCTTCAGTTACCATTCACTTTCATTATATGGAAGGAAAAAAAAGATACATTGAAAGTAGATGGTGATTGAGGCAAACATTGTGCTGCTTAACATTTCATTTAAGTTACACAGAAGAAAGTCTAATGGGTTTGGAACAACATGAGGGTGAGTAAATTATGGCAGACTTTTTATTTTATCTATCACTTTAATGTGACTTACACTCTCAAATTGGGAGGATGATTTGAGCTAACATTCCCTAGAGCTTTAACTGTGGTTCTGTAAAAAGAAATAGTGAGAAATTTCCTCCTGGTCTTGCTAAAGTTCAGTGTTAACTCAGCGCTGCACCTTTTTATGCTTAACGATAACGTAATAAACCAAACTGGTTTTCTGTTGCTGCAGAGCTCATTAGATTACTTTATTGGATCTATGTAGGACAATAGAAATCCAGCCAGAACCGAAACGAATCCACAGTAGCACACAAACTCCACCCTGCCGTATGGCAACGGACTCTGGAATTCCACTGGCTGATCATTTGTCACGGGTTGAATTTCTCATGGCTGGAATTTCACAGTTTGCATATGCAGAATATCAGACAAGATGTGTGGTGTTTCTGCAGCTCAGTGCCGTCTGCATGTTGTGTCGATCAAAGTGTGTGGTGCCGCTGTTACTCTGTTCACACACAGCTGCTCGCTCACTGGGGTTGCACTTGGGCTGCAGGTGCTAAAACTCACCGTGGAAGCATTTGTAAATAAATGGTTTTGTCACTGTGTTCACACATTCTCCCTGAAGCTGACAGAGAGTATCAAAATGATTTTTTTGAATAACGACTTAAATTTCGGTCTGTTCCTCATCAAACGATACAGTATCACATGGCTTCAGAAATGTGGAATAAAGTGCCAGAGTTGCACTGTGCCAAGTGGTTACTTGTCATTGTTATCTGAAAGGGATAGTTCACCCAAAAAATTTTATTCTCTCATCATTTACTAGCCCTTATGCCATCTCAAACTTGACTTTCTGTCTTTTGTGGCACACAAATGAACAGTGGTGGTTCTGGCTTACTTGGTGCCCCAGGCAAGATCCGACGTGGCACCCCTCTTAATATCAACAACAACATCATGAGAAAGATCAATATTTAAGTCCTTTTTATACTCTAAATCTCTACTTTCACATCTAAAAGTCACATTTGATGCCTGTTTAGTTTCACTTTCACATCTGAAAGTGTAATTGGAGATTTAGAGTAAAAAGGGACTTAAATATTGATCTGTTTCTCATCCACATCTATCATGTCGCTTCTGAAGACATACATTTAACCACTGGAGTCTTATGGATTACTTTTATGCTGCCTGTATGTGCTTTTTGGAGAAACGGGCGGCCATGTTTCCCAAACTTTATGGAACTGAAATAGTGGTTCTGTTCAGGACTATAGCCAAGCCATTGCACGATGGCCCTCTTCAGATCTCTGGGTTCGAGGAGGCTGGTAGTAGGAAGATGTTGGGCCGCTAGTTGTTCTTCCCCGGAGAGGACGCTCCCTCTCCCGCAGACAGCTACATGACCACGCCCCCATCCCCACACATATCTTCATCTAAATATCTTTTACCACATTTACAGCTAGTATTAACATACGTCTTGGGTGATCCGATCATATGAGGTCAGGTGAGACACATTGCTGTTTACACCTGGTCACTTAAATGCATCTCTTGTGAATACTTGCATTCAGATTTCAGGGGGAGGGTCTCTGTTTCATGATGACAAACTGTACATCAATCACTATGTCTCTGTGTTACTGCATGACGTTAAATCGCAATAAAATAATGAAAATAATGGTGTGCTGTTTCTCCAAGATGCGTCTGAAATTGTATCTAAGCCCAAACACAACATTTCGAGCAGATCTATCTGTTATTTTAGTGGATTACCTATTTTAAAGGAGCTTCTGATGTTTGTGCTTCTCATCTGTGATGATATTAAACACACTGAAGAAGATCTGTGCAGTTCTTATGTATGTGTATGTATCAACTTTCCAGGACACATACAGGACGTATTACTTTTTCCACCTCAAAATCATTGCAAAAGCATTTAAAAAGCATTGTGGTCATATGCGTTTTTGACCACCTCCGTATGTGGTTTTTGTGATCCGATCATATTAACTTTCATTGTATGGAAGAGTGCAGCGTGAAGATTCTTAAAAGATTCTCATTTAGTGTTCCACAGAAAAAAGACGGGTTTTGACCAACATGAAATTTAGCGAATGATAACAGAATTATCACATTTGGGTGAATGATCCCTTTAAATCCTAAAGTCATTCTACTCATCTAAGTAGGCTTGACACCAACCCTCGTTCTATCCTGTGGTGGACGTTATTCAGTCAGGTATGAATAATAACACTCAGCAACATTTTTCTGGGCAGAAAGATCTAGGGGAGTGAGGGAAGCACCCCTGTTTATGAAACCTTAAATATTTTTCCTCAACCACATCATTTAATTCCACAAATCAGTCAGCACTGCAGAATTTGCACTTCTCTGTTTTCCCTCTTATTTGTCCCTCTTGTCCTAACATTAATAATGCACTCTCAGTTTTGACAGTTCATGACACCATTGAAGCTTTCATCGACATAATCAGAGCCGGAGTCCACTAAAACACTGAAGTGAGAAAGGTTCTTTATTTGTTATTGTCAAGTTGTGTGTATGTGTCCATGTGTGTTAAGGGAATTACTGCTTCACGTTTGAGGCCACAGGCCAAGCAGATGTAATGAATGACAGAGCGGAAGACCGAGAACAGAGAGTGAGGGAGAGAGAGCAATACCTGTCTAGTGATTTCCCTGTAAGGAATGTATGGAATAGTCCTGCCTTCTCCCCTGATATATTTGATTTAGATTGAATAAACAGCTCCTATCCTGGTGTTTCTATTGTGCTCTTCAGAGACATGGGAACACAGCAATATCATTCATTATTGTCAAAGGAATTCTGCAACAGGAGTTTGATAAGTTTCAAGTCCTTATAACCAGGCCCGCACTGAATCTATTCTGCATCCATAGAATTGGAACATCCATCTTTCACAAAGTTCTTTGCAACATTTCAATCGTTTATTACACATTTTGGCTAATTTGATTTGACTTTCAGCCACCAAAAGAATGTAATACTCAAGTTAAGCTCAATCAACAGCATTTATGACATAATGTTAATTACCTCAACAAACAAAACAAAAAATGTATCCACCCTTTTCTTTAAAAAATGGAAGTGAATGCAATCCACTTTTTTGGAGGGTTTAAAGGAAGAAATGTAAAGCTTATGATTTCATGAAAGCACATTTTAATTCTTAAGATAAAACGTGCATTATTTGAGCTGTAAATTTGTTTAAATCATAATTTTTACAGTTGTTGTAGGGTTTTAGGGTTTTAAAATTGGATATTACTTTACATAGAAAAGGTTAGTCAGACATTTTATTACACTAAAATCATGTTATCATGTCTTTTGGATATACTTTTGAAACAGTGAGTATTTCACAAGTTCACCTGTCCATATAATCTCTGAGTGATAAAGGGTAAATGTATGCGGCTTGCTGTCAGCAAAGGAGGGGCTCAGGGAAGAGGCTTGACTCAAGCTCTAAATTTACCCCCCGAAGGGACTACTTAATATATGGAGGAAACTATAGGGCAAGAGTAGAAGATTGAAGATGGAGATGGGGAGGTGGAAGGATGCCAGAAATACTGTCGCTAGAGCGGTGAGTTGAGCGGCGGCTTATACTCTGCAGCCTGTAGGTTTATTGGCAGATTAGATGAGCAAGGTCCTTCTGAAATTTCGTTTAAGAAATTTACTTCCATTCTACTTGCCTCACTGTAACCCAGATTTTTTCTTTTTTTTTTTTTTTTTAAGAAAAGGAGGGACAAGTCCAAATAAATTTTTGTGGTAATCAACATTATGCCACAAATGCTGTCGATTGAGCTTAACTTGTATTGAACTCTGAATATTCCTTTAACATATTTTACCATGTTTAAATACCAAAAGTGGTGCAGAAAACACAAAGTCTGTAGATTCCATTTTGACCTGCTTGTAATTTAATTTGCAATGCAAAATCTCTGCGTTCATTTTGATGCTTGGTTACTAAAGACTATACATTTTTGCATTTCTTTTATTTTAAAGAAAACCTACAAAGGAAAGAAACCTGACCTTTGAATGCCATTTGATATTTTGTCTCGGCTAAATAGACCCTCTCCCGCCCTTTCACAGTGCTGATTTTTGTTTTATAGTTTATTAATTCTTCCTTTCCTCTTCTTTGACATTTAGACGAAAGAGAAAAAACAGGCTTAAAATTTCCCTCCAAAAATCTTTCACCACACCGCTCAGCCATGCAAAAGGATATCTGGAGTTAAACGGTTGGCCTATTTACATAAATAGTGGAAGATAAAATAACCCTGATTTGTTCATGTATTACTGAAATGATAGGGCAGAGGAAAAAGAAAAGAAAACAATGACAAACAAAAACACAGTATGATTCATGTCTTGTGTGCCATGTAGCTCTGACATTACCAAACCATTTAACATGAGATTCCACTGAAGTTGAACTGGTCTGGGCCATGTAAACAAACAGATTTACATGTACACTGCCCAGACCAGGTGAATATGTGATTGGGTGAATGTGTGATTAATCACACCAGAGCTCCACAGGGCAAGAGCCAGTGAGCCCGTCTGAGAGAGATGCTCAGGCTTTCATTCCCCCCAGCTTCTCTGAAGCAGGCCTTTGAGAGCAGGAATGCTACATATGGGTGGTCAATTAGCTTAAAGGTTTCAGCTGTTGCAGAGCGGCGCTCCAATGACTGGAGGGGCTTTGGAGGCTAGTTTGCGCTCTCTTTTCCTCACTCTCCCTCTTCAACCACATCAGTTCAACTGCAGTCCAAACACGCACACAAACCGCATGCCGTGATCTGAGACATTCCCCCGGCTCTAGCATAAAGAAGCTCTCTCCATTTAGTCCAGCCTAAATCAACAGGCCTTTTTACTGTGGTTGCTGCCTAGATTATTTTAATGCCAGGTTGTGACCATGCTTTTTACCCCATGTCATTTCATGGAACATGCTAGCTTTGATTAGCACTCTACTCCATACTCAGTTTGTTTAGAATGACAGTCTGAGTTACGTTTGAGTGATGCTATGAGGCCAAAAGGCTTGTTTTTACATTCAATCATGAACTTTCACCATCCTCTCAATAATCCCAGGATGCCTACTCATGTACCTTACAAATTTACAAATAAAAATGATGCATTCTAGCATGTTCTGAATAGATGCTCAGCTATTTAAAGGCCCCATGAAAGCTAATGACAAGCTCAGGTGTTGACGTATTTCTTATTGAAACAGGTAGTTTGGGTGTGATATATCCAAGGGCTCGTACCTTTAAATAAAAGGCTTACAACATAAAGTTACATCGCAGCTAGAAACCATGATTTGCTACTTACTTGTCGGTTACAGACTGAAGAAATATAAGCTAAAAGTGAGTTGAGTCAACTTTTAAGAGTACACTAGCAAATAGAATGTCTCAAATTAACTTTAAACCACTTTAGATGGGATCATCTAGCCAAGCTCACAGGGAGACAGCAAATCTAGTGCCCCTTATCAGCTTTTCAGTCACTCTCTTAGTCCCATTCACTGAAGGTAATGGCGGGGCTCTTGATTTGTGCGTGCCCTGTAAAAACCTGTGATGACATACACAGTCCACTCTGTTGACTGAATTGCATTTCTGCGGTTGTTCTGATAAAGTTCTGAGAGACTTTTATTAATCATCTCTTTTGATGTCATAATAACCCACTGCAGCAACTCAAAGCAGGTGATTCATTTGGTGAGAAAATCACAGTGCACATAAAGGAGCTCACTGTGTTCACACATACTCAATTACGGCATGGTCTGCTGGCAGACACGGACTACAGCAGCCTCGAGTCTGTGAACTGTGTTTGAACATCACCGCAGAGGGAACGCGAAACCACGCCTTGAAAGTGAAACCCGGCACATGCACTCCGAAATTGAGAAAAAATAGAATTCCACCCACCAAAAAAACAGGAATCAGACCAAAATGAGGCATTACTTTGAGGTGTAAGGGTTGAGTCACTTGAGGACAAATGTTCATATAATTGCATACGTGCATAGGCGTGCACCAGTTTCAACAGAAGCGAATATGGCTGAGACTTCAGACATGTGCGTGTCTGAATGCATGTGAGTCGATATGTGCAGGAGGAAGAGTGAACGGATGGGAAAGGTGAGGGTTGAGACAAAGCTTTGAAAACAAAGAGTCTGAAGTCTCCCCACACACTTTTCCTCTTCCTTGGAGCACAGGGCTCCTTCCACTATTATGGGCTCAAGGGGTAACATCCTGAATGTTATGGTATTGTTTGTTGAGCAATTTTCATTTATAGAATAGAGTTTGCAGGGTAAAGTTAAGTCCACTAAAAAGTGCTGCGCTATGGTAAACAGCGTGTTGTGTCTGATTGTACATTTAACGGCATTGTATATAGCAGTGTTCTCAACCTTTTTTGTAGTTGTCTTACATGTACCCCACAGTCCAATCAATAAAGCTCAATTACGCCATTCACAAAACTGAAATGTTTACCTAACTCAAAAAATGTAAAATGTTACTTTAAAACAATAATAATTAAAAAACATTCTGTAGTAACAGACCCATCAAGTACTGCAAATACAGTATGTAGTTCTGGGTGTCTGAATTTGAATCTGAATTTAAAAAAACATTGTACATAAAAATACTTTTATTTCTCTCATTTAAAACTGATAAAATAAATGATTGTAATCACACATTTTCTGAATTTTATATTCAGTATATCTATCTATATACTGTATATACAGGTATTTAGGTTTATATAATATTTAGATTTAAAACTTTAAACACCACAAACTTTATAAAGGTTCAAAATCAAAATAGTTCCACAAAATAAATCTTTCATAAATCTTTCAAGGAAATGAAAATGTATTGCAAAATGTGATTGTTTGGCAAGTATGACCATATTCTGGTACTGTTTTACCAATTTGATATAAAGAATATTCCAGAAAAGAAAAGAAAAGAAAAGAAAAGAAAAGAAATAGAAAATTATTAACATGTTAAACTGCTGGAGCTTAGGACACTCACTAATAGTCTCTCAATGGTGCCGTTTTTTTTCTTTAACACTCCCACGCCATTCCTCCTCTCACTTTCATGCATTCTTTGTCTCTATATCTTGGCAAGTATACATTTCTCTCTATTCCTGACATTCTTTTGCTCCTTGGTTCCTCTCTCGCCCTCATTTGCCCTACATCTCTGTTGCATCGTGAAAATTGAGTCATAACTTCCTGACCTCCCCCCTGTTCCCCCCTTTTCTCCCTTCTCCTTCCCCTTTTTGAGGCCCCCTCAAACAGCACGCCTAGCTCTGCATTCCTTGGTCATACAGCACCTTTAAAGCACTGGGCTTGGAGCAGCCCCCACAGTCCTCAACTGCCATTGCTTACCAGCCAGCTTGAGGAAATGTCTCACTGTGAGAAAATGCAGGCTAGCAGCAACCCAGCCACTGTGATGACAAGGAGAAGGCAACTGGGGGCTCTGAGGTGCACAGATTCGTAGAAGCAGCACATAAGTCCCCCGAGCCAGAGTCTAGAGTTAAGCCCTCCATGAGAAGTCCCCCCCCCCCCCCCCACACACACACACGCATGCACGAATGCACGCACGCACACACTCACACACACACTCAAACTCACTCACACACTCAGCCATGCCGTGTCAAAATGATTTTCAGGGGCAATTTTAACTTTATGGTGGTAAAAATTAAATTATTGATGTTACCTATCGAATCAACATCAAATTCAACTAGCTGTAAATGATGCTCATAACATGTATTGTGAAATATTTATAAATGTCTGTTATGTAGTTCTGAAGAGTACTACTAAATAAAATAAATCATATTTTATTTATATAAACTCTTAAGAAGTGTGTGTAATCTTATGAGAGAAAACAGGAATGCAAATATACAGTATTTACTTGATGGAAAGAGACAGAAAGACAGACAGACAGAAAGACAGACAGACAGACAGAGAGAGAGATAGATAGATAGATAGATAGATAGATAGATAGATAGATAGATAGATAGATAGATAGATAGATAGATAGATAGATAGATAGATAGATAGATAGATAGATAGATAGATAGATAGATAGATAGATAGATAATTTCTGGAGTCTCTCTCATGCCTGTGTTTGGAACTGGCAGCTGTGTAAGCCTAGCACCATTTCCCCTCTGACCCCAAAAGAGACAGACATGAGCACTGCGGGCTTCCCCTGTTCTGACGGAGCACTCCAGTTACATCCCTGTGACCACTCTGGCATAATACACACATACACTGACACACACATGCACAGACACTAAGCTCTCATTGGGGGTCTGGCCAGGAAGAGAGAGGAGATGTGACATTAGACATGAGGGAGGTTGGCCAGGTTTGTTATCAGAGCTCCACAGGTCTCCTGTGACCAGCATTCAAGCTCTGTGCTAAATTCTAAGACCCGACTCTCTCTGAACCCAGTGAACTCGTCTATGGATGGCAGCACCAGACTGTCTGTCTGCCATAGCTTTTGCCTTTGCTTTTACCTGCCCAAAAGCTTATCTGGGCATGCCACATCAGCCACAGCGTGTCTGCTGGTACCAGTGCATCCTCACGTGAGATACATGGAGATTGAGAGTGCTGATTAGAGAGGTGATACGATACAGGAGCAGAGTCTGGCACGAATGAGATTCATGTGAGCAAGCACCTTTCCCGAAATTAAAATAATTTACACATAAATCATGTATCAGATGCATAATGATGCAAAGATTTTTTAACAATTTTTTAATCAACGAGAGAATATTTCAGATTCAAATTTGGAATTGTGTGGCTTTTAGTCCAGTTCTATTAGCTTGGAATATGAAGGTGTACTCTTATCATTGACAAATATACTTAATATTTCCAGTCGTTCTATTTGGGAAAACTGTGTAAAATGTTGATCACACAGCTTGCACTACATAGACTTTTGTCCAATGTCATGATCTCTAAAATGAGAATTCCCTCCCCCTTAATCACCTGCAACCGACTAGCAAGTAGCAAATAATTTAATATGTACCACCCAAACTTTGTGTTTCAATATGAAATACGTCAACACAGGAAAGAAAACTGTGCTCGTCAAGCACTTTCATTGGGTCTTTAATATTTTGGTGAAATCGTGACTACTTTATCAATAAATAAGCTCTACTTTATCAATATGTGTCATGCCATGATAGTTGTCTTTCTTTATACAAAGCTTATTTTAAGAATGGGGGGAAAATATAATATAATTTTTTTAGTGTAATATATGAAAACAGACAGGTACATCTCTCGGACTGGCTTGTACCCTGGGTATCCAGTGGTGCTTTCATGCTGTGTATCAGTGTACACATCTGTATGAGTTTAGTCAAGGAATCCTATAAAAGAAGCTAATAGGCTCTCCTAACATTTTGAGAGACTGATTAAGAGAGCTTTTAGATGTGCTTCACATCAATGAGTTCCATCTGTGATTTATGTGTGTTTTCTTTAAATAACCTTTTTTCTTAATTTCCTGTCTTTGTGAATTGTTTGGGCAAGTGAAAATTTTGTACATGAATCCTGCCTTTTCAGACTTCAGATACTGTATGAGAGTAACTTATATCCCAAGAAAAGAGTGCATGGAGAATATAGAGTTTCAGTCTGTAGTTTGAAGTTTTCCTTTCATGTTATGTAACTAATTCCAGTCTTCTAATGCAAAACATATATAAGGACAGCGCATAATATGTGTTGCATGTGATTCATAAAGGTGGTTCTAATAAATAATGTTCTCTAGAAATAATCTTGGATGCCCTACTGAGCAGCCACTGTTTCCAAGCTGACACTGAATTTTTCTTTTAAGATCAAGCAATTGAATTAAAGAACAATGCCCTCTAATGGTACCACAGACTCTGACACTTTAAAAATATGGATGCCAATAGGTTAAAATCAGCACAGAACAAGTTCAGTGTTGCCTTCTGATGATCTGAGAAACAGGTTAGTATTTTGTGTAGAGCACTCAAAACATGCACTACATTTGTTACGAATTAGGCTTCCTGCTGCTGTAAAGTTGACACCTGCCAGTTCAAACATCTCCATATGCAGGTGAAGACAGCACAGCATGTTTTCTCTGTTCTCTGTAAGAGGCCCGAATCTTAGAGATTACGCACAGATGACATTATACACTGCCGGTGGCCAAATGTTTCATTAACTAGCACACTGAATGTAATTTCTGTATTTATGTACTGTATGTATGTATGTATGCATTAATTTATTGAACATGTTGATGATTGCACTACATTAGACAAAATTGTGGACCCAGTACATTTGCATACTATCTAACATACAGGACTTCTGCTGTTTAAAAAACAAAATAGGGGCTATTGCGAAATGAAATATATATTTATATTACATATTATAGGTACGGATACAAAAAATACACATAAATCTTCAGCAAAAATACTGTACAGTTCAGATATACATTAAATATTACATAGAGAAACAATAATGAGAGTGAAATAAACATTCCATCTCGTGTGGAAAGGTGCATTCTCAATTTGACCACACGGGGCTGCTAATGCACTCATAGCTGCGTGTGTGGAATGGACCTTTTCCACACTTCGTTTGGAACGCGGAAGTAAACAATTGCAGGGTAAACATCGACAGCGCTGAATGGGAGTGAATCGCAAATATAATCTTTGCATACCCATTTGGTCCATCATAAAAACAAAAACGCTACTTTTACGTTTCCACAACTTTCCGAATGAAGGAAAAAATTGAGACCGATGGATTACGACATTCAGAAGAGAGAAGAGGCCAAATTTACTTTCACTCTCTCATCAGCTATGTTAGAAACCTTCTCACATCTCCGGTAACTCATTTTTTAAATTAATTCCTGGTTAATATAATACAAAGTCTGATGATAAAAGTTGCACTAACAAAATGCAAATGAAATTTTTTTGATAGATTTACGCTGCTTCTTAAGGCGGAAACGCGTCGTCACAGTCTGTTAAAAGTGTCTCTTGGGGATTGATTGAGTATTGTTTTTTAAAAATACAAAAATTAAACGCAATGACGTTTTTAGTTATTTACCAACGCAGATGAAACCTGAACGCCCCAATGTGTGTTTAGTGCGCATGCGCACTATGATGCACGTGACATTCTGCAAAATGCTACATCTGTGGAGTTGAGGATAAAGCAAATATAAACTTTCATCGCAATTATGCACGTTCCACAGAGCGTGTAGAACCGATAAAGTAAGTCAAGCACTTTTATGTGGCTGATAAAGAGAGGAGTGCCTCAAAACGACACAAATTGCTTAGAATTGTATTTAGTTTCACTAGCCTGCCTGCTAAACGAGCTGCCTGTTACATTGCCTTATTTTAAGGTGGGTTCTGATAGTGTTTTATATTAGATTAAATGTAAATGTAGATGTAAATAAATAAAAAGATGTTCAGATTATACTTTGTGTTTCATTGTCTAAGCTCGGTATCAATTGTTATGGCGGCGCAATATCAGGAAAAAGAAACAGCAGCCTGACAACCACTGGAGATCAGGAACACAATGTACTTCTGGATCAAACAGCAAGTGCAGTCACAAATATTCCATTAACGATTATTAGAAGCATGCAGTTAGTGATATAAAATACAGTTTGATCGCACCGGCTGTAATTTGAGCTTGTCTACCTGCACATTTTGACCGCAGATCATTGTTTCTTTGCCCTTTTTATTAAATATAGTGGAAATAGTGATTGTTCAGCCATATTGTTATGCAACAAAGTAAAGATATCCTCTTGTTGTGGTTTTGTCTCCAGTAATGCTGTAGAAACTGTCATCCACTATCATGCTGAGTCGCCTTCAGGAGCTCAAGAAAGAAGAGGAGACTCTTCTAAAAATAAAAGTCATGCTGCAAGATCAGCTGAATAGGCTTAAGGTAAGAACTTGTGTGTTCTTTGAGCCCATAAAACAAATGTATGTATTTTAAATATTTCTCAATACCATGATATATGCATAAATACAAACATTTGTATATATTCTGAGCAGGTTTATTAGAAAACTGATTGTCTTTGCTTTTGTTCATCAGTTTGAGGAGGGGACACTGAAGTCAATTATCAATGCTCAGTCTGAAGAGAGCCCTGATGAAGCCCCTGCACCTGAGGTAAATAAACACAATGATGTAACCACATATTCAGGATCAGGTCTGGAGTGGCTAATCGGGAGGACCGGGAGAATACCCAGTGGGCAGCTCAAGTATTTGGCCGGCAGGTCTTCATGCTGGTTAATAAACTTTCAGTCATTTGTCACATAACAGTTGCCAAACATCCATGTCATCCGTTATTTAAGGTATCAGAATTGTGTTCTGTATAATACTGAACACTCTCTACCTTTTTTATATTCTCACTCCAAAACAAATGAGAGAGTGGGCTGTTAGGGACGAAACAGTGGCTTCACAACAATGCTTCACTTGACAGCGGGGAAGAATGCCAGAAGATCAAATGAAAACAGATACTATGAGCTGTGTGGATAAATGTCCCTCAAATATAAGATCATCACAAGTTCAATACTGACAGTTGTCTCACAATCAGCTAATCTCTGAAATCCTCATTCCTTCCAGTGCAGAATGATGATAACAATATTCCTTATTGTCACAAAAATAAAAGAGTATAGTAAATCAATAGATGCATCCGCACAACACTGTACAAATATTAGGGGACTTTACCTCTCTCAAAAGATTAAACTCAACGAAAACAAACCGTGTAGAGGGTTGCACCACATTGCTGGTGTCCATAATATTTACATTCCAAGAAAAAGAACAGTACAGACTTGTCATTTTTCAATTATTGTTGGAGGAGAGGAGAGGATGCTAACTAGGACATGAAATTCCCAGGCTGAATATGAATCCCACTCCAGGCCTGTTCAGGATTGTAGAAACTAATGTTATAATTTCCTGCCAATGACAAATTGGTCCACCACTAAGCTGAATATGGTTTAACATAGGTTAATGCGCAATTTATAGGCAGTGGACAGTGTTTGAATGAGTTCCCAAACATTTTGCCTCTTGATATCTAGATGCACTTTAGATATTTCTAAGATTTATGTTTCTTGTGCACAGGTTGAAGTCAACCTAGATGACGAGAGTGAGATCAACCAGACCAAACTAGTACTGGGTGCTCCAACCGACTACGACATGGAAGAAGAAGAGGAGGAAGAAGAAGAAGATGATGATGATGTAGATGATGACCTTGAAATGGTGCCTGAAGATGAAGAGGATGATGATGACTACTGACTATACCTGGAGAAAGAGAATGTTATAATTTAGTCCCATGTCTAGGTCTAATGTGCACGTATGGCATGCTGAAAGATGTTTGCGTAAAGAGAATATAACTGTCTTTCTGTCTTAGATCGGTGTTGCTTTAGATAAACCTTGAGTTCACCCATCTATAGAATCCTCCAAAAAATACAAAATGATGTGTAGCACAAATACAAATCCTCTTCTTACTGTGCTGTTGGCCAAGCCTGCACTGTTATGTATTTTCTAAATACATGTAAATTAAAGATTGCACCAATCATAGTTCATGGTGTTTACCCAGTGATGCAGTACTATTTAGGCTATAATTCATATTGTATTGTATTGCTTTGAGATCGAATGCAGTATGATTATTCAGCTGATGGTTAGTATTATGTATGTAAACCATGTGTTCATGTTGTGAACTTGCAGAAGTATTTTTCTATTTTGAAGAGCGATTGTGAGGAATAAGTTGAATGCATTCATGGGCATGAGAGTTGTTCTTGCTGAGCCAGTATTATAACTTTTTTGTACTTCATCTGTAGCAGTGTTTAATGTACAAAGGGTCCCTATGTTTTCTTAGAGATTTTTGAAAACATTTGTTTAGCAGATTTTGAAGGTGCTCAATGTAAGTAAAGTGGAATTGGATTTAAAACATTTGGTTTAGATACACATCCATTGTCAATTGCCTTGATGTGTTGGCACGATATAAGAATTACCATGTACGTCCTAGTAGGTACATGGTAATAAAGATGAGTGTGATTTGTGATGATCTCTTCTGCATTTTCCCTGTTGGCCAACTTTACTGATATAATTTATAGTTTCTTTGACAACAGATTTCTGTCCCCTCCCAACCACATTCTGAACCTGCAATGCAGTAAAAATGCAACCAGCAGTTCAGCACTTTTGAAACAGCTGTCAACATTGTACTACACTTCACAAAAAGAGCATGGACAGCTTTGGAGAGAGGTTGTACTACAATATACTGCCAGCATTAACAGTTCAATACTGTTTCCTGCATACAGAGAGGCCTCCTTCTGCCTGTATGAATAATCTATTTCTTTCAAACAGGTAGTGCAAAATAGATGATTACCTAAGATAATTAGTTTAAACCTGTAAATATGCCAAGTTTAAGTCTGATGCAAAGTTATGCATTAACTAAAGGAAAAGCCAAAATTACATGTCAGAAACATTATACAGTGTCTGTTAATAAAATTAAGAATAAGATGAGAATGTGAAAGAGACACATATCCTATACCTGTTATGTAAAATTTGGGGTCAGTTTATACTACACTCCATGTGACACCATTGTTAAAGTAAACACAAGAATATCAGCCTCTCCAACATTAACTTTGCTTACAGAGTGAAACCCTCATTTGTAAGAGATCTGTCCACCTTTGCAAAATGTGATCACAGTCCATTGACCCTCAATAGGTAAGCTTTTGGGTCTACATTGGGGTCATGAGACCTCCATCAGTGCAGGATAATGCTTTACCCCGGGCTGAACAGTAATATACTTTGTATGGCAGGTGGATTTAAACCCCAGAAGTGGATTTGACATTAAGGTGTTGGATTATTTTCTTCAATTTGAGGAATTCATGCAAATCCTGTGAGAGGTATGTGATGTCAGCATGTATAATCAGTTTGAGTTGAGATGTTGGACTTAAAGGGAAAGTTCACCTAAAAATGGAAAATCTGTCATCATTTACTCACCCCAATTGTGCTCCAATTAAACCCATATGACTTTCTTTTTGTGGAACACAACAATATGTTAGATACTGATGGCTTCAGACACCATTAACATTCATTAAATCTTTTTCCCCCCAAACAATGAAAGTGAATGGTGGCTAAGACTCAACATTTTGCTTAACATCTCTTTTGTGTTCTACTGGAAAATGAAAGTCATAGGCTACATGAGGGTGACTACAGAATTTTTGAAATATCCTTTTAAAACTCAGTACATGAGCACATGTACTGAATCATGGTCTGTACGGTTTTCGGTTGCTGAACATTGTCATGACAAGGGCAACTAACTCTCTGATCAGGAGAGTGTGGCGCTGACGAGAGACCCTGAGCTGGATTATGATGCTGTCACACAGTGTTGGACGAGTGTGTCATGTGCTTGTGCTGGTGTTGTGTCTGTCTGCGGCTGAGGACTTCGACTGGACAACGAACAACCACGACTCCTTCTATTATGGCACTTTTCCAAATGGTATAATGCCACCACCACACACAGCCCATAGGAAATTAACTTATCTGCATTGGTATCAATGACTGTGTTTGCATTAAATGGAAAGAGTAAAGCATCTTCAACATTTCCAATAAGAACAGCATAGGAAAAGAATGCATTTATTATTATTTTCAGAAATATGCAGATTTCCAGGTATACAGGAATCTTCTAATAGCTGTGGAGCGTGTAAAGATATTTTTTTAGAATAAAGATCAGAATATAGAGTTGTATGAAAAAAGATGTGCATGGAAACGTATTCAATAACTGAAGTAACAAATGAGTCGAAAAAGATGTGCTACCATACAACCATTAGTCTTCCAGATGTGAAATGCAGCCCTTATCCTTTTGGATTCTGATCTGAAACTTTGTAAGGATTTCTGTTAATGCTGTGTCTTCTCCACTGTGGGAAGCAGGCACTGAACTTGTGTTGTTTCATTTTGTCAGGATTTTCGTGGGGCGCCGGTGGTTCAGCCTATCAAACCGAAGGAGCCTGGGACAAAGATGGGAAAGGACTGAGCATCTGGGATGTGTTCACTCATAAGAGGGGCAAGATATTACTGAATGACACTGGAGACTCTTCATGTGAGGGATACTACAAAATCAAGGTGACCACAAATTCTCCAACAGAATGTTGCTTCTTCCTGTGCCACTGCATATAAAATTCCCCTGCTTCGAATTTTTGGCATTCTCTATTTTGCTATGCAGGATGATATCTCGCTGATGAAAGAGCTGCAGCTGAATCATTACCGGTTCTCCATCTCCTGGCCCAGGATCATGCCCACTGGTATTAAATGTGAGTGTCTACTGCTGCCTTTAGTACATACCTTTGATATTAATGATTCTCATCTTATTATATTTGCCATCTGTGTGTTTGCAGCTGACCATGTGAATGAGAAAGGAGTGAAGTACTATGATGCTCTTATCGACAAGCTACTTGAAAACAATATTACTCCCATAGTGACACTTTATCATTGGGACTTACCACAGGTGTGTATTGCAGTGAGGGCCTGCATATATCTGTTTTTATTTAGCATCCTAATATATTTAGCAATTTATTCAATAACCACTTTAAAAAGCTTTCATATAAGGTAGTCAGTTCCTTTAATTTTGCCAAATATATTGTACATTACAATTTTACTTATTTTAGTCAATTTAAAATATGGTTATAATTCTTCTGAGTACGGTGAGAAGAGCTTGCAGTATCATTTCCAGTTTAGCATGGTTCAATTACAAACCGTTCCCGGCACAGGTTAATTAACTGTACTAGTGGAACACCTTTAGAAGGCCAACTCACGATTGGCCACTTGCCTAGTTGGTCCTTTCTTGTCCTAATTTTGCAGCACCACAATGGAAAAAAAAAAACAATAAAAACATAACCGTACATTTCCACAATGATAACTGTTTAGCCCATTGGTGGAAATGTCTCAAACTTTGTTCAAAATAAAGAATTAATCAGCTGGATTGATATTAGAAGGGCTTCAATCCTTATTTAAGGTTTAATCATTCATTGTGCTATCTATACATTTTGGACAGGTTTTGCAGGACAAGTATGGAGGTTGGCAGAACATCAGCATGGTTAATTATTTCAATGATTTTGCCAACCTTTGCTTTGAGCGATTCGGGGGACGTGTGAAATACTGGATAACATTTAATAACCCATGGGTATGCTCACTCTATATATCAATAGATAATGCAGCCTATTGAGAAAATGTCTACAAGATATGTTCATTAATGTGTTCGCTGTGTATCAGTCAGTGGCAGTGGAAGGATATGAGACTGGAGAGCATGCTCCAGGACTGAAGCTCAGAGGTACTGGAGCCTACAGGGCAGCTCACCACATCATTAAGGTGACATGAGACATCACTACCTGTGGCTAACATTGTACTTGGGGCTAGCATTTTACAATGGAGTTATCTACAATGCTTTTTGTTTGTCTTGGTTTTCTTACAGGCACACGCTAAGGTGTGGCACACTTACGATTCTCAGTGGCGAAGCAAACAAAGAGGTGCGATCTTGCGAATATCTCCTTTTTGTCTAGTAATAAAATGTGATGTACTTAGTGAGACTGATTTTTGCTGGTCTGCTGCTTCCTTCTCTAGGTATGGTGGGAATTTCACTGTCTGGGGACTGGGGAGAGCCTGTGGACATCACCAGCACGAAGGACATTGAAGCTGCTGAGAGATATGTCCAATTTTATATTGGCTGGTTTGCTACACCTATCTTCCATGGGGACTATCCTCAAGTTATGAAAGACTTTATAGGTAGGCCTGCTACTGTTAAATTGTTTTATTCACCCAACAATGACATTTCTGATGTCAGTTACTCACCCTTATGTTGTTCCAAATTAAAATTTCTTTCTTTCATGGAACAGGAAAGGAGATGTTAGGTAGAGTGTTAGGAACTGATAGCCTTAGTCCCCATTCACTTTTATTGTGTGTACACACACACACACACACACACTATATAAAAGCAATGAAAGTGAATGGTGACTGGGGCTGTCATTCCCAACCTCTCTTTTTGCTTACCAGAAGAAAGAAATTGGTATGGTTTTGAAACGGCATGAGGATGAGTTGGGTAAACTATCCCAATGATCGTTGAAAGAATGAGATAAAGGATGGCACATATCAGCATACTGATGACAACATTATGTCCAAGGGAGGAAAAGTGCACAGCAGGGTCTGGGAACATCTCGCCTCCCCACCTTTTCCTCTCAGGAGAAGAGCTACATAAAAGGCACCGGTGACTTCCTAGGAGTGGGGCACTTCACAACACGCTATATCACCCAAAAGAACTCCCCTTCCAACCGAGGCAGCACCTACTTCACAGACCGGGACATAGCGGAGCTGGTCGACCCACGCTGGCCTGATCCAGGTTCAGAGTGGCTCTACTCTGTTCCTTGGGGCTTCCGCCGACTGCTCAACTTTATAAAGGTAAACAAAAGCAGAGTTGGCTATGACCTGTATGCAAAAGCTTCTTGTTTCATACCATTTCCCCATGCTTAAGTGTTTATCCTCTTTTAATCTTAGTATGTATATATATGATCTCACCCATATTTGTAGTATTAATATCTTTGACAGTATTATGTCAAGAAAAGGCGTAATCAGATCAACAAAAACAGAATTCAGTGTTTAAAATTCTGTTTAACCAGTCTTATGCTATTTCTTGAGACTCAATATGGGAACCCAATGATCTTTATCACTGAGAATGGGGTCTCAGAGAAGATGACGTGCACAGAGCTGTGTGATGACTGGAGGATACAGTATTTTAAGGATTACATCAATGAGATGCTAAAAGGCAAGTGATCCACCAAACTTCCTAAATGTTATTTTGGACACCTAATATACATTTTTAAACCTCAAACTTTCCACCTAGAGTATGAGGTAGGTGGTAGTGATGTGGTGGAGGATGATGAGATGTGCTGTTAGTCGCTTTAAGCACCAGATAAATAACAAATTATCAAATGTATTTTATTTATTTTTATCCTGCAGCTATCAGGGATGGAGTGAATGTGAAGGGCTACACTGCCTGGTCCCTCCTGGACAAGTTTGAATGGGATGAGGGCTATTCAGAGAGGTTCGGCTTGTACTATGTGGACTTCAGGAACAAAAACAAGCCTCGCTACCCCAAGGCCTCAGTTCAGTTCTACAAGCGCATCATTAGGTCCAATGGATTTCCCAACCAGAGAGAGGTACTTTTAAAAGTTTATTTTAAGATACTTATTAAAAGATTAAAACTCAATGTTAGAATTACCTAGACATATGAATGTACCAATGTTATCAAAATTATGTAGTGTGCCCACCGTCTCCCTTTTACATTTTAAACATTTGGTTGATTTCCATGTTGAAGTACAGCATCTCTTTAGTATGTAAATGTTAATATTTACAGAGAGAATTTTGCAATTAAGCACCTTTGGGGACTATGCCAGCTTCCCCGTTTTGTTATCAACTAGGAAGAAAATTACAAATCCAAAATGTATGTCTTAGATGAAATTACTATTTAAATGGTATTTTCTAATTATTATTTTGAACAAAATCCTAATCATTGTCTTGGACACATTCCAAATGTTTATTTTCAGACGATACAAAATAAGAGAATATAATATATATTTTTTTATAAACAATGTATTAAAGGTGGCATAATCACAAAATTAAACAGGCAAGTTAAATACTTCCTAATAGGACAGATTATAAAGTTGCTTCTTGAAAGGAGGGCCCATGTGAGAAGATCCATCTGTAGCTAACAGAGAAAGAAAAAAAGTGTGTTCAGATTAAGAGACTACATGACTGTTGACTATATGCTCATCATTGACAGGTTGAGAACTGGAAGAGGACATCTACAGAGACTTGCTCCTCCAGCAATCAACTCTTGGCTGCAGGTCAGTGGAGCATTGATTCTAACTGTTGAAGAACATGTCAAACTGGGGCAAACAAGGAAAAATTCCATTTGTTGATCACAGGCAGAAAGCAAATTAAGTACCCTTTAATCAAGAAAACACGGGTACAAATTCCTCTTTAACAGTACATGAGAACATTCCTAGTCTTCATCTGGGCCTCTGCCGTTTTATTATACTAACCCCATTTGTGGTTTAACTAGGTTTCTACTAAGCCACTGGTGTCCATAGGGAATTGGAATGCTTACCATGAGGGCGGATTGACAAAGACTTTGATGGAGGTCTGAAATGGAGACTGAATCATAGAGTCTAACAGGATTTTTCTTTGTTTGCCCCTCCAGCTAGAAGTAAATCCAAGGAAAATAACGATCATCCACAGATGCCAAAGGTTTGGCCAGTGCATGATGAAGTTTAGACACTTGGGTACATATATAATTGTATTCTTTTCTTTTTGGCTTTGCAAATTTCAGGCAATGTCCTTAAAGCCTCAAAATGATTGTGTGGTTTGGTCAGATAAACCACAAGAACAAATAATCTTCTCTGGTCCTGAGAAACTGGAATGTCTGAAATCTTTTCGAAGTGTCAAGCTTTAGAGGCCAGCTAAAATTGTATTATAAACTTCTACGTAAATACTTAATTAAGTGCCACAACATTTGACAAATAGCCAGATCAGGTATATAGTCAATACTGGTATTTGTGTGGCTCAGGAGATCAGAAATGTGTTCAACGTATACGTTAGGTGAACTGTTGCTTTAAGGCTCAGTCACATTAACCTTTGCACAGCAAAATTCTGCAGGCGAAAAATTATGTTGTTAAGATCTGTGTGATACCTGCACTGCCAAATCAAGCAACTTCCTATTGGTCAACAAGTTCACCAAAACACGTAACCCCACGCAACACTTACATTGCAAAATTTCTTTCCCATTGGAAGTAAATCAGGCGACATTCCTGTCTGTGCGGATTCCCAATGACATGACTGTATTTCGCCAGTGGGATTTTGCCATGCTAAATGTATCCTAGGCTTTAATAAAAGCTTGATTAGCTGAGGTTTTGATAAGCAGATAATAATTTGATTAACTGCCTCAGTATTTGATGCCTTTTAGTCTTATTATGGTTTAATATTAGGTCCTTTTAAATAGCATGTTTATGACTGCAGAATTAACTAATAAGTGTGCTAAACTAAAAGGATACTTGGTAGATGCTGTCCTGTCACTTCGTTGACAGTAAAGCTTTGAGCCGCTTTATTGTAAACTCACGCAACAGCCCTCAAAGGGTTAATGTGTCCTGATGCCAAGCTAAGATTATTTCTTTCTCTTCATTAGAGGAACAGCGGAATACGGCTGCCAATATTCTAAGACTTATTCATGGTAAGGCATCATACACACACTCAAACACAACAGCTACAGTGTTTTGAACTAAAAGAACTAAATTAACCCTTTGAGTGCTTTGTTTGCTAAAGCAGTGTGGAAACTGACTATAATGCATTGGGCTAGGCTAACATATTTGAGCTGATAACTTAATATCTCTGTGTTTGTGTTTCAGATCCTTTAACCAGCCACATGGAGATGGTGACTGAGATTGTGGTTCCCACAGTGTGCACCCTTTGTATTCTGATCAGCGCTGTCTTTCTAATGTTCCTGCTACGCAAACGCAACTAGCACACAATGTTTTCAAACATTTAAAGCTGTGTGCATCTAGGGAGAATGAGGTTAAAATTTGAGGGTTAACACAATTTTTGACCAAATAATTTCCATGACTTTTCCATGCACTTTCTATTCATTTTTGGTTACTGTTTTTTTGAGAATCATTTTGATTCAGACCGATTTGCAAATGAATCATTCAGACAGAACATACTGCATTAAAAACATGCAGCATAATGTATATACTCTCTATAGACGTTTTCATGAAAATGTTTACATTCATTGATATTTCCAGATATTCCATGATCTATGACATTTTAGAAACGATCCATTTCTCAACTTTGGCCATGTTAATGTTTCCAAGAAATAAGCTGTAGCTGTTTTAAACCCTGTTGAGACCCTAATCGTAAACATCTGCAATTACTCCACATATTAAAACCTATTCCTCCAATGCATTAACAAAGAGTTTCATTAATAAAACTGTATGAATTGCAATATCAAAAAAGAAACATTTATTTCTTAAGAGTCTGGAGAGTTCTTGTCAAATCTTAATTCATGTTTCAGGTAATATGATGGATTCAGGTATGATGTGGTCATAATATTGACTCTTACCAGTGTTAAGAGAAGCTGATGAGACTACAGCTCACTATAGTCCTGTAGTAAGCCATCTTCTCATTTTCTCCACTCACAGACTCATCCAGGGGTAAATCTGCAATTGTATAATCAGATCATTTGAAATATGTAATTTATTTTTGTTTTCACACAAATTCAGAAGAGAATACAAAGAAACTATCCAGCGAACAGTTGAAAATAATTAGCAGTGCCAAAGCCACAGGCATGTAAAGACCAAATAACAAAGAAACTAAAAAAAATAAAAAATAAAATATTGTGTGGAAAAATATTAAATGGCTTCACCCAAGTCAAAACTGATGTGGTCTACCAAGGGCTTGTCACTGAGATGCAATGATGTCTTGACCTCCCTTGACCCCTGTCCACTAGCCACCTCCACACCCCAAGAGAATGGCTGTTCCCTGGGAGATAAAAATGCAGCACACCAGCACTAAGTCCCATGCTGGTAAATCGCATTATACTGCCATTTCATACAATACGAACTTGACATATTTATTCCTGCAGACAGTACATAGCATTTCAGAAATGTGCTTCTACTCACTTCTCATAAAAGTAGCTTATGAGTGCAGGTTTAATTTGAAGTTGGAACACATGGCCCTCATCATAGTTGGCTGTTTTATAGTACTGCAAACAGGACCTAACATTGACAAACATGTAAAGGACACATATTACACCTTTCGAACAACAGACATAAAAGTGGAGTGTATTTTTGTGTTTACATTCACAATATAATACCGAGTTACAACAAGAGATCCCATACCTTTAGTTCAGGCCAAGTCATTTTCATGACTTGTATAAGGGTTTTACAAATTATTTTATATAGATTGCACTCACAAAGAGCAATTTAAAGCATGAGCATAACTAGAAAATACTGTTGATTCAGTATTAAAACAATTTCCATAACTTTTCCATAACTTTTGAAATATTTTATTAATTTCCATTACTATACAGGCCTGAAAATCACAATTTAAAACTGCCTTATATTTACAGGATTTCTGTGACAGGAATCCCACAACACTTAAGCATAATCACAATTCCCTCTTCAAAATATGCATGGAATGATATTACCTCTGTGCGAGTTAATGATCATAATTGTTCTTTGATTAGATAATTTTTTTTAGAGAAAAGGCAGAGAACTCACTGAGTGAAAAGGAAGAGGCGATCATGAGGCAGATTGAGGAAAGTGCTGCAGGTGCCCAAGATCTCCAGCAGGTGGTGCAGCTTCCTCACTCTTATCACCTGCTCCTGCAGCTCCACCTCAGTGTCCAAGTAGTAACTCTGAAAATGACAAACACATAAAGAAGACAAGCACCAACATCTCACTGCTCTTACTGATACTTATCATCAAAAACTTAAAAATCTAAATGGTGTCCTACCAAATAGTTGAGAGTTGTAAGTTCCTTTCCTAAAAAAATTAAATACAAAAAAAGTATAAGACAAAGTATTTGTGAGCATCTAACAGCTAAACGACCATCTTGCAGGGTAATTCAGCAGATGAAGTGAGCAATAAACAAAAAGTCTATTACAATGTCTGGCTGGCACCGGCTGCATTCAGTTGACATCACTCAGAGACACATAGCAGTGCTACATCTGAAAAAAAGTTTAATAGCTCATATTTCTTATTTCTGTCGGTAGTTTTAATCAATGTACCAACAAGGTAGTTGATGAAGTCTTTCCTTATCTTGTCCAGGCCCAACTCTAGCAGCATATTAGCAGGAATGAGGCCAGTGAGAGGCACTGTGTCCATCTGCTGCTGGTAAGACTGCAGGATCAGCTTACTGAGAGAGCTACTGCTGTCTTTGTGGATCTAAGGAAAGAACACCCTCATTACTAATCAAGAATCTTATCTTTGAAATATTAATAAACATAAGATACCTGATTAGGCCTGATAAAAACATCATTCAAAAGGATTTCATCATGTAATCCAAATATTTGATTTGCATGCAAGACTGACATTATTGATGTCAAATATGCTATTAAAAATTTTTTTTACGCATTTCCAGAACATCTTATGAAACTGTTGCACGTACCCATGGTTTGATTCGACCATGTCTCACTGCTTTGACGACAATTTTCAGACAGTCTGTTATGTCTTGATAAGAAGATACACCTGCCAGAAAATAATAAAAATTGGTCATATAATTTGTTTCATTGAATATATGAAAAGTTTGTAGAGTATAAAAACCTTTATAAACTCATATGTAACTAAAAGAACTAATATTTACTCCTCCTCATCTTCTCCCACAGTTGTTCTGTAAAGTCCAGGTCTCCTCTATCAATGACCATTGAGCTGAAAGCTGCTGCTTCTGTCTTTGCCTTCTGGCTCTATAGTAAACCGTTCAATTTAGCATTATGTGATAAAAATTTCAATGACATAATAATTAATTGTTCTTGTGTTAATTTACCTCAGAAACTTTGACCATGTGTCCTGGCACTCCATGTGCAATGTTCTCAAGCTCTAAAATGAGGGGAAAAGCTCCTTTATTAAATTTATTTTTTAATGAAAATTCTCATCATTTACACATGTGAATGTGACTGTAAAACACTGAATCTGACTTCAGCAAAACACATTTAAAGAAAAATAAAAAAAATATCTCAGCTTAGTAGGCCTTTAAAATGCAAGTGGATGGTGATCAGATCTTTGAAGCTCCAAAAAGAAGAGTTAGTCATTCAATATTTACGTACTTTGCAACTATAAATCATTGCTTCCGTTCAGCAGCAGTATGCACTAATGTATTCACATTGGCATGTTCATGCGAGAACTGACACACGAAAGAGCAACGCTTTTTAAAACTGAGTAGGAGGAACGCTGTACAGAAGCTTATTATATTATATATATTTATCTTTTCCACACCAAAAGCAAATGTGTCCCTTTAAAAGACATTCATTTAACCACTGGAGATGTATGGATGACACTTTTGCTGACAACCTGTGATTTTAGGAGCTTCGAAAGTCTGGTCACCATTCACTTGCATTGTATGGACCTACAGAGTGGAGATATTCTTCTAAAAATATTTGCGTGTGTTCTACTGAACAAAGAAAGTCATAAACATCAGGTATGGCATGAGGGTGCGTAAATGAGAGAATTTTCATTTTTGAGTGAACCCTTTCACAAGCACACAATTCACAGTAATATTTAAACAAAACAACTTATGGTAATCAATACAAATACTTCACCCTCTACAAGAGCTCTGGTTAAGTCCACAGCAGACTGAGTCTCCATTGGATCCAACCATTCAATTTCTCCTGTCCTCAAGCCTTCTGCCAAAGCCTAGTAAAGTATTGTTAAACAAAATGTATTCTAATGCCAATCACAATGAAAATAGCTTTGCAATGTAATCTTAGGTAAATTCTAGTTGTTTATTCAGAACTGTGGCTAAATTGGTAAGGAATAAAGCCTCGACTGAACCAGATATTCTGTCGGAGCACAAGAGTAATGACTTCATGAATTTCTTTACTGATAAAACTGAAATAATCAGAAATAAAATTGGAATTATGTAATCATCTGTCACAGTACTACAGAAAAAAGTGTCTCATTGTCCTCACGAGCAACTTCAATCCTTTGCTGTTATAGGTCATAGCTAACAAAACTTATCGAAACATGAAAGCGACAACATGTATGTTAGATTGAAAACCAACTAAGCTCTTGAAAGAGATATTCCCTCAGAACCTTTTCTAAATATTATTAACTCCCAAGAAACTTTAAAATGGCAGTTATCAAACCACTTAAGAAGCCACAGCTTGATCCTGGAAAATTGGCTAATTATAGACTGATTTCAAATCTCCTGTTTATGTCGAAATTACAAGAAAAGGTAGTATCCTCCAAACTATGTTAATTTCTACAGAAAAATAGTACAAATGATCAATTTCAGTCAGGATTTAGGCCCCATCACAGTACAGAGACTGCACTTATCAGTTACAAATGACTTGCTCTTATCATCTGATCGTGGCTGCATTTCTCTTCTAGTGCTTTTAGATCTTAATGCTGCCTTCGACACGAAAGATTAAGACATTCTCTTGAATAGCCTTGACAATTATGTTGGCATTTGTGTAGTTGAATTTGCATGGTTTAGGTCCTATTTAGCAGACCACTACCACTTTGTCTGTGCAAACGAGGAATTTTCAAATCAAACAAATATTAAGTATGGAGTGCCACAGGGATCAGTTTTAGAGCCTTTTCTTTTCTACATATAAATGCTTCGCCTGTGAGATATCATAAGGAGTCCTGGAAAAAGTTTCTACTGTTACGCAGATGATACCCAACTTTATCTTTGAAACCCAACAAAATATAATAATTCTCCAAATAAGCATCAATGAAATCAAAGATTGGATGGCCAGACATTTCCTTCTACCCAATTCCGACAAACACAGAGGTACTATTTATTGGACCAAAAACCTCTAAAATTAAGACGCTAAAATATAATTTGACTCTCGATGGATGTACCGTTACATTGTCTTCTACAGCAAAGAACTTAGGTGTTACATTTTATACCAATTTGTCCTTTGAAAATCAAATTTCCAATGTTTGTAGAACAGCATTCTTCCACCTCAGAAATATTGCTAAGTTACGACACATGCTCTCGGTTGCTGATGCCGAAAAAAAAAATTAATGTGTTCTTGACCTCAAGACTAGATTATTGAAATGCATTACTGGGATGATGTCCTGCAAATTCAATAAATACACTTCAATTGGTTAAAAATGCAGCAGCAAGAAAGCTGACTAGATTAAAGAAATATGATCAAATTAGCCTAATTTTATCATTGTTACATTGGCTGTCAAATTTTCTCTTAATTTTAAAATTGTGTTAACTATGTACAAAGCTTTGAATGTTCTATCTCCACAGTCCTTATGTGACCTGCTACAATACTATATTCCATCACGTTCATTACGATTGCAAAATTCTGGCCTGTTAATAATATCCACAAAAGGAGGTAGATCATTTTCCTGTTTGGCTTCTAAACTATGGAATAGTTTCCCTAAGAAGTCAAAAATGAGTGAACAGTCTGTGTTTACTGAACATCCAATCCGACTTACTTTACTTAAGACTTAACCGTCTTTTGGATGAGACGTTAAACTGAGGTCCTGACTTTATGTGGTCGTTAAAAATCCCATGATGATTCTCGTAAAGAGTAGGGGTGTATCCCAGGTGTCTTGCCAAATTCCCCCATTGGCCCTTCTCAATCATGGCCTCCTAATAATCCCCATCCATTAATTTGCTCTATAACTCTACTCTCTGCTCTGCACCAATAGCTGGTGTGTGGTGAGCGTACTGGGCACTACGGCTGCCATCGCACTGGTGGTGGTTGAGGAAAATTCCTCCTATACTATGTAAAGCACTTTGAGTACCTGGAAAAGCGCTATATAAATGTAAGGAATTATTATTAATGTAAATCCCTCTCTCACTAAAGGCCGCATGTGGACATTTGGTTTCGATGGCAATCCCAGAATAGATAAGTACACAATCACACACATTTACATGGTAAAGTTACTAAGGCTCTCTGCACCCACCCTGTATGTGTGTGTGTGTGTGAAAGAGGGAGAGCCAGACATACAGCACACAGAGAGAGAGAATTCACATATATGATGCACTAGATTTAATGAAGTTTTCTTATCAAGTCACGGACATTTAGGGAATCTAGAAATCCCGACAGGTCACTTTTTAAGGTTTGAAAAAAAAAAAAAAGAAGAAACATCTGTGAAAAGCAGACGTATGGTCATAATAGGTTCTGTTTAAAAATTTTCAGATTTGAGGCAAGTAACTTTGCATTATTTCTGCAATATGCCACCTACTCACGCACTCTGCCGAGAACTTATTCACATACACTCACAGCATGACATGAGATATGAACCTTGTCAAGATGATTAATAAAACAAATGTTTTTCATCTTCGTTATCTTCCAAAATGACAGACAGTTTTTAGAATTATCTGTCAATGTAAAAAAAAAAAAAAAAAGAAAAAGGAAAGTGATGAATTCGTTTAATACGACCTCTGATTATTAAATCTGGTTCGGAATTTTTCAGCATTAGCAGCTTTTGGGGGGCTTATCGTCATGACATTAATTTTCCATTAGTCTTCAGGCCACCTGTAGTTGTTATAACACCCTATAACAGAGCATAGTTATCCAGACCCTTTGCTGCTCGCCATCACCAGTAACATTAGTCTAGCTGATAACAACAACAACTAAGTGGAAGTGTGGTCTCGCATCCGAGAGGAAGTCTCACGCCGCAATGGCGCCGACCATGGAAAAGTCAAGGAAAATGTGGATTTAGCCAGGCATACACCTCATTTATCCATCATCTCACAATTAGACTGCTTTAGTTAGGTCTGCCAGAACCAGAAACATTTATCATGCTCTATAACTCTGCAAAAAATGTATGGCATCTACGCTAATATTATTCTATTTGTTTCCCTGTCTTAACCTTGGGATTTATATCCCGAGGTAACCAGAGCCGGCCAGATCCACTTCCGTTCCTTCTTGGTGTTGGACTCCACTGCTATGTGTCTCTGAGTGATGACAACTGAATGCAGCCGGTCCAGAGTCACTGTCTGACTCTGAACCTTGGTCCAGGTTGAACTGTGGTGCACCTCATTGATCTCTGCCTGCATCACCTTGGTCTAATGATGGACTACACTCTTAAAATTGAATATATAGACTTTCAATTATTTGCCAACAAAAGCCTTCATTGGCCAATTTACAAAGGACAATTGCATCTATGTGAACTTCTGCAGTTAATATAGGATGCACTTCAAAGTCATTAATCTTACAGTTCATACAAAATCTTTGTTTAAACATTAGCCTTTAACACTTACTTAGTTTATTAATTTTAAACCATGACCTGAACTGCACATAAATAACTAATATTGGCATTATATTCATAATGTTAGCCAGAGGGGAACTGGCCCACACAGTGAGCCTTGTTTCTCCAATAACCAACATTTTATGGAGTTTGATTTTCCTTGCCACAATCGCCTTCGGTTTGCTCACTGGGGTTCTAAATACAATTATTATTTAATTACTTATTTTATACACAATTTACATACATATGACTACACAATGATGACTAAGACTTTATAGATATTACAGTTTAAATTTTCTGTTAATGCATGATTTTCTGTAAAGCTGCTTTGAAACTATGCGTGTTGTGAAAAACGCAATACAAATAAAATAAAAAAAATGACTTGAAAGTATTTTTAAAATGTTTTCATGCATTTAGAATGAATCTACAACATAATACTGCAATTCTATTTTATTTGAAATCTATAATACAAAATGTAACTTCAATGCATCAGTAAAGCCCAATCTGAGTTCACCTACCAGAAGGAACTCCATCTCTCGGTGGGTCTGATACAATGGACTCCTTATGTCTCCAACTGCAACTCTGATATTCTGCAAATGGCAAATTGCATAAATGCTATGTAAAAAAAATGTTTCAGTACAAACCGATGCCAAGTCAGCATCCATAACAGATGTGAATAGAATGGCAAAATGTAGTAAATTGAACCAAAGAACTGGATGTAACTAGACAAAAAAAAGAGGAAAAAGAAGGTTTATAGATAAATAAAGTGCAATGCATGCACTTGTTCTAACCAGAGTAGCCAATGAAGACAATGGAGGATATTCCAAGATTTTATCCACGTTGTTCCATTTGAGTGTCGCTATTACACTGCTCTGAGACTCAAACACCATGCTCTCCTCTTTCATAGAGCAAAACAGGTTGTACTGGGCCCACCCTTTGGTCAGAACCTGAAAAGATAATCATATTAGGCCTAACATCTACTGTTGAATTCAGAAGTTTACATAAACCTTAACCAAATTCATTTATACAAAATATTTCACAAGTTCTGACATTTAATCGTAGAAAACATTGCCTGTCTTAGGTCAGTTAGGTTCACTGCTATATTTTAAGAATGTGAAATGTCAGAATAATAGTTGAGAAAATTATTTATTTCAGCTTTTAATTCTTTCATCACATACCCAGTGGGTAAGGCTTTGGGTAGCCTTCCACAAGCTTCTAACAATAAGTTGCTGGAATTTTGGCCCATTCCTCCAGACAGAACTGGTTTAACTCAGTCAGGTTTGTAGGTCTCCTTGCCCACAAATTTTCTATCGGATTGAGGTCAGGGCTTTGTGATGGCCACTTCAATACCCTGACTTTGTTGTAGGGATACACTGATCTGATACCTGGATCAATATCGGCTCCGATACTGACGTTTTTAATGGGATCGGGTATCGGTCCGATGAGCCCGATCCAAATCCGATACTGCGCGTTAGTCATGTTTGTTACTGTTAAGATCAAATAATGTCATAAAAGAACCATAAAAACACAATTAAAGCAGTTAATATGACTCGTGTATTTTATTCAAAGCCACTTGAAGATGTGCAATAGCTCTGTCAATCACAATAGGCTGTGTTTAATAAGTAAATATATAAAATACACACACAGCTCCAGCGTGTCAGTGAATGGTGCTGCTCTGTTGTCACACGCATCTCTTCATGCAGTGTGCAATATTTGAGCGCTACTCAAGAACAACATCTCAGATGTATATGCTCAATAGTTCTGTTCACTTATTATAGGCATTTAGAATGGCACTGGAGGTGCTTTTTAAAAAAAAAAAAATTATTATTTTTTTTTTTTACTTTGAATAAGTAGCTAATTAAACTACTGTGAACTTGCCAACAAACAGACACACTTACAGTACTTCCTGGATAGTTTAGAATGTCAAAAATTCAAGTGTGAGGGTTTAAAAGTTAAAGGTGCATGATTGAGATATATTACTACACATTATTATAATATATTATTATCAATATTATATGTTTACAAATTATAATAATATTTAAGTTGAAAGGGTTCCAAAAAATAACTGTGTGAATGAAAAGTGAGCTGATATCTTACAACTAAATTGAACAAAAAAAGAGATCTGAATCCTTTAAAGTTCAGTTACAAGGCTTCTTTTCTGCTGAATAATTTAAACAGGAATTACTGTTAATTTTGCTGCTACATTATCTAGTATACTAGTTAATAATAAAGTGTTTCTTATTAAGCTATACATTTATATTGAAATAATGTGTAATCAGAGGTTTGTGTTTCTTTACATATTAAAGAGCACACCCAATTAGTTCCACACAATATTGTAAAAATATTCTAAACCGATTATGCAAAAAAATAACACTGGTATCGGATCAGGACTGGCAGATACCGAGATTTCTGATATCGGTGCGTCCCTACTTTGTTGTCCTTAAGCCATTTTGCCACAAATCTGGAGATATGCTTGGGGTCATTGTCCATTTGAAAGACCCATTTGCAACCGAGCTTTAACTTCCTAGCTGATGTCTTGAGATGTTGCTTCACTATGTCAACATAATTTTCCTTCCACATGATGCCATCTATTTTGTGAATTGTACCAGTCCCTCCTGCAGCAAAGCACCCCCAAAACATGATGGTGCCACCCCCATGCTTCACGGTTGGGATGGTGTTCTTTGATTTGCAAGCCTCATCTTTTTTCCTCCAAACATAATGATGTCATTATGGCCAAAGAGTTCCATTTTTGTTTCATCAGACAAGAGGACCTTTCTCCAAAAGTAAGATCTTTGTCCCCATGTGCACTTGCAAACTGTAGTCTGGCTTTTTGATGGTGGTTTTGGAGCAGTGGCTTCTTCCCTGCTGAGCAGCCTTTCAGGTTATGTATATAATATATATATAACTTGTTTTACTGTGGATATAGATACTTGTCTAGTTGCTTCCTCCAACATCTTCACAAGGTCCTTTGCTGTTGTTCTGGGATTGATTTGCACTTTTCACACCAAACTATGTTCATCTCTAGGAGACAGAATGCGTCTTCTTCCTGAACGCTATGATGGCTACATGGTCCCAAGGTGTTCATACTTGCGTACTATTGTTTTTACAGATGAATGTGGTACCTTCGGGTATTTGGAAATTGCTCCCTAGGATGATCCAGATTGTGGAGGTCCACAAATTTTTTTCTGAGGTCTTGGCTGATTTTTTTTTTAATTTTCCCATGATGTAAAGCAAAGTTTGAAGGTAGGCCTCAAAATACATCCACAGGTACACCTCCAATTGACTCTGATTAGCCTATCAGAAACTAATTGTCTAATTGCCTAAAGGCTTGACATAATTTCCTGGAATTTTCGAAGCTGCTTAAAGGCACAGTTCTGACCCACTAGAATTGTGATATAGTCAATTAAAAGCTAAGCTGTCTGTAAACAATTATTGGAAAAATTACTTGTCATAAACGACTTGCTAAACTATAGTTTGCTAATATGGTTGAGTGGTTCAAAAATTAGTTTTAATAACTTCAACCTAAGTGTATGTGAAGTTCTGGCTTCAACTGTACCTGATGGTGAATAATAGACCATTTCAAGGACTTTCATTGGTTTAAGGAAGTGACGTGTTTGTTCCTTGAACATGTCCTACTAGTTGTCAAACTTATTCTAAACAACAGCGGAAAGCTCTTCATTCATAGTGACTTTAACATGATTACAACGATACTAACGTAACATGATTGTCATAAAATGTCATTATTAAAATGTGGACCATGTTGTTCTGTGGCTGTATGCTCCCTGGATGCATGGAACTAATGCCTAAAATGAAAGTGTAATTAAACTGAAGATCTCAGAAAAAGCAACTACAAATGGACACATGAAACGCTGCAGTGAAGCGAGATGGCTGAATACGTGCAGTACTAACAACTGTAGCACATATCTCTGGGTGCAGGTTTGAGAGGTAGAGCTCTAAAAGTAACTATAGAATGCTCCCATTATAATTAATACAGCTGCACAAGTCATTTACTATTACATTTAATCATTTAGCAGATGCTTTTAAATGACTTATAAACTAGAAACACAAAAAAGAAATCCATACCTTCATTGAATTGCTTCATTAGTTATAATAGGAGCAATCCAAAATTCCCAATCTTTTTGCTGAGGAAACAATTGTTAGCATCTAAACTACGATACAATTTCATCTCCTCTCTCATGTAGACGGTCATTATCAACAACTCACTTCAGGTAAACATTTGATGTTCTTTGAGAAAATATGTTAACTCATGGCCTTATTTAAAAGATCCGGGAAATGCTTTAGGGCCAGTAGCATTCTAATTCGCTATTCTAATCAGCTTTTGCTCACTGGGGTTATTAATACGATTAACAATCGTGTTTTATCTAATTACACAATGATGATTCATCGACATTATAGTTTTATTGTCTGTTAATGCCTGATTTTCTGTAAAGCTGCTTTGAAACTATGTGTGTTGTGAAAGGCACTATACAAATAAAATTTACTTGGTCAATAAGAGGGATATAATTTCTTACTGTAGAGGGATGGTGCCTTTTCTGATGCTCTTGTTTAAGGTCATCCAAGGTGGTAAATGAGGCTTCATCTCCTGTTTGGTCTGAAGGAAACAAAGTTGGAAAGAAATGAGAAAGTTACAACCAGTCTGAAGTGTTTACAATTTAATAAACATAAAAAATAATGTGTGATTCAGAGCAAATTCCCAAATGATGTATAATGAATGAATGTATTGCACAAATACCTTTGCAGCTCACTGTAAACAGTTTGATTCCAGTAGTTTGGTTCCCATTGTAGATAGTCTCTGCACCGAGCCAGGCAGTGCCACATGGGTCTGACTTGTCACATCGGACCCAGAGAGGGTGCAGAGTACCTGGGGCTTTCACCAGAGGCATGTTAGGATTCTGAGCCATGGTGTACCATGACAACAACTGTCTGGAAGTTTAGAGGGATTTATGGTAATGAACCATACAAGAACAATATTAATTTTAGATGAGAAAATGAATAAAGGCAACACAGTAATAAAATAATAATTCTTTAATCATAATATATTGCAACAACGAGCTTCTTTCACCTTGCTTTCATGACAGAGAGAGGCTGAGGACTTGAATTTTGCTGCATTTTAATGGGCACTTCTTCAACAGCACTGGTGTCATCTGTAACTTCAACAGCTTCTGGTTCAATATTTGGTTGCTTTTCCACAAAACAAAAAAAAAAAAAAAAGTTGTGTAATTGTGAAAATAAGAAGAAAGTGTAATTTGTATATAGTGGTCATCATAAACTGACTTACTGCTTTCTCACATATAAAGATAGACTGGTTTCCCTTGATTATGTTGTGCAAAAGTTCCTCATTCTGCACCAGCAGGACTGAAATATCATCCTGAAAATAAACAAACAAAAAAGACTAAAGTAAAACATTTAAACCGATAAAATATCAACATGCATGACGAATGTGCATCTATTGTTACTAACTATGTGCATCCCAATTAGTTTTACCGTAAAGGTGGAGTTTTCTTTACTTTCATCTTGACACAACCTACAGAGAAAGAAACTTTGAGTAACATATAATTACCTACTCTAAAAATATAATCTAACTTGTTCAGAGTTCCAAGAAAGTATGCGTAAATTGTCAAAACAAAATAAGTATATAACATTTTGTTCACAACAGACGTACGTCTGCCAGTGACTCTTTTACTACTATTTAAAAGATCACTCACTTGAGAAATTTAACGAAAGCGTTGGCTTCCGAAATTATTTTGGATCCCATTCCTTCGGTTGAAATCAATTATCAATTTGAAAGAGTAAACAACTACAGAAAGGTTTGAATGAGAAACTTGCACGACACAAAAATATTTTATTACAGCCCGCCAAATGTACGTCGTCACCAGTGTTAGACGTCCTTAAGCCACCCCCAGTGTTCGTTCAAAAAATAACCATTTGACCAAAATTCTATTTTAGTTTAAATATAAAAAAATATATAATTTCAATACATTTTTATTTTTGAAATTAAATATTAAAAATGTTACACTCAAAAATAACTTAAAATAATTATTAGAAGTAGTTCCATGAACACTACGTCACGCATCCGCCAGCTTCCAGTGCTTAAATAGTCCCTTAAAAAATGTCCAAGTTTCTTAAATCATTATTTGGAATTGAGCGTTACTAAAATGATAAATGGTTAAGTATATATTTATAAGTAAATTAAGACCATGTTTATAAAATAAAGTACCGCCTAATATGAAACGAACTGGTTTGGCGGAAGTGACCTCGTGTCGGATGGATACAGAATACAGTTGGCGTGCTGCACTCTTCCTTTTCTTCCGTGGCCGCCATCGAGTTAGGAGTGTGGTTCCTGGCGTGCCGTGAAAACTTACAAATATGGTGAGTGGAGTGGGCCCGTTTTCAGCTGCTTGTGCAAGTTTTTTCCCTGAAATGTTTTTATGTCCTTTATATGTGCATGAAAATCATCATTTGTTTGTTGTAAAGACAAAATGTCAATCGTTTGCTACGAAGTTCGCATTACATTGAGGCTCGGGAGCCATTTTGAACTAGTGCGGGGTGTATACACGTGTAGCTATTACTGTGAGGCAACTGATTCAAATTTAAGGGTTAAAACGTTTCAATTCAGACGCTTTTAATAACGTACATATATAAGCCCTTGTGTGTCCGGATAAAACTCAATTTAATGAAGGTAGCTCGTGATATTGTTTGTAAATGGGGGTGTCGTAATACATGCCGTGGCCTAGCATTGCCTGTTGTGTCGAACTCCGTTTCCCCCATCAGATCTGTATGGGGGATACAGTATGTGACGATAACTTTATCCGCTGTCAGAATACGTTATGCCATGCAAAAAACTGAGCCAGTCAGTTCTCAGGTCTAGCCAGTTTAAAATTAAACAATTAAAACTATATAATGTCAGTTATTTCTCCACTTTTTTTTTTTTTTTTTACATTACTCTGTTTACATTACATTTTTGATACTCTTGCCATGATGGTGTAATTTGCGTCCTACTCTGTGATCAGTGACAGTTGCCTGCTGTCTCGTGCTGGCGCAGACGGATGACGAAAACCGAGACTGAGCAATATTCAGAGTTCTCACTAATGAATAAACATGTGAAATGTATGTCTTTAGTTATGCATTTTTTTTTTTTTTTTTTTTTTTTTTTTTTTTTTTTTTAAAGGCCTGTGCTCGACCGTTAGTCTCGGTCTACTCCGAGAAAGGGGAGTCAACCGGGAAAAATGTGGTAATGCCTGCAGTGTTTAGGGCTCCCATCCGCCCTGACATTGTAAACTTCGTGCACACCAACATGCGCAAGAACAAGCGTCAGCCTTACGCCGTCAGTGCGCTGGCCGGTGAGTATGTTGTTTCAATACCGATGCTTTAGATTGTTGCTTCACTGATGATATTCCACTTCAGGTCCGTGTTTCTGACAACTGATTTTACTGGAAGTTCTGATGAGCCTTGTAATGTAATATTACAATATGGGAGATGTTAAACCTAATGCTAAAATGTGTCATTTCAGGTCACCAGACCAGTGCTGAGTCCTGGGGAACAGGGAGAGCTGTGGCTCGTATCCCCCGTGTGCGTGGTGGTGGCACCCACCGCTCCGGCCAGGGTGCCTTTGGAAACGTATCCTTCCATGATGCTGAACTTGACACAATGTCTTTAATGGTTTAATTACAAAAAATCTTTTTAAAACAAAAAGAAAAACTAGCTTGCTGTGATGGTGTAATTTGCGTCCTACTCTATGCACAGCGTCAGTTGCCTACTGTCTCAAGCTGTCGTGGAAGGTTGACGAATATAGAGTCTGAGCAGGTGTACAGATGCATTTAAAATGTGTTCCCTGTGTTATAAAATGTTGGACCTTAACTTGTGTGTAGATGTGTCGTGGTGGTCGCATGTTTGCCCCCACAAAGACTTGGCGCCGTTGGCACCGTAGGATCAACGTTAACCAGAAGCGTTATGCCATCTGCTCTGCCTTGGCTGCCTCCGCTCTGCCCGCCCTTGTTATGGCCAAAGGTTAGCGAGTCCAGCATTCTCTTCTGATGGTACATCCAATTTTTTTATTTTATTTTTATCAGGGATGCAAAATTTGTTGTTTTGAAACCAATATTGGTCACCTTCATGATTTGTGCAGATCCGATGAGTTGTATTTTTGGGGGGGGGGTTGTCGGGCTCCCTCGCGACTGATCACAGCAGAGGTGAATCGCATGCTTGCAATCGTGGTCCTAAGGCTGATTGCTTAATTGTTTACAGTTAATCACATTTGACTACAGCGGCATGTGCGCAGTGAATCTATGTCTGACAGGAATGGAGCATGATAGGCTCTGAAGCGGCAATTGTGAAATTTCTAATTCACAAACAAACTGAATTACCTGGAACATGTACTGACTAAATGAGAGGGGAATATTGTTCGTTCTCTTAGGCATCGGTGAGTATACCCTGTTTATCAAGGAGAGAAAGGGGTGGAAGATCTATTAAAGGAATAGATTACTCAAAAATGAAAATTCTCATCATTTACTTGCATGCCATCCCAGATGTATGAGTTTCTTCTGTTGAACTTGATTTTTAGAAGAATTTCTCTGCTCTTTTGGTCGATACGGCGCAAGTGAATGGGTGCCAATTTTAAATCTACAAAAATCACAAGTCAGTTTAAAAGTAATCCATTAGACTCCTGTGGTTAAATAAGCTTTTTAACAATAAATTCTACTCCTTCCTCAGTCAATCTCCTCAATCAAACTTTCACATTCTTGTGTTTGTGGCAATTCAAATTCTTCATGTAAATCGCCCCCTATTGGGCAGGAAGAATTTTTCGCAAAAAAAGAACTTAAATATTGAGGTATTTCTCTCCCACACCTATCATCACTTCTGAAGACATGGATTAAAACACTTGTTTTTATGATGCTGATATTGGTAACCTTTCGCTTGTATTGCGTTGACCTACAGATCTGAAAAATTCTTCTAAAAATCTTAATTTGTCTTCTGCCGAAGAAAGAAAGATATATATATATATATATATATTATATCTGGGATGGCATTAGGATGAGAATTATAATTTTGGGGTGAACTAACAATTTAATGTGTAAAAATTACCATTTATACACGTTATGGGGCTTTCACATGACTCCTGTCAGCGGTGCCGAATATATTGAAGTCTATGAAGTGAAAGTGCCGAGTATGACTTAACGGCAAGACCTTAAAAGGGGGTGGTACCTCATACCATAGATGTGTATAACTATTTCTTCTGCAGAACACAAATGAAGAATGAAGCACATAAAGGCAGCATAAAAGTAAAAATCCATAAGACTCCAGTGGTTAAATTCATATTTTCAGAAACCATGTGATGGGTGTTGTTGAGAAACCGATCAATATTTAAGCCCTTTTGTACTATAAATCTACACTTTCACAACTGGCCTCCTGCTGGTTGGGGCTGGAGAAAGGTGGGGGTTTATTGCAAAAAGGACTTATCTGTTTCTCACAATTCTATATTTGCTTTGTTCTTATTATGCTTAAACGCTACAATATAATGTATCTTGGTAGATTTCAGGAGTGAATGATTCAATGACTCGCTCGTTGATCAGAAGAGGCTTATTTGTTGCCACCTAGTGACATATCCAGAAGGGCGTCACTGAATTGATCAGTTAACGAAACATTAACACATTTGTGAAAACCGAAATTAGCCACACCAAAATACCCTTTATTTTTGGAGCTAGTTTTGCACACATGTACAGTTAATTTGCTATACTTGAATCATTAATATACCTCTCCAGTCCAAAGCTTGTATACGGAAGCAAGAAAACCATCACTATATAACAGAATACTGAAATTGTCCCGTAACTATGCAGTTAGACTAAAAGCTAATAAAAGTAAGCCAGCATATCCTTCAGTCTTTCATCCTCAACATTCACACCTGTATGAAGCCAGACCCAGGTACATTAGTCTATGGAATTTGCATAAAACCACACTTGGCAAACATGGACATTAATCTGGATATCCTAAAAATCGACACATCTATGCCCTATACCACCTTGGAATATAAAAAAACAACAATCATGATGAACCTGGCTCAGTATGCTAAAAAGTGAAATCATCCAAACGTCTACCAGGAGAAATTTCTTGACATAAGATGTAGCTTACCATCTTATGTACTGGTGTACACAGACGGAGCAAAGTCAGACAATCATGTATCTGCAGCAGTATGTGATTGGTCAAATGTTTTGGCAAGTGTATTCCTGGACAAAGTTTGTGCATTATTACTAGCTTTTGAACAAATAGAAAAGGAACAACGATGTCACTTTCTAATCTGTACAGACTCTATATCATGCAGAACAGAACACCCTACAATTATTAGTATAATGGTAAAAGTCGACTCCTTAAAAAAAACAAGATTTTAATATTGTCTTTTGTTGGATACCAGGCCATATGGGATTGGCTGGTAATGAACTGGCAGATAAAGCGGCTAAGGAAGCACTTCAGTTGTACATGATGGTGCGTAATATACCAGCATCTGATGTTAAACCCATATTGAATATACATCCATTCACAGCAAATGGAATGGAATGAATGTGTGTATATATAACAAACTACATAAAGTGAATCCAGTGCTAAATCAAGGAGTTTATTATTTCCCATTTGAAAATGGATATAACCAGGTTGTATATATGAGATGTCGAATTGGTCATTCAAGACTCACTCATTCATACTTATTGAAAGGGGAACAGGAACTGGTTTGTGATCTATGTAAGAACTAATTGAGTATAAAACATATTTTGATAGAATGTCCTTATCTAAATGATATTAGAAAACGCTTTTATTCAGAAAATACATTGGATATTTTTAAAAAGGTCTCTAGGAAAGATTTTAGAATTATCATACTAAACTGAAAAACTCTAAGATTACTACTACTGTTTATCTATTTATTGTTATGCAGGGTTTTTTTTTTTGTATCTGTCAAACTATTGTAAACATCTTTTAATTTGAACACTGGTGTCTTTGCCACAAATATAACCATTGCTGCTGATATGGCATCAAAATATAAATAAATGAATCATTAATATTGCTGCAGTTGCTGCTTTCAGTTTTTTTTCTTAAAGTGAACCTATTATGCAAAATTCCTAAATCAAGGAGTTTTATTTCCCCTGAAAATGGATATGACCAGGTTGTATATACGAGATGTCGAATTGGTCACCCAAGACTCGCTCATTCATCCTTGTTGAAAGGGGAAGTGGAACCGGTTTGTGATTATTTAAGACTTTGATTATAAAACCTATTTTGATAGAATATCTATATCTAAATGATATTCAAACTCTTTTATTCAGAAAATCTATTTATGTATATTTTTAAAAAGGTCTCGCGTATATAATTTTTTGTCAAACTATTGTGAACATTGTTGTCTTTGCCATGAATATAGCCATTGCTGCTGATAAGGCATTAAATATATAAATTGTGCAAAATTCACTTTTACATGGTCTTTGTGATCATAAATGTGTGTTTGCAGTGTGCAAACACAACCACCCTATAATAATAAATCCACCCAGTCTTTTTTTTATTTAATTTTTTTTTTTAAGATTAATCTTAAGAACGGTCTCAGGTCAAGTCCTTCACAGAATCTGTACAAAGTGGCGTCACTTTGTACAGGCCCTGCCCACACTGTTGACGGACACTGCCAATGGACATGTTTGTGTGTTGTCTCGTTATAGTGCATAGTAAGCATTGTAACAGTATTTGTGTGTGTTGCTCATCCATCGTTGCAAAACCGCTGAAACAACTCTACAACTAATAAATACTTTTATCAAATAACCATTCAGAAAATTCCTCGTTCATTCTCATTGTTACTTCTGACGGAGTCTCATCCGTGCCTGACTTCGGTTCAAACATATAGGGCTGAACACCACTATTTTAGCTGTCAGTCATATTGCTTATGTCTTGTTATCCGAAGCAGAGATGTCAAACCTCCGCCCGATACTGGGCAGGGAGCAACAGCTCATTTGCAATTAAAGACACTCACACAAAAACAGCTTGTATTTATTCCCACCCAAAAATGTACACTTTCAACATGGTATAATAAATAAACTGAAGGGTATTTTGAGCTGAAACTTCAGACACATTCTGGGGACACCAAATATTTAAATTACATCTTGTGAAAAGGGGCATAATAGGGGGCATAATGGGTGCCCTTTTAAAGAAAAATATCCCTGGAAAACATGTTTGTGGATCAGTGATTCTCACATTTTTCGCCCCTCATGAGATTGCATCCCTGTATTATGTTAGATAAACTTTGAAGTCCATATAATGACAGTGCATGTCCGCACTGTTTACTGTGTGGGTTGCCATCTGCTCTCATGTCAGTGCAAGAGTAACCTCAATTAGCAGACGGGCCGAATAAAACTGTTGGTTTTTCCTTTTCGAAGGCTGAGCACATACTAAGGGATTCATAATTGATAAATTGCCAGATTTAAATGTATTTTCTGTTTCTTGTAACTAAAAATGTGGAATGTTTCAGGTCATCGTATTGAGGAGATCCCTGAGGTCCCAGTCGTCGTTGATGATAAAGTTGAGGGATACAAGAAGACTAAGGAGGCAGTGCTTCTGCTGAAGAAGCTTAAGGCATGGAACGATGTCAAGAAGGTAACATTCATGCTTTTTTGATATTTACTGTATATGTTGTGTTTTACCTGCATAATCTAACATGTTTCTGTTCTCCAGGTTTACGCTTCTCAGCGTATGCGTGCTGGTAAGGGTAAGATGAGGAACCGAAGGCGTATCCAACGCAAGGGACCATGTATTATCTACAATGAAGACAACGGTGTGACGCGAGCTTTCAGAAACATCCCTGGTATGTAAACGGATATTGCATTGGAATGTTTCTGCACATGATGATATCCACTTCTGGTCCGTGTTTATGATGCTCATGATCTTTGTGGAAGTTCTGACCCTAATACAATGCATACTGAATTTTGGTTCGCTGTTGGGGTGTGGTAGCTGGTTGCAAAATAATTAAACGCATGATCTCTCAGGTATTACACTGCAGCGCGTGACCAGACTGGACCTGTTGAAGCTTGCTCCGGGTGGACACATCGGTCGCTTTTGCATTTGGACAGAGAGCGCCTTCCGCAAGCTGGATGACCTTTACGGCACCTGGCGCAAACCTTCCTCTCTTAAAGTTGACTATAAGTGAGTTTACTCTTATCCTTTAATTTCAGTTTCTAGTATGCTTTGGACAACAATGATGAGCTTCTACTTCTGGTCCGTGTTTATGAACACCATGATATTGTTAGAAGTTCTGAGTAGAATATGATGGGCTGAAAGCCCACTTGCCCAAATGCTTCTAAAATTAATCATGTATGTATGTATATATATATATATATATATATATATATATATATATATATATATATATATATATATATATATATATATATATATATATATATATATAATCAGTAGCTAAGTTTTTAGATTTTTAAAATAAGCTTGTAGACTGACAGACTTGTTGTATTCCAGTTTGCCAATGCACAAGATGACCAACACAGATCTGAACAGAATCCTCAAGAGTGAGGAAGTCCAGAAGGCACTTCGTCCTGCTAAGTATGCTTTGGATTCTTCTGTATCTCAACAATACCTATGTTTAATTGCAATGATGATATTGTTACTTCTGGTCCGTGTTTCTGATTTATGATTACATTGGAAGTCCTGAGCCATTTTTCTTTGAAGCTCAAGGACTGTCTTAAGTGCACAGAATTATTTATAAATATATAATTTTTTTTACCGTTGTAGTCGCAAGATTAATCGCAGAGTTTTCAAAAAGAACCCTTTGAAGAACCTGAGAGTGATGATGAAACTCAACCCCTATGCCAAGTCAGCCCGACGCCGTGCTATCCTGGCACACAACCCTGAAGTACGTACCACCACATCCCAGTTTTCAGGGCCCAATAGCAAATCTTACTACTGTCTAATGACACACATTACTACTTACAGTTTCCCCGTGTTTAATCCATTTCTATATCTGACCAATACAGATCAAGGCTAAGATGCTGAAACCCAAGAAAAAGAAGGTTGTGAAGAAGGCCAAGAAGCCTGCTGCTGCTGCTCCGGCAAAACAGTAGAGCTCTTATAGACTGTGGAGTTCAGAAATGCTTTCAAATAAAACTGTTCAAAATTCTGCTAAATCTGCCTTTTTTTTTTTTTTTGTTATACACTGCATGCTGTTTAAGCACTGCTACACAGTCGGTTATCATCTGTTAAATAAACCTTTATTATACAAGTTTGTATAAGTTAAATGACCAGTTTATACAATACGAGTTAGGCTGCAGATTCATCATTTTTGAAATGGTATAAAGCAGAACACAAAACATTACAGTGAAAAAGTAACCACTCAAAAGCTTAACAGTAAGTGCAGCAATAGAAATTAAGTTTTAAAAGTAATAACATCACCATCATATAATATTTACAGGTACAGGGGGATCCTTTGCACATATTTACTTAAATCAAGTAACTTTATGTGAAATAGTTCAACATGGAAAGAAAATTCTGTTTACTTCGCCTTGTTGTTCCAAACTTGCATGACTTGATTTGTTAGTACCCCAACATTATTCCTAACAGCCTCGGTTCCCATTCGCTTTTATAGAAAAGAGCTACACTATCAGCATTTAAATTTTTTTTTTAAAATCTAGTTTTCTGCTGGAGAAGGCAAGTCGTATGTATTTGTACCAACACAAGTGTCAGTAAATTGTGACCATTTAAATTTTTTGAGGGTGAACTATCCTGATAGCAATATTGTAATCTTAAAACTCATTAATAACCAAAGCCTTCTGGATGCGATCAAGGCGTCTTAATATTTGGCAGAACAGAATTCAGGCATCCAAGGCATGACACATTGTTACAGCTGTATGCATCATAATCAAGACAACATTAAAATGAGATGGAGGTTTCAGGAGGCAGTAGTTTGCTGTTGGTCTCTGAATTGATTGGCAGGTGGAGAAACGCTATAGATGGTGGGATTTGTCGTTGGATGGCTTAGAAAATAATGATTGCTCTCATATTCCTGCACTGTGTGTTGGGGTTGCTGGCTGGTTTAGCCCAATGGTGCTGCATAGCCATCCAGCAAAGTCAACCTCCTCTGCCTCTGATGTCTTTATGAAGGGATGTACCTGAAAAAGAAGGTATTGTTACATCTATTGCATATGTGTTCAAAGAATAGGGAAGAATAAACTACACCAAAAGTATGTGGATCACTTCTAAATAATGGGTTTGGCTGTTTCAGTACTTCCAGTAAAGGCCAATCTTAATGCAAGACCATACATTGACATTCTAGAGAATTGTGACCTTCCAAACTTGTGGCAACATTTTTCAGTAGTGCCGTTTTCATTACAATGCCGCTGTGCTCAAAGTAAAGCTCATAATGATATGGTTTACTGAGTGAGGTGGAAGAATTTAACAGGCACCCACAAAATCCAGGCCTTAACATCTTTGGGATGAATTGGAACATCGACTGTGCGTCAGGCCCCATCGCCCAACTTCAGTGGCCGGTCTCACTAATGCTCATGTGGGAGCAAAAAAAGTGAAAAACTTTAATGATAAAAGTGGAGGCTGTTAAGGAGGACCCATTGACCTTTTAATGCCAATGGTTTTGAAATCAATTGCTCAACAAGAACATATTGGTTTGGGAGTCTACATACTTTTGACCATATAACATTTATCAGGAAATGGCATCTGTTCAAGGAATAGATCAAATATAATTATTGTTCCTACCATCAGCTGCTTGAGATCTGCCCTTTCTGCAGGATTTTTGATTAAACTGGACAAAACAAGCAAATTAATTAGCAAGAAAGTATTCAAAATGCACACACACACAATACTGGTATCTTCTGACAGCAGATTCCACATAATTTTGTTTTGCTCAACCACTAGATGGCACATCAATCACCATTAAAGAAACAAGAAATCATGAGACTGTTGCAGCACCGTCATACCCAATAAAATCAAATGCAGACAAAATCAAGTTTTTACTTACCACTTGTTAACAAATTCTTGAAATTCTGCACCAAATATGCTTGGCAGCTTGGGAGGTGGCTGTAAATGGAAAAACATTAAGCCTAAACAGAACAGCCAATAAATCCTTACTTTAATTACTATGCTGCCATTAACTGAGAGCTTACTTCATTGACAATATAGTCAAGCAGTTCAAATATAGCCATAGGAGGTCTGCTGTCCGGACCATATGCTGAAAAGACAAACAGTCTTAAATAATTATCACTATATTATCCCAGGATTATTTTATAGTACCACTGTAATGAAAAGCCAAAGATACACAACTGATCAGTTTGTACATGCAGTAAAGAATCCAGTAGCAGAGACAGCTCTCTATAGGATGGCAAACAGACACTCACAGCTCCCGGGTCGACCAGGGGGCCTGGGTTTTGGGGAGGCCTCGCTGGCCGAGGGGTCACCCTCGAGGGGCTGGCCAAAGATTTGCTCTAGTTCCTTTGCATCTGGTGGTGGGATAGGGAAGCGTCCGATGGCCATCTCCACCAGAGAGAGACCCATACTCCATATGTCAGACTGGACAGAGTAGTGAGTACCTTGAAGACGTTCTGGCTGCAGATGGACAAGGATCGAGAGAGATAGAAAGAAAGAAAGGGGGCAAATAAATATTATCAAACAGGAAGAACAAGATGAAGAACAGGAGAAAAACAGACAGCCCCCTTGAGATACTCTAAATCAAACATGCAACTGGGAATCGTGTCTACCAGACCTTGCCTTACAAGAATTGCAGAGTCAGATTATCTAGGTTCTACTAATAAGATAATAATTAAAATAAAATATTAGGGCTGTAAATTAATTAATCTTAATTAATTGATCAAATTATTTAAAAGTGCTTTATATCATAATACATTAATCTATTCAGTTCCATGAAAAACAAATAGGCCTATGTGCACAGTATGTGTAAATACTATTTAAGTCAATTTGTGTGGAGGACATTCCTAGATCTGGTTAAATTGGCATTTGTACTAGCAAAGTTAACTTACAGACATATAAGACCTGGTGCCCACAAACGAATTGGCCATGGAGTCAATAAGCTGTCCACTCACACCGAAGTCACACAACTTGATTTCACCTCGCGAGTTTACCAGGATGTTGGATGGCTTTACATCTGAAAGGCAGGGACAAGGTCTTCCCTTCAGTAAGTACATTGTCAATAGAAAAACTACTCAAAAAGATGTCTGCCTGAGAGAGTGACACTAATCACCTCTGTGCATGATCTTGTGTTTCTCCCGCAGGTAGGACAGGCCTTTAATCACCTGCATTAGATAAAAAGTCCAGTAACATGAAGTTAAACATTAAGCATTCTACTTCAGCCTTACTGTGTGGAATCAGTCCATAAGAGAATATTAGTGAGAAAGGGTACTGTGAGACCAACCGCAATGCTAACTTTGCCCAGTATTTGTTCTGGGATCTTGCCTGCTTTCTTCAAGGACTGGTCTAGGGAGCCACCGTCCTACAATACAAGATTTGTGATGGAGAAATATTCAGCAGGTAGACTTATATATTTCCACACTTCACGTGCAGTACTGGGCAAAAGTTTTAGGCACTTGTGAAAAATGTTGCATAGTGAAATAGTTTTCATTTATCAATTATAATACAAAGTCAAATAAACATAAAAAGCTAAATCAATATTCAGTGTGACCTCCTTTGCCTTTAAAACAGCCCCAATTCTCCTAGGTACACCTGGACACAGTTTTTCTTGGTAATTGGCAGATAGGATGATCCAAGCTTCTTGGGGAATTCACCACAGTTCTTCTTTCTATTTAGACTGTCTCAATTTCTTCTGTCTCTTCATGTAATCCCAGACTGACTCGATGTTCAGTGGGGGGTTTTGTTGGGACCATGACATCTCTTTAAAAGCACCCTGTTCTTCTATTCTAATTTTTCTATTTGCAGAAGGAATGTTTGGGAGTCTAAAATGTATTTTTCCTATTGACACAATAAAGCTGAAGATATAAATAACCATCTTAAGACAAATGATTTAGTGAAACATCTTTTGTGCCTAAAACCTTTGCACAGTACTGTAAAAGTAAACTGTGGAGGTCTTTTCATAAAAGCATATTAAAAATATATATTATTAGCAATCTAATCATATTTATGTCGCTATAGATAAGAAAATATTAGATACATATTTCTAAGTAGATAGCACAAATTTGTATGAAATATAGTACAGATGTGCAGCTAGGGCTGCAAAACATCTTTTTTAAATTATGCATGTAGATACTGTAGATAATGTAGAGATTGAAACCCAGAGGCACAAAACACAAATTAATTGCATTTAGAGTGCATTAGGGTGACCTGAAGAGGGCTGTGCACAGGAGATGTCCTCGCAATCTGACAGATTTGGAGCGCTTTTGCAAAGAAGAGTGGGCAAATATTGCCATGTCAAGATGTGCCATGCTAATAGACTCCTACCCTAAAAGACAGTGCTGTAATAAAAAAGTTGCTCCAACAAAGTATTAGTTTAAGGGTGTGCACACTTATGCAAGTTTTGTTTGTTTTTTCCCTCAAAGATTTGAATTTGTTCACGTTGTTCAATTGTTCACGTTATAGGTCACATTAAAGGTGGAAAAAGTTCTGACATGATTTATCTTTGTCTCATTCTTTTACATCAGAAGAACCTGGCATTTTAACAGGGGTGAGTAGACTTTTTATATCCACAGTAACTTGCAGCTCTGAATGCTTCTGGTCACGCTTATTATAGTATAATGCATATTTCATAGCAGCTCATCTCTAAAAATTAGCCTTCGGAGAGCAGCTTGAAATCCTTGCATGCTTTGCAATGCATTTGCGGCAGAAAAATGCTGATCTGTGCATGTAAAGTTTTGGTGGTTAATTCAAAGGGACAAAAGCAGTACACAGAATAACATCATGTTAAAGGTGATACTGCAAACGTTCCATGGTTCAGATGCAAAAGTACAATTTTAAAAGAGACCAGCGGGGGTAGGGGAAGAGGATTAGAATTAAACTTGGGATAACTAAATGTTAAAAAAAACAACAACAACAACAAACTAAAACCAAACTAAATTAAAGGTTCCTTTCATATTCCTTTGTATTATGTTTGACGTTGAGAGTGGACAATACCATGTGCTCCATACAGATGCTGATCTCTCCATCACTGTAGAAAGCCCCATAGAAGCCCACTATGTAGGGTGAGTTACATTCATGCAGCACCTGCAGCTCTCTGATGATCTGATTCCTTATTGCTGGCTTGATCTCTAGGTGAATCAACTGGAAAAAAGAGAAAGCAAGCGGGCTGAAGAAAGAGTGCAGTGGCATACCTTCTCATGGATAAAATACATTCAAGCCCACAGATGTGCGACTGCCTGAGCACTGAATACTGGCTCACTGAGGTGGAAGCTCATGACTTTCAGGTTTTATATCACTGCTTATTCACTCATGATACACACACACACTGTTTCTAATTATAAGCCTTGTATTTAATACACTAAAGACAACATAAACTCAAAATTAACCCAATTAACTTTCTGAATGTCTCTGCTCATGCGGTGCATAACTCATTAGTACAAGTTATTCTAAAAAAATCTGTTTTCATAATAATTAATTAAAATGTCTTTCACCTCTGTAATGACTATTCTGCTGATATAGAGTACCAGGTGCTATCCAATCAAATCCTGAAGCCCCGCCCAACATTATTTCCTCCTTAATAGTCTTACTCTGAAATATGTCACATACTGGAGGTTATCTGTGTTGTGAATGTTTCATGTGGCTTCAAACGTCTTATGATAGCCTAGCTTGGACATATTAAGGTAATTAATAATGAATGAAGCATATATATATATATATATATATATATATATATATATATATATATATATATATATACAGTAGAACTAATTAAGGTAATTAATTATTAAGAAGTAATTATATATACAGTATAATATATATATATATATATATATATATATATATATATATATATATATATTTATATATATAATATAATATATATATATATATATAATATATAAATATATTTATTATTCATTTATTACTGTATGATAATAATGCAGTGCAAAGCATAACGTTTAAGCCTGATTTAATTTTCTGGTAACAGTGCGAGCTTCTCTTTGTAACTGACAGGGTGTCTGCGTTATATATTAAGCTAATAAAGAGCTGCTTATTCACATGGACACTGCAAGTTCATTGTTTCTTGTGTGCCTTACAGGAGTTGTTTTGAGTTTGTATGCTTTGGAACATCTCGGACAGCCCTTCAGGTTGCCGTTTTCTTTCCTGTGAGCTCATAGAAGATTATTATTTACTCACCGTCATGCCATCCCAGATGTGTATGACTTTTTGTCTTCTGCAGAACACAAATTAAGATTTTTAGAAGAATATTTCAGCTCTGTTGGTCCACAGAATACAAATGAATAGTGGCCAGAATTCTTTTTTTTCTCCCCAATTTGGAATGCCCAATTCCCAATGCGCTCTAAGTCCTCATGGTGGTGTAGTGACCCGTCTCAATTCGGGTAGTGGAGGATGAATCTCAGTTGCCTCCGTGACTGAGACCGTCAATCCATGCACCTTTTCATGTGGTTAGTTGAGCGCGTTACCGTGGATGCTTGGAGGCTTCATGCTATTCTCCGTGGAGCGAGAGCAAGAACCACATTATAGATCACGAGGAGGTTTCCCCAAGTGACTCTACCCTCCCTAGCAACCGGGCCAATTTGGTTGCTGGAGTCACTCAGAACACCCTGGATTCGAACTCGCGAATCCAGGGATGATATTCAGTGTCAAAACAATCCCCAGTATTATACCCAGCCCCCGGAAAGAACTCTTAAGGTACAAATATCACATAAAGGCATCATATAAGTCTTCTGTGGTTTAATCAATGTCTTCTGAAATTATCCAATCGGTTTTGGGTGAGAACAAATAAAAGTCCTTTTATTACTGTACATCTTGCCATTGCAGTCTCTAGGCATGATCATAATTTCAAGCTCGATTACACTTGCAAGTGCTTGACACATAATCAGAGCGCAAGACCACGCTATAGGAAGTGTAATCAAGCTTCAAATCATGATCGCTAAGGAGACTTCACTCAAGATTTATAGTGAAAAAGGAATAATATTTTGGTTTGTTCTCACCAGAAAAAACATTACATTGCTTCAGAAGTCACCAATGGAGTTGTAAAAATCTTCATTTGTGTTCAGCAGAAGAATGTAAGTCACACATCTTGGATGACATGAGGAGAAGTGATGAGAGAATTTTCATTTTTGGTTGAACTACCCTTTTAAGTATTGTTTCATTACTTGCTGGTAATTTTGGTTAGATGAAAAAAAATCTCAGACAACATAAAGCCCTCAGGTTCGTTAGAAAAAAAGTGATTTCACTCTAAAGGGAGAAAAGTCTACAGCAAAAACCTACAAGGTGTAATACGCTTCACTACATTCATTGCATGTGCAACAAATGTCGATGCACTGCAGCCATTCTGATAATAATAACTTCTTGTAATCTACAAAAATATATAATGACATCAATAGCTGTTACCTTCAAGAGCTATTGGACAAAAAGGAACAGCAAGCACAGCCTTCTAAAACGGCATGCTGATCAGATATTGGTGAGTAAAGCTTCAAATCAAAACACTCCTATGTTGTTTAATGATGCCAAGTAGAAGCTACCTTCACCATAGCTTACCTTCCTGGCCATGATGAGGCCGGAGGGTCTGTGTAAGACCTTGAAGACAACCCCTCCATTGCCTGCTCCCAACTCACAAATCTTCTCAAAGTCATCATCTTTTAACTCTCCAACCTTCTGCTTCTGGGTAAGAAAAGCCTCCAGGCGCTTCTTTTGCTGCTCATCTAGCTCCAATTCCTCCAATTTCTTTTGCAGAGCTTCCAGATTTGTTCTAAGACACAAACACAGCCAGGAAACTTAATTATTGTGAATGCATTATTTCAAGTAGGTTTGGTAAAAAACAACAACAAAAAGCCTGTTTTAACCTCCTGAGACTCAAGCATGACTGATGTGTGAATTTTCCTGAATCGATGTACTCTTTACCATTGTCCCATGTCTGCCAACCATGTTGAGTGGTGCAAACATCATCTGCAGCCTGAAATGTTAGGAGTGAATGCACTTGTCTGCATAGGAAAACTATAGGATACTTCCTTACTCTCTATTTAGTGAATGACTTTACCTCCAGTGTGCTGTCTATCTGCACTGGTCTCAGAGCAGTTCAAAATGCACCTTAGTTTCATCTTAACTCCACATAAACCCTCTGCAACAATTTTAGCTTTTGGATAAACCTATTGATTCTCAATGTGTTATTGCACAGTGAATATAGGATTTCTAAGGAAAAAGTAGCCCTATAGTCCACACCCATGGTCGTTATGTTTAACAGTGTGCTGTTTTGCGACAAATCGTTGAAATATTCAGTATGCCATATCAGATGGAACTAGATACTCTCGTCTTTTGACTCTTACTGAACTTACTGAGGTTTCTTAACAAATGCAGTTTTGTTGGTATTTATCCCAAAGACAAACTTCACTGAGAAAGTGTAATGTTGTTTTGTCACATGACTCTGCATCAAATGTTTAACCCTTTACTGACAGCCCAGAGTGTCCTGAACTGAGATCAGTCATTTTAAAGTAAATTTATTTATTAAATATGCATATCGTATAGCAAAGACAAAACACACAGTCCACGCAGGAGGACGTGGGGTTGCACAAGGTTAAACTTAAGTCAGCATCTTAAAAGGTGAAATGTGTAATTTCTTCACTACTAGTGTAACCAAAAGGAATTGCTAAATAATGCCTGTTTTCAAACAGGTTTCCAAACAAACAGCTAGTTCCACCCAAAACTCATCCCAATGGCTAAGCCTATGTCAGGGAGGCCAGACATTTTTTTTTTTTCAAACTTTTTAGGGAGACCAGCCTGTGAATGGCTTACTTTTAGTTGTCTATGCATATTACACTGACATTTAAATTTCAGAGATAAACACATAAGGTTATTGTGAATTAAACCAGATGGACTTAAATTTATATTTTTAATCTGTTTTTCAGACCTTTAAGGAAGCTTTTGAAATAGTTTACTTGTATGTAGTACCTGCCATATGACCACAAGTGACAGATAACAAACCAAATTTTGTATTATTATCAATCCACACAGTCTTTGAAGACTGAAGTAATGCAGAATAAGTCTGTGTGTTGTTGCATATGGTTGTGCAGTGCAGTCCTATCATTAGTTTGTACTTTGGCAGGAATATGTCTGGCTGCAACCACAATGTCCTATCTTTGATCAGTAAAATCCCACCTTCTGGAGAACTGGCAGCTTGCTAAAACATATTTCCATCTTTTAGACAGAAAAAAAATTAATAATGTATAACAGCTTCTTTTTAAAGTACCGAAGTCTGAGGAAACAGGGAGTTCCTCTAAGCATTTGAGCCTTTTCCTCTGCCCTGTTGTCATGGTGATGCATTTCCTTGGCTTTCTGTTGGAAGAGCAAACTTCCCTCATCCTCCACTCTCCATCCATTCTTTCTCTCCTTCAACAGCACTCTGTTCTTCTCTACTGTGGCATAACTGCTACCTTCAGAGCTAGGTGGCCTTAATATGTCATTTTTAAGGTGAAATGTGCAATTTTCTCCCTTGTCTGTTATTGGTCAAACAAACAGATACTTCCACCCCAAACTCTCACAACTGGTCACAGTTTACACATTACACAGTGTCACACATGTGATTTAGCACTGAAAACAATACAAGCAACTGTAAATTATTTTCTCAAATAGCACTCATGAAAAATTTATGAAATATTGGGTTCTTTCTTACCAAAATATTTATGAAATCTTGGGTTCTTTCTTACCAAAACCTATCATATGCATTCAGAACATGACACGAGGCACACAGAGTACTTTTATGATACTTATAGTTCCTTTTTTAACATATAAAGTGAGGCACTATTCACCACCATTGTATCCCTTACAATTCAAAATGTGGGGGAAAAAATGTCCCTACAATGATGAATTCTTCTTTTCTTTTTTATTTGTAACATCTGATGTAGTTCTTTATATTCTATCATGATCCACGTTCTGTATATATATATATAATAACATAAAAACTAGATGATGTTGATTTAATTTTAAGAGTAAGAGGTAACAGATTCTCAGTCTTGGGGAATTCATTAATTGACTAAATTGAAGTATATGACATAAACAGGTTAAACACAGTTTGTTTTCAATGGTTCGAAATGCCCTAAAATAAGGAGTAAAAAAAATACTCCTAAAGATAAATTCCAGAAGTAAAAGTACATTTTTGACAATGATTTTAACATAAAAATGTGTGTACACACTACTCCTTTAACAAATGAGGTAAACTCCTGAAAACATGCAAAGAAGGAACAAAAAAGAAGGAATCTTTTTGTGCATTCAAATGAACCAATTAAAAGTCTTATGATTCAGATGTTGATACTAATTAGAAATACAAATTATCTAAAGTTATCTCAGGCTTCCTGCAGTTTGTTTCTGTGAAAAATAAAAATACCTAATGTTGTGATGCAACACGTTGCAAACATCTGTGATGTGGGTCTAGCTTATGCTGTATCTCTAAAAACAATGTTTCAGGACCATCAGTAACCATGAACCACACTGCCTCAAGGGCTTTTCAGCATTCAGCCAATTCAGATGTAAAACATGTTGTCCTGCTGTTGAACAATGTTCCAGACCAGTACAACACGAGCCCAAGTAACACTTATACATAAATTTACATCAATGCGTCCACAAATTTTCTCAAATTAACTCCAGGATAGACATAAACGATTCAGGAAGACAAGGGATTTCTGGAGGGAATAGTACCAAAGTAATCCAGGATGTCGGATATATACTTGTGGCACGGTGGAGGGCGGGACCGGCGCGTGATTACGCACGCCCGGTCCCGTATTAGGCTAATTAAGCCGTCAAGAGGGATAAAGGCCACTCGCAGACGGCGATCGAGAGAGAGAGCTCAATTACGGACGTCCGTTATCTTATGTGTTTGTCTTTTGAGTTTTCCATTAAACCTTTAAGTTATTTGTCAAGCCGGTTTCTCGCCTCTTCCTTGCCCGTAACCTTGAACTGTTTTACAATACTGTATATGCAGTATCAGGCGAAGTATTTTCATTTTTACCAGCAAGGCCAGTTATATCCATGGTTACGAGGCTGCTGTGTGGGTGTAAGTGGGTGGCGTGGGTGCAGTGTTAGAGAATGGTGAAGGCCATAGAAGATGCCAGAATGGAGAGAAATACTTCATAACTACTCACACCTTGGGTTGCATGTAGGAGGGTGAACAATGGCTCCATTTCCAGAGTGATCTCAATCACCATGAAGAGGCAAAGACATCGTGAGTGAAGATACAAAGCTCAAAATATTGCAATGTTCCAGCAGAATCTGTCTTGCTTGAGTAAAACAGCCATGCTACAACCACTTGTACAAATAATAAATAATTTATTACTACTATGTTGTAAATTATTTAGTCTACCCTTTGGTATGTCATTATGTTACATAGACAGGGCAGGTCCTGATAAAAGCAACATACTAATTTATTTTTAAAAGTGAAGTGTAAAAGTGGTCTGCAAAGTCAGAGTCAAACACAGAAAAAGGCTTTGAAGGCAAAAGGAAATAATCTCAGTAACTCAGATTCTAGATATAATATCGTGTTAAAAAGGTAGTTTAAACTGAAGTGTGAGAAAGTATTTCAACATTGGAAAAAATTGCACACTTCATCTTTAAAAACTATACTTGTTGCCATTATTATTGTCTTTAATTTCCTAATTTTTAGTCAAAGGAAACTATGAAGAAAGAGGTGTGGGGGAACATGGTCAAACACAGGAAGTGGTCAAATTCACATGTCATGACAGATTAAGAGACAGAGGAATGTGAATGTAAACATTAAAGAGAGCTGAGATCATCTGAAGAGCACCATTTTTCTCTGGCGAAGAGCACAAATCCTGAGATTGTGTCCTGGGTTGAATATTTACCTATACTCTATAAATCATTCCTGTGGTTACATTTTTACAGTTTTGCCATTCTGTGAAGCAGAAATTCAAACAGGTCTCTGACATAAACACAATAAGCTAACCGAATTAGGGAACTGCCTGGTAATAATTTATAACATATGAATTATCAAATTCTTCTTGATGCACAATAGCTGCAGTAATACACAGTGCTCTTGTTCAGATGGAGAGCGGCAGATGGTCCTTTGGTGTGTGTGTGTGTGTGTGTGGTGTGTGTGATTGTGTAACACTGCATGACTGTATGTGGTTTCCTACTGTCTATCTTGGAAAGCCACAATGCAGAGCTTGTGGCTGACAATAGCTCCAAGGTACTGCTGCCAATAAAAGAGAGATGAAACAGTATTGACAGGGTCCAAAATTAATTTTCACACCAAATGCAAGTACACATAGGCTTTGGCAAGTAAATCAAATGGAATCATTAGCCATTTAGTCAGTAACTTTGTGAAGAACTGTAACATATTGCATGGATTAAATCACAAGAACTAAAGTCTGACCCATTTTTATCTGATGGAGTCAAATCTAAGATATACAGTAAAAATTCCTCACTAAAGACACTTAAGATTCATAATTTACATGCCTTGTAATTAATTTGACCAAAGTGGGAAATTAAATGAGAAGTTTTTTTCAGGAGATCTTTTTACAGAAAAGATTTACATTTACATTTCTGTACATGTGGCAAATTGCTGGATTATTCCTCCAAAAAAGTCACCAGATAATATATATATATATATATATATATATATATATATATATATATATATATATATGAAGAAGAAAATCATGATTGTTTTAGTGGCAGGTTATTGTCAAGTAAGGCTGTCCAAGCTAAGGTGACAAAAATGAAAAAAAAAAAAAAAAACGTGTGTCAAGTTCGTGGAAATGAAATCTTTGAGTTCTACAAAATGTTCTACAAAATGTATATATATACATATAAATATATATATACATAATTGTTTTTTTTGTCTCATAACAACAAAATGGCTACCCATGTGTTGGTTACATCCAAGCGTGCCGCACAAGCCCTCAAAAGTGAAGCCAAAACGTCTCGATCGCCCCCCAGAGGTCGGTCCTAGTATAGGTCATAAAACCCGCCTCCCCATGTTATTCAACGGGACGTGAGACCAACTAAACAATTAAATTACACTTCACATATCTTTTTTCCAAAGACAGTTTCTGTCATTTACTGTAGTTTTTATCACGCTGATGTAATTTCAAGTGTTTGTTTTTAAAATAAGTTTGTTTTTAGTTAGTTATTTGATGCTATAAAAACGGTGCTGTTACGTCATGATTGACAGCTGTGATTGACAGTTTCTCTGAGCGAAGTAGTCACTGAAGCACCAACGGACTTTTTTTCGGGATATTCGGAGGATTGAGGAGATTGGAGCTTTAAATTACATATCTAAATTTCTATAATTAATTATTTCACACCGACATAATGGGTTGTTCTGCAGTAGAATGTGCTAACCGATCTGGCAGGGGCGTGTGCTTGCGATTGATTCTGCGAGAGTGAGGGCGGGGCCTTGTTTTCGCGGCTTTACTTCCTGCTCACTACTGCGCATGACTGGTCCCGAAAACGCAAGTGCGCAGACTCAAGTTCCAAGATGTCAGCGCCATATCGGGACACTGGCGGCTTCAGTTCTCTCCGATGGAAAAGAGCGAAGGGGCGTCGTCCATCTTTTTTTACAGTCTATGGTTACATCAGCCCCAGAAAATAATTATATAAATCTTTCATCAATTTAATAAAAAAACCGGCAAGATTATTCACATCGCGATGTCAGCCTGTGCGATTATATGACGGCAAATGCTGTGATTTTAAGTGCATATGTGGACGTTACAGCCCATTCTCTCTGAGAGCTGTTTGCCCATTTCCTACACCGCTAATAAAAAGATGACCAGTCAGTCACAGTTTAGAGAGTGGCACATGTAGTCATGTGAGTTTCCGGAGTTCAGCGTGGAAATCAGGTGAAGATGGATGCCGAACAGACCGACACTGAACTGGTGGTCAGAAAAAATAACACTGAAACACAGATCACAGCTTGGCGATATGTCATTATTTCATCTATAATTAAAGTTAATATAATACGGGAGCGTGACATGTAAAGAAGCACAAACTTCAAAACTGTCATTCTCTGTGCAGTCAGAGCTGCTTCAACCAGTCGCGGAAGAGATCAAATCTGAGAGGGAGTCGAGACCGGGAGAGATTTAAAGTTCCGCTGGCTGATGCGCACTCTAACACGGAGACGCTCGTCTCTCATCCCCGCTGACTGCAGCACGAGTGTCTGATAGAAACACAGATCACAGCTTTGCGATATATCTTTATTTTATCCTTAATTAAAGTTAATATAATACGGGAGCGTGACATGTAAATGAACACAATCTCCAAAACTGTCATTCTCTGTGCGGTCAGAGCCGCTTCAACCAGTCGCGGAAGAGACCAAATCTGAGAGGGAGTCGAGACCGGGAGAGATTTAAAGTTCTGCCGGGCGCATCGCACTCTACACGGAGACGCTCGTCTCTCACCCCCGCTGACTGCAGCTTGCAACGTGTTTCTTCATTGATGATTTTCATAAAATCAATCTTATGTGAAAAATAACATTAAAATTACAACAACAAGAAAATGTGTGTGTGTGTATGTGCATGTGTGTGTGTATATATATATATACATCAGCCCCAGAAAATAATTATATAAATCTTTCATCAATTTAATCAAAAACCGGCACGATTATTCATATCGCAATCGCGCATGTGTGGACGTATATATACACACAACAACAACAGTTTTAGTGGTTTGATTGAGTGAACCACACTTTTATATCCATTTTCTTTTTCAAAAGAGTTTATACAAAGTACATGTTACATCCTGCTTAAATGTCCCTGTTTGATTTAGATAATTTTATTTTCGTGAAAATTTGTATTCTTATTTATTGTTCTATTTTATTTAGGTGTAATATTGAGAACATAACAAGTTTGCAGTAATGCAAAGATATGATTTAATTTTGTACAAATATTTTAATTTGAAAACACTGTGTATTTATAGTTGTTGCTGTTGCTAGTTTGTATATGTTTGAGTTGAAAAATACACATTTCAGCATTATCAGTAATCTATTTGTGCATTTTCCTTGATAACCAAGCAAGCTGACTCATGATAGTATTTGTTTATTATACCGCAATCGCATATCGTAATATTAACCTCAATAATTGCAATGACATTTTCCCCAAATCGTGCAGCCCTACTTCACAGCCAATAAGCAAGAACTTGTGATAAAGAATACTAACTGTGCTCTTTAAGATAGGCTTGCCTCTACAGATTTAAAGCGCAGGCTTCTGTGGAAAAAAAAGTGTTGTCACAGTATTTAACATTCCACTGGGCCTCTATAACACTGACTTCCAGAATTGAATCACAGCTACACACACACATTACAAAGCCTGCTCGCCACAGCCTGTCCTGCTCTCCGAGAAGGAATGTATATAACCTATCATCTTTTTGTCATCTTGAACACATCCCTCCTCCCAAACACCACTCCTCTAACAGTACAACAGAACAAACATTTCTTATCTCTGTGGAACTAATAGTCTAATGGTAATTAACAATAAGTTTCCACATGCAAGTTTTCACCTTTATCCTTAAAAAATTAATAGTCGCTCAACACCAAATGAAAAGACTAAAAAGGGGAAACGTTTCAGAGCACTCAAGTGAGCTCTAGGAGACAAGAGGCAATAATATGCACCACTGACTCGAGCTATGAGGATGCTCTTTGGCTCAGCTTTAAAGAAGAGAAAATCACAGGCCTGCCATTTGAAGGTAGCACAGACACAGGTGGTCTTCCCTGTCATCTATTTTTGACTGTGGGGATGTGAAGCCAGCAAACAAACCAACAGGTTGCCATCACTTGAATATACCTTGTAGTCAGAAACAAAATACACCATAATCACTTATTGGATTGTACTGGAGCTCAGAGAAGTGGGACGTGTTGTCACATTAGTTCATATCTCTGTTTATACACTAGGATCAACATGAAAGTTTGCCTAGAGTTTTCGGCCTCTACACATTATAAACATGACACGAATGGGTCTTTTATCTCTCTTGTCCAGCTCCTATAAGGATAAAAACCAAACTGACAGCTTTTTTGATAGAACAACACATGTGTTTGATAGAACACAACACACAGAAATGAGAGCAGTGATATGTTGGTTGCTCTGTCCAAATGTAATAAGAAATTCACATTCATCTTTGTGGTAGAATTTGCGGTTCTTTTTAGTGAACGGATGAATACTAAAGTAAACACTAACATATTTATATAATACAACAGTTTATTACAACAGCTCTGGAACACTTCACGATTGGAGCCATTAAATCATTGACCTTTCGATAAAAAACACAAGAGTTGTTTACAACAATGGAAGTGAACCAGAATGATTCGTTCACTTAAAAGATTCGTTCAAAAACTGATTCGTTTAAGCACTACACATACAAAATGTATACACACCTACAATAGTACTAATTTAATGCCAAATTAATACATGCTTTATATGAAATGTGTTAACAATCAACAATGATAAATATATTAAGAAAACCTGTTAGAGTCAAATTCTTAAAAAGCCAAACTATCTACAAATGATTAACCTCAGTTTCGTAGACTATTCGAATACCTTATTCGACCTCTAATGAAAACGTAAGAAAACTCATGTCCACTCACTCTGCGGCCCCCGTTCCGTTTATAGCATTCCCATCTGGAATTGGGTTCAGCTGGATCGGCTCTGGCTTCCTTCTTTTTTGCATGATGAATTCCTGTCAGGTTGGCAACGCAGCAGAGAAAATAAATTCAAACAGGAGCAATCTGATCCGCAGACTACACCAACTCGCTCACTGAGAGGGCAATGATGCATAAGCTATGAATAGCCTATCTGTATCTATCACACCCTTCCAATCGCTTTACAAAAAAGAAATACAGTGTGCAGACGTCAACGGCAAACTCGTATGGCCCTCTGACTGGTATGATAAAGGTGTTGATCAGAAAGATAGATTATTCGGGCAGAGCATTTCTAGGGAAGGACGACAGTAGAGGATGGGTACAGAGATTGTCTCTTTACGTCATGAATATATTTAATGTAGTCTTCCGGACAGCATGGCTGCTTGTGGACAATGTCTCCATCTGCTGGTGGAAGTGCAAGCATCTTTGCTTCACTCCTCTCTGCACTTGGAAGGCGCGGTGGGTTGTCGGCCATGGAGCACTCTGCAGTTCATCCCCATCCCCATTGAGTACTTAATCCTATCGGTAATGGTGCACCAAAACTAGAAGTCTCCCATTATAATATAACAAATATAACAGTGATAATTAAGAAACAAAGTTTTATGCTTGTTTGTGGAGGTGTAGCTTACATAAATAATATGGATTGTAATTTGCCCCACACACAAAAAAAATTATAATAAACTATTAATCGAAATGAATAATCATGATTACAACATAAAGGGAAATAATTGACAATTATGATATTTGTCAAAATCGTGCAGCCCTATATTATATGCAATATACACTAACATGCAATTTAAAATCATTCAGAGAATACACACTTCAGGTTAGAGAAATCAGATAAATGCATGCATTGCAACCTCAATCAATATCTGTGAGTATTGTTTTCATGCAGCTTGGACATGTCCACTAATAGACCAATTCAGAAATGGTGTCACCACTGAAATATGTGCCTCTTTTCAAATAGATTCACCAACTAATATAGACGCTCAGGGGTTTTCTTCTTCTTGCTATTACTCATGCAGTAGCTGTCACAAAAACACGATTCTCAGATATAAATATAAAGAGCAAATATCTATAACAAAACAGTCAAAAATATTTTGTCAGACCATATTTCACCAGAAGAATAAGCAGTCCCGTTTGGAGATTAAATATAAATGAATACAAATCTTCTCTACACTCATAAAGGCATTGAATATATCCATATCCTAGATAGTAAACAGATACCTCTTATTTGCTCCTTCCAAGTGGTCTCTTTCTCCAGCTATTTTCATTGATCATGCACAGCACCGGTCTAGTTATTATCCTTTGCAAATTCATCCTAAATTTATCTCTGCTAGTGCCATACCCTTTTATATACCTTCTCTTATTGTAGTTGTTGTTTCCTGAGCCTATCCAGACCACATGTACAAGAATAAACTCTCACACACACTACTGAACATGTATTCATGCACATAGACACCTCCGCACTCTTTAAGAGTAAGAGAGTAAACCGTCCAAGGATATAAAGTGCCCGCCAGTCCTGAAGATGGTGCTGTGTGCAAATGTACTCTAGCGTGAAGTCACAAGGATGATTAACTACTTGGTTGCAATGTCATAATGGCTACATTGGACAAAGACTCCAAAATACAAAGATGATGTTTTAGATCCACATGCTTCCTTTAGATGGCTGTAAAATGAAGAAGAAATTTTACAGTCCATAATTTCCTAAATGTTGTTACCTTGACTGCCAATGTCTATAAATAAATAATGTAACTCATATAGTTTCCATGAAGTATAATAACAATAATCATTGTTGTTGTAGTATCACAAAAAATCTGGACGATGCTCCTAAAATAGATTTCACTTTCAAATTAATAACATTTTAGTAAGTACACACCCATAGCACACCCTCCCCCCTCCCTCCAATGAAGGTCAAGTGCTAACTGACAAGTTTAACTGCACTGCAATTGTGGTTTAATAATATTACAACATAGCCCTTAAGTTTTGCATTATCTAATTACTCTTAAGTATTTTTAATGACAATGCCTACTAAGCATGAAGTGAATGTGTTTAGGGAACATTTCTAAATAAGCATGGAACTGCATTTCTCTTAGCTCTCAACAAACAGGCCTAGATGGCAGAGATTGTGTTGCACAGTAAAGAGTGTACCACAGCCTTTTCTAATGATAAACATAATTCATCAGTTAAACTTACTGGACAATTTTGTGAAACAGGAAGTTTTGCTCTGTCAGCTGTTATGATAGGATCCCCCAGTGGATTCATAAAAGAGCAGATCAAGATAATTACTGAATTAGCATTATGAGGTACGCAAGAATTCATGTCCTCTTAAAAACATCAGATAGTATTCAAATTGAAGTGTTGTCAAATGAATGATGTGTAACTTTTAGAAGAGAGTAAGGAAAACCAGAAAATTATATTTATGAGCTGAAATTGATTTAGGCTACTGATTTAAGTGGTCTCGTCCTTCGCCTATTTGTAGGCATTTTGTTGTTCAGATGGTTTTTACAAGTCCAGCAAATCTAAGATATATTGTTTATCGCCTGATTTTATTTAGTTTTATTTATTTAATTTTTTTGTAAAGGATGGGCCAAGGATACAAGTTAGTCTGGCCCTAAACGGTGACTTTGGTTTGTTTTCTGCAAACATGTGATGGATTTATTTTTTCCATTTAACCAAGGTGTGTTTATCTGTGATGCATTTGCATTTAAAACATAACAAGTCGGTCATGAACTAAATATAGATGGTGGGAAATGTAATGAAATTGACACAAATAAACCTTAGAATATTTACTTCATCATCGTATTGCTGATTTTTTGTATAGACAAACTGTATCACTGACGTGCTTCTCCACTGGTTGTAGTGCACATCTGTTTACCGAGCGCGTGTAGATTCAGCACCATGGCCAGTGACGTCACGTGAGTTTAAAATGAGGCCGCGCGTGAGGCAGAAACACTCAGCAACAGTGTCGCTGGGAGAGGATGAACCGCTGCGCAGCGCAGTCGAAACACTGGGCTGATAAACGCTAACACTATGTACAATTGTGATTCCGTTTGATGCAGTCTGCAACAAATTCACTGCGAGAATGTGGAGACTTTGATTCCAAAGACAACAAAGCATGGACGAACACCGTAAAGCGATTTAAAATCTGGGAAAGTAAAACAGACTATCCTGCAGGAGAAGGTATGTACTAATTTGCATTTCGCCTTTTCAGCCTGATTGGCTCACACTATAAACTATATGTCATTTATAATAAAATAATTATCAAGGTACTGATATGTTCACTGTGTCCCAAATCCGACCAATTATTTGAATTTAACTAAAATAAAATTATGTTTGAATGCACAGAACATTTAGGATCAGTTTAAAGAATGATTTTTTTGTTGTTAATAATTAAGATTAATTATGACTATTAATAGTGATCTCTTAAAATACTATTTTATACCCTGTACGACATTTACATTTGCTTGAAATCTGTTGGGGGTGTTGCTAGCGTCCTAACGAAAGTCAATAAATATATATTTAGGCAGAAATACGTCAAAACGATTGAACAATGTAATCATTATTATTATATTGGCTCGGTTTGTGCGACATGATCTGCTGTGTCGCGTCCACTACTAGTCTACGGTCTCACCATTCACTTTTTATAGCTTTAATTGTTTTAGCTGGGAAATGATAAATAAATCAACATAAACTTGCATATTGGCTTAATTTACTTATAAATGCCTATCGGTTGCTAACTATAGGCGTGCAAAACAGGAAACAAATAACATTTTCCATTATCAATTCACTTGTGCACTCGTGTTGTTTTGATGTCTGCGAAACCTAGTCTGAGTGTCTGCAATTCACAAGGATTGTTACTATAACACCTTCATTGTAAAATATGAAACTGGCATTCATAAAACGAGGTATTATATGCTAATGGCGATTGAAAAATATGTCAAGCATTCATTCTTGAGCTAAATTTCTGTTCTTTTCCATCAAAGGCATAAAGCGTTGGAGACGACACGATACACTATCGATTCATAGCGCAGGTCGCCCCGGAATGTCTTTCCACTCATTAATATTGATCTAAAGTTTTCTGGCCACTAGATGGCTCTGTTGAGCAAGTATTAGGCAATCTACAGCCGGGTTTAGAGCTTAAGCGCATAACTAAACACCGATTCTGTCCTGTAAATAAATAAATATTGTAGGTCCAGAAGGTATGGAATAGTCTGGAGGGTTATTCCCCATTCAGTCATTTCTCCCACAGAAATATTAGGGACAATATTCTTCCGTGAACATATTGAGAATAGCACAATATAGCGGTTTATATAATTGGTTGGCCATTCAGTTTTCATTATCATATACATGACTGTTTTCGCTGTGTGCTTTTTTTTATTGGAAGCAATGTGTTTTGTATCTGAGTAGACGTATTTTGTTATCATTTTGCAACTTTATCTTTAAAATGTGCGGATTTCTAAAATATTTTCTCTGTCTGACTAATCCGTTAAATTGCGTTACAATTTCAAGTTTTGATTCACGCAGTTTCTGTCTCATGGTTGCTGAAATTTGAGGCTGAAGATAAAAAAAAAACGGTCATATGAATAATTTTTGTGTTAACGTCATTATGACTAGTTTATTTGATTGTATTCTTGGTTGAGTGTAACGTACAGTACATGAGAACTGAATTTTAGCACTTCTTCATTAAGTCTTGTGATTTTGGTCAGTTTGCACTGCAGGTCTTCTGCTCGTACAGTTGTTGACATTTTCTCATTGCGAACGAATGTGATTTAGATGACCGATACCTTTTATGATGTAATACAAGCTGCATATTTCTGTAATTGACACAAAACATTAGCTGTTTTGTTGTTTTGTTTTGTTTTTTTGCACTTGTCTTCAAAGTGTGTATGATTACCATTATTCCGTTTATAATGCGGTTTATTTAGCGTGTGCGCTAATGTCAGCTAAAGTAATGTTTTGTTTCAGAAGATTTTCAAGATGTTTTGTGTAATGGGTAAGGATGGACAAAAAGGAGGAGGGAACCGGCTGAGCAGTCAACGAAATTTTAATGACATAAATCAACTTAAACACACAGATACACACACACAGTCTCTCTCTCTCTCTCTCTCTCTCTCTCTCTCTCTCTCTCTCTCTCTCTCTCTCTCTCTCAAATTCAAATGAGCTTTATTGACATGACTGACATAAAAAAAGAACATGTATATACAATAAATAAATAGAAATTATAATAAAATAAAAATAAAATACAAATGACAAAGTAAAATACAGAGAGTAATGAGAAAGGGAAGATAAAAAAAAAAAAGAAATTCATATATATAAATATGTATATATAAATTTGAATAGAGCCGTAATATGATGAGGGGTCAGTCTCTCTCCCTCATATGATGACAGGACAACACATACTGCACTGCCAGCTGAACACACTCTAGTTTCTCTCCCATAAGTTATGAGAGTTTGTCGAAGTCATTTATGTCCTGGAACTCTGGTAGAATTTGAGCCATTTGTGTATAATGTCTGTGTCTAATAGTCTCATATTTACTGCAGTGAGTGTGGAAGTGAAGTTCACCATCCTCACTCCTTCAGTGCAGTGTGAACAGTCTGTCCTCTCTTGGTCTCTGGTTCTGTCTGTCGACACGTCTCTACAGACAGACTGCTCACTCAGACGATACTTTGACAGTAGCTTTCTTTGTCCACAATCTTTAATAGAGATCAAATATGGTGCCAATTTATAATCAGTCTTGATTCTGTGGAAGTAGTTAAATTTATGTACTTGTGTGTCTTTGTGCTGCCAATCATGAATGTATTATTCCTGTGTTATTCTTTCTGTCTATTTAAATATTGCCAATCTGAACTGGATGGATGAATTTAGTTGATATTTTTCTTGTAAATAGTGCATAGTGTCGCTCTCTGGGTGTCCTGTCCTGTGTGAAAAGGCACAGTGATGGTAGTTCTCTCTCTCTCTCTCTCTTTCTCTCTCTCTCTCTCTCTCTCTCTCTCTCTCTCTCTCTCTCTCGAACTGGTTCCTCCAGCTCGTCTTTATCCCCCTCCCAACTGATTACAACAATTCAGGGCAATACTCTCGGCCTGGCCACGCCCTCTTCATCATCACACTAAGGTAGGGGTATGTTTTCCTGTGTGTTAGTTAGTCAGCTCCGCTTGCCTATAGACTGCATTACAGCTATCTGTCAAAAAGTCATAAATGCACTTTGCCAATACAGTAATGCAACTTTAGTTTTGAGTCTTGAGCTTTTAGCCTAATTAAACAGCAGTCTTGTTGAAAATATATGAATTAGCTGGCTGCTGGTTTTTTTTCCTGCTCAATAATTCCTTCAATATTAAGGATTTACATATTAATGGCAAAAACAGCCTTTTATTTTTCAGCAGGTTAGTATATCAAATTTATATCGTTTAATAATATAAACAGAAGTCAACCATAAAATATAGAGGCATCAAAATAACTTAAAAAAAAAAAAATTTATAATTTTTATTTTTTTACAGTGTGCAGTGTGACATGCTATACTCAATTTAACACTTTTATTAACACATCATTTTTTAATGGATAATTATTTAGATAATTTTTATGACCTAGTATTAATTGTGAGACTAGAGTATTTGTACTTTTAAAAAAATCTTTAGAAACACAGCCTGACCATTTAAAATGAACTAATGAAAGCAGAGAAGTGATAAACTGGTTTTAAAAATGACCAGCTCTCTTAGATATACACTTTCCCTTGTACATTCATATAAAATGTAAACACGTGTGCATGCTTATTATTTAAAAATTTTTTTTCAAAAGATTAGAGAAAATGTTCATGGACATGTTATGCATCAACTACCTAAATAATTTCTAGTTATTATGTAAATATTGACACTACATTTGCATAAGGAATCATAATAATACAATGTTACAGCAATAATATCTAAATAAATAATGCACTCGATTTGCAAAATTTGTAATTTATTGCATAATGAGATCGTCTGATGAGGTTGACTGCCTGTATCCCTTTGCCCATTTTCTATCACATATTTGAATATGACCTTGAAATGTTGTGTTTTGAGTGGTGGGACACTGTTGTCAAGCCTAACCTCTGTGTGATGGACCATGCGTGTGTGTGAGTGAGACAGGAGGCTCAAAACAATCAGAGAGCAAGTGCAGAATTCACTGCTACTTTGTGCAGCACCACTGGCCTGTGAGCTCTGATTCGTCCTGACAGCATTTAATGACAGGGAGGCAGGGGCATTTTTGGTTTAATTTTCTGAGCTGTTTTGTAAAGTGAAGCTTGATCCCTGGGCAAAGACAGATATTTTGCCTCCTTTCAATGCTATGCCATTGCCTGTTGTGTTTCCAGTTTCCAGTCTAGTAAACCCTTTCAGCTGGAAATCCTGATATTTGCTGCAATCAATAGTCTTAATTAGTGCTGATTAATGAAGGAACACTGGCGGAGCAATGCTGACAGTTGTTTGAATTCCCAAGGACGAAATGCATTGGCTTGCTGCTTTGCCTGACATATTAAGTTCTGATTATAATATGTAATGAGACACATTTTAATTGGTTTGGTATTGGTGCTGGCAATTTGAGGCATAGGGTAGTTTTCAAATTATGAATTCATTAGTATTCTGTGGTTACCTTCCCTCCGTTCAATGAAGAAAATGAGCTGCATCCTTTTCTTTTAGTATTCAGATACAAAAGGCTTATTTATATTTTATTCAGTCTGGTTAAATGTAATGCCAACAAAATAAATCTAACATTAGTATCAGAAGCTGTGGGTTTTTTATTTTTGTACTTTATGTAATTTTAAAGCTTGTGCAGGCAACTTTGGGGAGGACATTTAGATGCTAATATAAGCAAAAAGATTCATGGCAAAGTCAGAAAATTACTAGGAAAGACATTTTGAGTGTTAAAGAGGGAAATTGTGTACAAATGCTTTGTGTGTGAGGGGCTTTGGCAATCTTCAGTGTTCAGTAAATTGCAATAGAAACAGGATGAGATTGCTTTGTTTTGTTGTGATCAAAATATCTCCTTAGTTTCTATTTCCTTGGCTTCTTTATGCCTGCTCGCCCATTTCCGTGTTCATTTTGACCCTTATTTTTTATTAGACAGACACAGACATAAATGAGGACAGATGAAGAGATAGCTGTTGGTTTTGTTGATGCTAGGCTAGGAAGTTAAGTGATTGTAGAAGAGGTAAGATTGATCGTTTATATCTCTGTGTTTGACTGTAAAATAGTTTTCAGTCCTTTAGGTTTATCTCTTACTGCCCTTTCATTGCCAAGAGCTCTGTATACATGAAGATTAGACATAACAATGACTTTTCCCCAAGAAAATGTCCTGCCTTTGCTGAAACAATATACAAAACTAACATTTGTTGGCATTGTCAGAAGATGCAGAGATTCCTTATTAAACAGATTGACTATGCTAACCTCAACATAATATGATTAATGAAACAGTGGGTAATTAGAATGAGAATGGATCATTTACCAAATTGAAATGGGTATATTGGACCTGAGTCATTTTCCCTCTGGGGTTCACTTCATCATACTACATGTCTGGTTGAAATTACCAGGTCCAGGATTTTTTATATAAAGCTGCTGATTTCAGAGCAGGTCTGTACATTAATTCTACCTAATTCTACTCTAATTCTACATTAAGGTGGCATTCAATATTTTGTGCTGTATTATTCAACATCTGAAATGATGTAAACAACAGTTGATAGATCAATTCTCAGTAGACTGTTCCCCATCATAAACTCTAAATAGCATAGTAAGCCCTGACCTTTATTCTGCAAATCAAGTGGATTGCTCAATGAGCTGCCTGATAGATGTTATTTTAGTAAACGCGTATTGAACAATATACACTGAACAAACAACCTGAGGCCATGGTGGGAGCATTAGGAAACATTAATGAAAAACATAAAGTCATTTGGTGAAACTTCTTGGGTCAGCTTCCACTCTGTTATTGAAAACTGCGATGTATGTTTCTCATTCCCTGTGATGGAGCAGCTATAGATTTCAGATCAAGGACTGCCACAGTTTTTCGAAAATAATTCTTTAAAACTTAAGAGTATATAGAACCTCTCCCCTTTTCCCCATTCCACATCTCTTGTACTGCAGACTGCAGCATTGCATGTCATCATTGCAAGTTGTGTTCTTTCATTAGAGATCTTTGTGTCAATATGTTTGGTCTCAGTCTCACAGATGTTTTCTGTTTTCCGAACAACCCAGAGGTTAGTGTTTACATTGCCACAGGGAGAATATTTCCCAAACCTAATTCAGAATAACATTTGAAAGAGGCATGCCAAACATGTTTTAATTATACAGAAGTATAGGAGGGATGGAGTGCTTTAATACCTTCTATAAAGTTTTATTCGGAATGTTTAAAGTTATCATGAAATGTCATCTGCAATTCATTTCTCAATGGAACAAAATATTAATGGATAAACATGTAGGACAGGACTTGATTTTATTCATCAGGAATTGATTGGATTGGATTTGTGACTAGGGATGCACCAATACCACTTTTTCTCTTCCGATCCAATATAGGAAATCTCAGTATCGGCCGATACCGATCCCAAACCGATAACAGTATTTTGTTTTTGCATAATCAGTTTAGAATATCTACAAGTCACAGTACAAGTCATCAGTAGAAAATAAGTAGAAAATAAGTAGAAAATTGTTGGACTTTAAAGGATTCAGATCTCTTTTTTGTTCAATTTAGTTGTAAGATATCAGCTCACTTTTCATTCACACAGTTATTTGGAACCCATTCAACTTAAATATTGTTAAAATTTGTAAACAAATGATAATAATAACATATTATAATAGTAATATATAGTTATACATCTCAATCATGCACCTTTAACTTTAAAACTATCTGGCTTTTATTTTAATATTCTTAACTCTTCAGGAAGTCCTGCAATGTCTGTTTGTAGGAAAGTTCACAGTAGTTTAATTTGCTTCTTATTCAAATTCTGGTAAAATGCTCCTTCGGTGCCGTTCTAAATTCGCATTATATGTGTACGTGGTTTGCGTGATTACATCATCAAGTGGCTTTGAATAAAATGCAAATGCACAATAAAATACAAATGAGTCATATTAACTACTTTAATGGTGTTTTTATGGTTCTTTTGTGTCATTTCTGGAACTTGAAAGTAGTTGGATCGGGCTCTTCGGACCAATCCGTCTAAAACTTCAGTATCGGAGTGGATACCAATCCAGGTATCTGATCGGTGCATCCCTATTTGTGACATTAGCCTAAAATTGCCTAAAATTGTAGAGGCAGAGCGAGTTATTCAAATTTGTAATTTACATACCAATTTAAAAGATTGCAAAAAACAAGCATTTGTAAATTTCGCAAACTACTCATAACTTTAAGTAGTTAAACTACCCTTTTAAAAAAAAGCTAGAATATGAAAATATTCTACAACATTAGCAGTGATGTAGCTAATTACAGTACATTGAAGCTAAGGAAGAAAATAATTTGAATGACATACCTATTACATTGATATATATATATATATATATATATATATATATAAAAAATATATAATAAACAATGTTCTATTTACATGTAGCCTAAATTAATATCAGATTATATTATTTAGTTCTGTCATCAGAACAGTATTTATCTGGCTCAAAAACAAGTTCTCAGTTAGGGAGACAACATTAAAAGGAACAAATACAACATAAATACCATATACTTAAAAGCTTAGAATTGTAAAATAACATTATTCAAATAATTTAAAAGAAAATAACTTAAAATGATTGAACTTAAGTACATTAGCTAAAAATAATGAATAAGATATAAAACTATACATATATGTGAAATGGTGAATTGTTTATTTTAACTGGTTTATTCACAGGAACAGTGACAGTCTTAACAAACCAATTCACTAGATGGTTTGGGTATGTAAGTGCTTACTATCTTTGGTTTGCTTGGCTGTAGAGATGTGTGCGCAATACAATGTTTCAAAAATACGTTTTGTGGCATTTTGTGGCTAGTTACTGGAAAGCAACACTATTCTGAAGATAGCTGAACTGTCTTTAAAGTTTTGAATAATGTGCACCAATTAATTGTTCACAATAAGCCTAATAAGAATCTAAATAGGGTTCATTTTCAATTTTTCTAAATCAATAAAAATAGTCACATCTTCTATCAGAACCATAGAGAGACCACATCAGAGATTTTTTCTAAATAGGGTCTAGAATGAGGGTCTATGAGTTCAGGGAAGACAAGAATAGAATCACATAAATATCAGCTGTGAGCATCTTTAAGAAAAGCTAATTAACAAGCACTGATGTGAGCTTATAGTGAGGCTCAATAGAGCTCGTCTTTCTGATTCCATCTCCACACCTCTTAGCCGAGGCTCTACTGGATCCTGAATAATGCACTCATCAGGTCTTTTTCCTGGCGGTTGTAACGACAAGCAGCTCTCCCAAGAGAGTCCACTGACTTTTAACAAATACTGCTGATGTCCCTGCTTACATCTGCCACTTATCTCAATCAGAGGACTATTACCATAAAGAAAGCCTGTCTGACCATCTCTCAGAAACTGTCATCACACGAAGGACACTTCTAATATGAGGAATCATCGAGAATGTGGAAAATAATGCAACTTTATAATTTGCTTATGCTTTGTAATCAAAGTGGTTTATGGATCATATTTTTAATACTGTATATAAATCTTTCCTTATATTGAATATAGGTTATAGGTTACATTAATGCAAAATTTAGTAGCTCAAAGAAGCAGGCCATCTGGTTGTTGACTCCACTGTAGCTTTGGAGTTATTGCATAACTTTGGATTTGGATTGAGTTGGTTATTCATTAACAGTACAGGCTTTCAGTTACAGCACCCATTATGAACTCTATAGCCCAAGGACTTCATGCACCCTTCACTGTAAACCAAGAGTGCCCCTGAATTTTATATTATGGGAGTCATAATTTACCATTGCAATCCCAGAGAGTGTGTCCCCCATTAACTTTATGCTTTTTAGCTCCAAGCTATTCCTGTCCCTATGCTCACAATGAAGAGACCTAAACAAGCTCAGTCTAGCATGGATCTGTCTAGCTCTACTCATGTATTGTGAGACATCTTAATGGATGCACTGAGGATGCACTATTTAAGGGTGATGCTGTGTCTGTTCCTCTTGGTACTTTGTGTTCAATGCATTCTGCTTGGCTTGTTGTTTTCTTTTCAGTCCATCGTTGACTGTAGCATTCAGCCAGAGGGAGGTTTTTTTTATTGCTTGTTCATTACTCAAGAGACTTAAAGGTGCACTCTGTAACTTTTTGCTTGTGTCATCTTGGATTTATAGTGACACCTAGTGGTGTGGATACGGCATCATTCAAAATCAATCGTTTCAGTTACGGATGCCATTGTAGAAATTCACTATTCACATTCAGTCGTGATTTATTTAATCCAAGAGTGAAAGTGCCAAATAACAAGACAGTAACTGAGATGAAGCGAGTAGTATTCGACTGGTCATGTGATTCTAAATTGGCAGAACCCATGAAGGTGCCCCTTCTCCATGTAGAATAAAACAGCTTTTATAAGGTTACTGATATGATTAGAGACCTCATCTCATGTGAGTGGTCATGATTTTATGCATATGTTTCAAAATTACAATTAAAAGTAGTAAAATCTTTTTTTAATGGTGAAATAATTATTGAGTGCACCTTTTAATGGAGTTCTCAATAATTTTTCTTTGTCCTAGTTGTTTCTAGTCTAATCTTTCTAGATTAAAGTAAAATAGAATCAAATGAGATAATTAAATCAAATGTGAGGTGAATTGCAACTGCTGAAGAAACAGGGTGATTTTTAATGCTTCTATAACACTTTTGGTTTACATGTCAACTTGAATGCTCTTCTGGACTCTGTCCTTTGTGTGTTGCAAGTGCAACACTCTATCAGTTGAGCTACTTGATTGAAATTAAGCAAACATGTAAATGTAGTTGGTTATGTGATGCAAACATTAAAATTAATTGCTTTACAAGTCATGCATTATAGTGTGAACTGATAAAAAGTGATTTAAAATCATTGTTGTTGTAGCACCTCCAATGTACATTTCACCAGGAAACTGCCATGATATGATACAGCGAGCTGTGAAAAATAATAATAATAATAATAATAACAAAAACTGGCAAATGTGAGCACAATGTATTTTTTTTTTGGTTGAAATCTTTAGGAAAACTTTGGAGGAGACACTAGTGAAATTACAAGGGTATTTTTTTGAAGAGAAAAAGACTTAAGTGAGTCTCAATAATTTCTAAAATCTTTTTGCTGTCACTGAGGTATATCTCCTTTGAGATTTCTTTCCTGTTGGCAGTGACTCTTTGTGTACAGCTGGTATCTAACCACACTGAGCGGCAGGTTAGCCTTGTAGCTTTGTCTGAACAAATACTGGCTCTATTTTTATTTTGCTACATGCTATGCGCAATGTCTTATCCAATTTTTGTGAGAGCATTAATTCTAAGTGCAATTTACGTGCCAGTGCAAAGCACAAGTGACCATATGTGGGATTGTTTTTGCAATCTGTGGGTGTACTCGCACAAACTGTGGGTGTAATATATGGTAATGAAGTGGTACAAAGTGCAATTTGCTATTTTCCTGAGAAATAGGTTATTGCACTAAGACGTTTCAAAATCACGTCTTATCTCAGTGCAGTTTAATTTCAGTTCCGGCATTTGCAGTTTAGAGATTCCATCGTTTTTATGAAACAGACATTTATGAGATTTTGTTATAATGTCTATAGGCCATGGTTTATTTTTCAATGATTATTATTGTATATATATATATATATTGACAACTGTATTTATGATCAAACCTACAGTATATTGGTATTTTTCCACCTGTTTTCATAATGTGATTTTTAATTCTCTGCAAAAGGGGCAGGTGAAAGAAGTTGGAGAGGGTAAGATGTTTTGATTTGGTATAATTTCTTTGACCACTTCATTGTTTTAATGATATTTTCGTTTTATTTGAAGTGTAATTTTAATTCAGAAAGATTTTTGGTTTAAATTTTTTCAATAATTTAATGAAATTATTCAAAATCGGTAGAAGTGAAGTGAATGCCGATACAATCACTGTTAACACTAGTCATGATTTGTGAGACAGTAGATGAAAATTATTAATAATACTTACATTAATGGAACGTACATCTAAATCCAATCCTAAATCCATTTTACATGCATATAAAAGGTGTCGCTGTCATAGAAATATGCCTGACATTCTTCAAGGATGCAGTTAAAGCTGAAAAGAACGTAATTTTAATTCTTCTTTTTCATGACATACAGTTCATTTACACTACTATATTTTTTTTTTTAATTTTTATTCCCAATTTGGATTTCCCAATTCCCAATGTACAATAGGTCCTCATGGTGGTGTAGTGACTCACCTTAATCCGTGTGGCGGAGGATGAATCTCAGTTGCCTCAGTGTCTGAGACCGTCAATATGCACATTCACGTGGTTGTTGAGCGCACTATCGCGGAGACGTAGCGCGCGTGGAGGCCCACGCTATACTCTGTGGTATCCACGCACAACTGACCACGCGCCCGACCGAGAGCAAGAACCACACATTATAGTGACCACGTTGAGGTCACCCCTTGTGTCTCTACCCTCCTTAGCAATCTTTTTTTAATGGGAAAAAAATTACTGAGTGCACCTTTAATGGCCAATTTGGTTGCTTAGGAGACCTGGCTGGAGTCACTCAGCATACACTACCAAATTCTTATGAATGTGCTGTCTTTGTTTATATTGCTGGCGATTGAGGGAATGGAATATATAAAAGGACGCAGACAATGCAATAACTGGAGAAAACCCTTAAATTGTTAAATTGCACATGACCAAACCCAATAGCACCCTCGTTTTAACAAAACCCACTTATGCCTAGACTTGTTAACACAAATACCAAAACTTCATGGACATGCCCACTGACATTGCGCTTATGACTTATGGTATAGTACTGCGCTTAGCACTAGTGCTCTCAAAATAGGACCAATGTCCACAAAATAAACTATTTATTCACGACCACAACAATGTTGTTACAAACCCGTATAACATTCCTTCAATGTTCTTTTAGGCAGCATGTTAGTCTCAGTCACCATTCACTTTCATTGCATCTTTTTACATACAATGAAAGTTCATGGTTACTGAGGTTGTCAATCTGCCTCACTTTACCATTTGTAAATATATGATGACAGAATTTTCATTTTTGAGTGAACTATACCTTTAACTGCAGAGAAACATTGGTATGATAAAGTTGTTGATCATGGCAAATGTTTGGAAAACATTACCTGCATGCTTATTTAGTTCAAAGAGCCACTTTGTTGTACATGACTCCACAAAGTCCAGATGCATGTTCTTATATTGACGCTTTGTATTACAGTCAAATCCATGTCTCAGCGGTCAACCAGAACACCATGGAATATTAAATTAGCTTCAATCATGCTGAACAGTCTTGTTTGAATGTCATTTTTCTTTACCTTGTCTTTAACTCCAAACTCTGAGCTAGGTTGGCGTCATGCCCCTCCCTCCTCAGACTACAGGGTGTAAGGGGAAGTGATGGATCTGTAGAGTTATTGGTGCGGTGCACCATGTGCCACTATGTAAAGCTCCTTTGCTTATTCAGCAGCAGGGTCTTTAGCCTGTAATCAATGGCAGCTATAGGCAAGGCCATGAACAGAGAACTGTTAAAACCACACCTGGGACTTGAAAGTACAGAAGAGCTGCCCTATCAACAACACCTGCCAGTCATATGAATAATTCAGTGGTCCCTGACCATGCCATTTTTACTCCTATCATTCTTGATTAAGAGAAAATGAGAATGGAGCAGATCTTTACTCTAGAGCCTGGAGTGAGGGCAGAGGAGACCAGGTACTGCCTCTGGTAACCATGGATTGTCCCATCGCCTCTGTTTGGAATTAGGAAAGCAGAACGCCTGTGAAGAAGAGCGATAGTTTCTGGTAAGGTCACGTCATCTGATGAGAGACTGCTTGTTAAGAAGATCTAATATTAAAAACCAAAGGGATTGTTATTGTGGTGGTTTGCAGCTAATGATTTTGTGGGAACACTTTACAATAAGGTTCACTATTGCATTAGGTATCATGAACAAACAATGACCAGTATATATTTTTAGAGCATTTATAAATCTTTGTCATTGTTCATTGTTAGTTCATGTTAACTATTGTTGTTAATTGACATTAACTAATGTTAACAAATGGAGTCTTATTGTAAAGTGTTGCTGATTTTGTTAATATCCATGGGTGTTTCTTAAACTTCTGGCATTTTTTAGCACTCATTAAAACATTTTCACACTCTAATTCTGTTTACAAACAATGTCCAACAGTGTATGTACATGCATCACAAAATATGTATGTAATTTTTGTAATTCTTTCTGAAAGTCATGAAAATTGCAGTGACATTTCCACCTCATATCAAATTCTCTATTTTGATTAATACAATTACATGGTAGAAATGACAGTACTGGGAATGATTATTTCATAAGTATCTTAAATACAGACTATTAAATAATAATTTTACACATTTTGTATAATTTTGAAAAATTACAGCTTGATTGGAAATTATGTACAATAAAAATATTTTGTTCGCATGTGAAATTTACCTTCAAATTTCTTTGCATTTTTCAAACATAACATGTCTAATATTTCATGTCAGGGATGCTCTTCACTGACACTTTTGTCAGCTTATTAAATAAGTATGCAAACATTAAAAAAAAAGATTTTTATTTCACTCTTATATATATTTTTATTTTTATATATATATATATATATATATATATATATATATATATATATATATATATATATATTTAACATTTTATCCCCTTTTCTACCCAATTTGGATTGCCCGATTCCCACTACTTAGTAGGTCCTCGTGGCGGTGCGGTTACCTCAATCCGGGTGGCGGAAGACAAATCTCAGTTGCCTCCGCTTCTGAGATAGTCAATCCGCGGAATTTACCATGCGCCCCATTGAGATCGAGAACCACTAATCACGACCACGAGGAGGTTACCCCATGTGACCCAATTTGGTTGCTTAGGAGACCTGGCTGGAGTCACTCAGCATGCCCTGGATTCGAACTCGCGACTCCAGGTGTGGTAGTCAGCGACAATATTTGATGAGCTACCCAGGCCCCCCCATTTCATTTTTCATTTTCGTAATTTTAAAAATATAACAATTTGTCTTTTTATAATGGACATTCATAGATAAATATTGAAAGTCTTGGTCTGGGACAAGGCTAAAACAAGAAATGTATACATGAAAGTATCTATTAGGTTTAATAAAAATCAACCCCTGGGACATGAAATTGCCCAAAGTTGAAGAAACACCCATATACAGTACATCTATTTTAAATCTGTGAACTTTAAATGTGCTTCGTTAGAGGACTATACAGTATGTATAAGTACCACCTCAAGACATTCATTTTTCTGGTATTAAGGTAAGCCCTATAATTTGGCTTGAAATATTGAACTCTGCCATTGTATTTGCTGCAGTTGACAATTTGCTTGCTCCACAAATTACACCTAATTGTGTCACATTTGCCTTGATTTAATTTACGCTATTGCACTTTGCCTTGAAACATACTTTTTTTTGCATATGTGGCTGTTAAACCTTTATATTAAGTGATTGAATTCACAAAAAGTGCAGAATAGCTTGTACCCAGGGCAAAGCATATTTAATTATTAATTTCAAGGCATATCAGAAAGTAGTTTTAGAGAGAAATATCAGAAAGTTCTATCACATTCATGTAATTAGTGGTGTTGGAATTCACACAGTTGGGCTTTAATTGGCAGTGATAGTGAGAATCAGGGGCTGCATGGGTTGCTTAATTGGAGCCTGAGTGCTAGCGATAATGGCTCATTTGTTTGTCTGTGTGTGGGACCCCTAGTAATGACCTGTGGGGAGGGAGCCATGGCATTGAAAGGGGGGTGGGGGGGTGAGATTAATCGCACCACCTCTCTTTGAATAAGACCGCAATAATGTTGCTCGTTGATTCATGCTCCTTCCCTTGTGTAACATTCATTCTTAATGAATTCTCACATTTTGCATGTCACTCAGCCAAGTTCTAATAAGTGTTTTCATGAATGCATGACTGAATGCCTTTGTTTGACACCTCTATTTAGATGTTCTTGTATGACACTCTAGTATTGTCAGAGACTTCATTTTTAGTGCTCAAGGACATTGTTAAGGAGGACTTTGCAATGAATTGAGCATGGATATTTAATAGTAGATGGCACAGTAGATGGAGTGGACATCTCACCTTTCTTAAGCCAAGTGAAATCAACTCCATTTTCAGCCTCCAGAGTACCCCAATCATACTGCCATATTTTATACATTCATGTCACGATCATAAGTTTTTACATCCCAGTCGATGATGCAGTGGCAGCAGTGCAGGTTAATAAACCATTAGCTTACAGGTTTGACCTTGACAAAGTCAAAGTTTAGGGGGAAGCAATGTTGGCACAGTTGATTTTTTCTGAAAGATTCACGATGTGTCCGTCGATTGTTGTTCTTAAACTTTTACTTACTCATTATTTACTAACCCTCATGTTGTTCTGCATCCATTTGACTTTCTTTTTTCATGAACACAAGGGAAGAAATTTTAAATAATGTTGACGCTGCTCTTTTTTTCATGCAATGAAAGTGAAAGGGGACTGAGAATGTCAGTCCCTAACATTCTGCCTAGCATCTTCTTTTGTGTTCCATGGAAGAAAGTGAAAGAAAGGTGAAATGTCCCCAAGTGACATTGTAAAGATCGGCCTCCAAGCTGAGGGACAACATACATCAGTATCCACATTTGTTTTTTTCTTCAAGACATCTAGATTTAGATGGAATGCATTTAACTGTCCCACAAGGACTAAGCGAAGATGGACAGCTTCACTTAAATCAAGTTTGAAGCAAATGTGCCGAGGCTGATCTGGGTGTGTATTTTGTGTTCAAAGCTCATTAATAATGATTCCCTGAGAGACAAGTTGAGAAAGTCACCCGTAGCACCAGCTCAGGAAGCCCAATAATATATTATTTCTCCATTCACTCTCTTGTCGGCTTCACACACCACTTATCCGAAGACATTTGGGAAGGGCTCCCAATCCATGCCAAGCCTGTAACGTCCTCGGACGCTGACACCACATAAATGAAGACACAGAATGGACTTAGATGTTCAGAGTTTGATGGGTGATGGTGTGAAACCACTGGGCTGTAAAATTGCCCTGGCAGCCATGCTGTTGTTTCAGCATTTTATGGCAAGTTGCTCTGCCTGTTCTCTACCTCTTCTCTTCCCTGTTTCTCTGCCTCCCAACTCCTCTATCTGTCGCTTTGTTACAAAAACTTGTGAGCTGCCTTCATATGCAGAATTTTAAGGTGTCATAGGCACACTCTGATGCAAAGAATGCTCTAAAAGTTAGTCCAAAAGTTAAATACATATTTATAAAACTAAAATGTTCTATGTATATTAATACTATTCTCAGCAAAATGTTACCTTTAAACTCTTTTGTAATACATTTTCTGTCTGTGCTATTGTTATTGTTAATATATTAGTTGCACCACATCCTGCTGTTTTTTCAGGATCTTGCACAAGAACACCACTTTTTAAAGATGTCAAGTTTAAAGAACTTCAACCTTTAAAAAGCATGCATGCGTTCAGAATTATTTAATTTTTTTTTTTTACACTGAAGCACATTCAGTCTGAATAGCTCATTAGAATGCAGCTGCCTATATAGGTAGCGAGGCTGCTCACTATAGATTTTATAACAGAGCCTGCATCTTTCCTTTTCTCCCTCTCTCCTCCCATTGCAGTACCTTGCTCCACTGTGTTTATGCTGACACAAGCCCAGAGGGTCTGCTGGAACTTTATAAAGCAATAAACGATCGCCTTTTTTGTATGCACTGCTGCAAGGCACTACAACTACATCCTAAGAGGTTCATTATTCCTCTTCTTTTTCTATTTCAGCTGGTCCTGCAAGTACATAGGTGTTTCATACAAACATAGCACCGCCTCCTTTACAGACACAATACTAATTTGTTCTAATTTTTCATATAACATGTCCCAGAATCATGTGATCATATTATTATGTGAGAAGTCAGGGAAAGTAATTTACTTGTTGTGGTGGCAGGCTCGTTTGGATCTGCTGCTGGTTGGTAAGGAGACACGTGGCCCTTGCTGTTGCCCTCTGACTGGGGCACTGAGGTGGTGGTCACAAACTTTGAGTGGGTGTGAAGCTCATGACTGTATGAAGACTAGTCAATAAGTTATGTGATATTAATTGTCACAGAGTTACCAAAAAAACAACAAACAAAATTATTTAATTACAGAGTGGCTGTTATATGCCATTATTGTCATCTTGCTAATTTTGTTTTGTTTAAAGTTGCTGCAAGCGATGGTAGCTGTTTTAGAACGTACACGAGATTTGGCCGTTGAATTAGACATGCCCCCTCTTTCCAAAGACATGCACATGGTGTGGATGGAGGATCAAGACCCTATCATGGCCAGCCCAATCTCCAGACCTGAACCCCATTGAAAACCTCTTGAATGTGATCATGAGGAAGATGGATGGCCACAATCCATCAAACAAAGCAGAGCTGCTTGAATTTTTGTGCCAGGTGTAGCATAAAGTCACCCAACAGCAATGTGAAAAACTAATAGAGCATGCCAAGATGCATGAAAGCTGTGATTGAAAATCAGGGTTATTCCACCAAATATTGATTTCTGAACTTTAAATTTAAAACATTAGAATTGTGTTGTTAAATTTTTTTTATATGAACAAGCTTTCTTTGCATGATTCGAGATCTGAAAACACAGCATCTTTGTTATTTTCACCAGATGTAGTTTTCTGCAAATAAATGCTCTAAATGCCAATATTTTTATTAGAAATTTGGGAAAAATGTTGTCAGTACTTTATAGAATAAAACAAAAATATTTATTATACTCAAACACATACCTATAAATAGAAATCGAGAGATACTCATCATTTTTCAGTGGTCTCTTAATCTTTTCTAGAGCTGTGTGTGTATAATATAAATATATATATTTTAAAATCAAGCTTTTGACTCTTAGGGCAATTGAGGGATTTGCACACAACTATTACACAAGGTGCAAACATTCATTGATGCTCAAGAAGACAACACATTACTATATGCAAATATCTATAATGTAGATTCTGAAGAGCAGTAATAAATAATAAAAAAAAAAAAAAATTATCTTTTTATGGATTTTCTCCCCAATTTGACATGCCCAATTCCCAATGCACTCCAGGTCCTCGTGGTAGCGTAGTGACTCGCCTCAATCCAGGTGGTGGAGGACGAATCTCAGTTGCCTCTGTGTCTGAGACGTCATCTGCACAACTCAATTTATTAATTTGGCAGACGGTTTTATCCAAAGTGACTTCTTATCTTCACCAAATCTTAAGGAGACAGCGGTACGAAAGATGTGTTTTTAGCCATTTATTGATGGATGGAGTTTGGAAGGTCATTCCATGTCGTACCAACATGATACGATGAAGCTGAAAATCCGGGAATGTGTTTGTGCCTCTTTGTGTTGGTACAACAAGGCAACGTTCCTTAGCTGACCGCAGCCTTCTAGTGAGTTTTTAGCTCTGCAGAAATTTTAGGTATATTGGAGCAGACCCAGTGACTGTTCTGTATTCCAGCATCAGAGCCTTGAATTTGATATGTGCATCAACAGGCAGCCAGTGAAGAGACAAGGAGTGGTGTAACATGTGCTCTCTTTGGTTCATTCTGGATCATTTGCAGGGGTCTAAATGCACATGCTGGGAGGCCTGTAATGAGAGCATTACAGTAGTCCAATCTAGTTATGACAAGTGACTGAACAAGAAGTTGTGTGGCATGTTCAGAGAGGAAGGGTCTTGATATTCCTGATATTGTAGAGCGTAAATCTACACAATCTTGTGGTCTTTGAGATGTAGTCTTGAAATTTAGTTTGTTATCGATAGTTACCCCTTGATTTCAGACGGTTTTGGAAGGGGTTACTGTTAGTTGGTGTTCCTTCATCCAGGCCGAGATATCTGCCGAACAGGCAGAGATTCGAGCAGTCACTGTGGTGTCGTTGGGCTGGAAAGACAAGTAGAGTTGCGTGTCATCAGCGTAGCAGTGGTAAGAGAAACCATGTGACTGAATGATGGGTCCCAGTGATGTTGTGTATACAGAGAAGAGAAGTGGCCCAAGCATTGAACCACGAGGTATCCCAGTAAGTAGCTAATATGGCTTGGACAACTCAGCTCTCCAGGCTACCTTGAAGGACCTTCCTAAGAGATAGAAATTAAACCAGTCAAGCACATTTCCTGTGATGCCCATCGAAGAGAAGATGGTTGACTGTGTCAAAGGCTGCAGAATGGTCCAGCAGAATCAGGACGGATGATCTGGATTTAGCTTTTACCCATCTCAGTGACTCAGAGACAGACAGCAGGGCAGCCTCTGTGGATTGTCCACTTTTGAAGCCTGATCAATTGCCATATAGCAGCTTGTTCTGTGAGAGATTTGATTGAAAACTTCCCTTTCAAGTGTTTTTGCCATGAATGGGATGAGAGAATCTGGTCTGTAGTGTTCTACCTGTGTGGGGTTAAGTGCAGGGTTTTTTAGCAGCGGGGTTACTTGAGCCTGCTTAAATGTAGTGGGAAAAGTGCCTGTAAGTAGAAATGTGTTAATTATGTGTGTGAGTGCAGGTAGGATGGATGGAAAGATGGCCTGGAGAAGGAATGGGGTCAAGGGAACAGGTGGTGGGGTGGTTGGAGAGGAGGAGTTTAGAGACCTCAGTGTCAGTCAGAGGAGAGAACATAGAGACAGAAGAGAGACGGGTGTTTGACAGGGTGTGGTGCTGAGAATGTATTGCTGATGGTTGTAACAGTCAGTGTGTCAGGTGGTGGAGAGGGAGGACAGAGAAGTGTGTTGAATGTTCTAAACAAGCTACAAGTGTCTGTGGTGCTGTTGATCTTGTTCTAGTAATCGGAATTTTTTGCAGATTTAACATCATCTGAAAAAGTTACAAGCAGAGACTGATACTTACCTAGATCTGCTGGATCTTTAAATTTCCACCATCTCATCTCAGCTACCCTGAGGTCAGTCCGATGTTCACGAAGGAGGTCGGAGAGCCAGGGGCTGGGTAGTGTAGAATGTACTGGCCTAGAGGAGAGAGGACAGATGCTGTCTAGGCAGGTTGTTAAAGTAGAGCTTAGTGTGTCTGTGGCAGAGTTTACATTTTGTGTGTGAAGACAGGTAGAGACAGCAGTGGAAAATCATGAGGGTGAAAGAGAACAGAGTTTACGACGAAAGGAAGCCAGAGGCGGAGTCGGTTTTAATGTAGATGGGAGAGTCACATGGCACATTGAGCACGTTACTACGGAGATCTAGCATGTATGGAGGCTTCACACTATTTTCAGTGGCATCCACACACACACACACACACACCTCACCACGCGCCCCACTGATAGCAAAAACCATATTGGTGCGTGACTCTACCACCCTAGCAACCGGGACAATTGGTTTCTTAGGAAGCTTGACTTGAGTCACTCATCACACCCTGGATTCGAAATTGCAACTCCAGTGGTGGTATTCAGTGTCTTTACTTCCTGAGCTAGCCAGGCCCCAAATCTTTTATCTCTTGAATTTGTATAAATTATGAAAGGGGTGTGAACATTTATGAAACAAAAGGGAATGCAATCTTGTTAATTATATATACACACAGTACATTTATTAAACCATCGATTAATGGTGATCAACTGTCTTCCTTTTCTTCTGCTTTCTAAATCGAGCAAGTCTGTGATTTGGTGACTAAAAACAGCCATTTTGCTCCTTAATGTTTCAGTTTAGGAGCTAATCGTTTAGGAGCTAATCATCAAAGTCATTTTTTTATTCTGGATTCCTACTCACAGCAACTTTAAGCCAGTTTTCTACTTTTTTTTAAGGCTCAAACAGAAATTGCAAAATAGAACTGTGGCTCAGCCCAGAGTTCAGGATAAAGGGCTTTAGTCACTTAAAATAAATCTAATTAAGGGAGTAATACATGGTATGTTTGACATAAAGGGTGTGCCAAAGCAAATGAACAAGGTACATTAACAAGCAGTATGTGAGTGCTGAGAGATATAGATATATATATATAGATATGTATCCCTCATTAGTGTTGATCTCAACTCATTTTTTCCAACGTCAGGGCATGCAATCATGTTTTCAGCTGCAAGTTGTGTCTCATTTTGTTCCAAACACATGACTTTCTTTGAACATAAAATGAGATACAAGGTAGAATGACAGCCTCAGTCACCATTCACTTTCATTCTATGGAAAAAAGAATATTAAAAAGTAAGGGTGTGTCCACATACTTCTCAAATTGGGCCTAATTTTTAAAGTAATTTTAATGTTAAATTGTGGTCCAATTGACCAGAATTCAACCTATTTGAATCTCCAATGTTCTGAAACCATATTGGCCTTTAAAAGCCTGTGTAAGAGGACACCATGCACCATGACAGGAGAGACAAAGTTTGCATCGTTCCTTGCATAAACAGGTTAAATACGATCAGGATGAGACCTGTCCCCTCTTATTCAGTTCTGTCTTGAGGTGTAGACTGTGGATATGGAAAGGTTACCGAAATGAAGGATGGCATTGAGATTAGCAGGCTGTGGCTGGGCTCAGTGGTGGTTCGAGGAGCCACATTGTTTGATTTATGAGGGTCATGATAATCAGTGGTTGCTACATGAATTATCCATGTGCCCAAAATTAAGTTCCAGTTAAATGACCTAGAGCTTTTGCAAAGTTCCCTCGCTATCTTTTTTCAGGTTTACGCTCTTATCCACATTCACTTTATCCAGGACAGAGTGCTGCTGATCTCAGAGATTGGCTTATCTGTTGATTCAGTTTGTTTTCACTTTTAAGAATATTGTTGGGGTTTGTTTTCCTTAAAAGCCCTTTGGCAGTCTTTGTTACTTGTGTTTCTCAAGATTTGATTGTGATAGAGATTAAGTACACAAAATCATGAGAGATTTAATACCTGTTGAACCGGATATGTGGAGATAACCATTGGCAAAGGTAAAGCATGCATGAGCACTTACATCAATACACACACAGACACACTGATCATTCAGATAAAGGAAGGGAATGCTTGGCCACAGAAATTTAACAGACCATGGCCCTCTTAATGGTGCCTCCTAATGAGACAAGACTACCATCAGCAGATACTACAGGGTCAATTGTGTGGTCCGTGTGAGATAAAGTCTATGACCAAATGGTGAAGTTGTAATGGTGGCGGCCCCTTTACTAAATTTAAATTAAGAAATTGCCAATTACACGCAATAAAACTATTTTATTATTGTGTATCAAAGCATAAGTGTATTTAAATAAAGAAAACAGTAAACAAAAGGCAAGGACTCAAAATACCAGAAATAATTAAATACATAAATCCCAACAGAACAAATATAACAATACAAATATAACAATAATTCAAGTGTATGTGTGAGTGTGTGTAGGAGAGAGAGTTAAGGCAGTAGGATTGTTTGTGAAAGTGCACACTGGGTCATGGAGAGTCTGCGATGTACCTGAATGGCGACTGTGGGCAATAATGCAGGAATAAAGGTAGGTCAGAAGAATCAAGGAAACACCTGGCACTTCCACTTTAGACCTTAAATGTTTACCATCACACCTTGACCATGGAGCTCTTTGGGGCTTGAAGATCAAATTAACGCATGCCACCCCACTTTCACTCAAGAAGTGCAAACAACGGTGATGAAAAATCCAAGCCTCACTCTCTGGTGATGAACAATTGTCAAATTAGCCCCTTTCTTGTTTCCTCTTCTCCAATCACGTTCCTTATACACATCACAGTATAATGCAGCAAACCTTCTTTCTCCTTTCAGAGCCTGGCACACCAAAACTTCAACTCACTCCAGTCTCAAATCTCTCGTGCGTGCGTGCGTGCGTGCGTGCGTGCGTGCGTGCGTGCGTGCGTGCGTGCGTGCGTGCGTGCGTGCGTGCGTGCGTGCGTGCGTGCGTGCGTGCGTGCGTGCGTGCGTGCGTGCGTGCGTGCGTGCGTGCGGTGTTGTTGTTGTTGTTGTTGTTTTTTTTTTTTTTTTTTTTTTTTCTTCCTCCTAACAACCATCTTCCTGGTTACCTTTATAGATTGCTTTTATTGATGACACCTGGTACTCTAACGAGCAGCCATTTTAGTTGGTGGTGGTGGATTCTTAAAGGGGCAGTGCATAGTTCTGCTCTGCCACACTGTTGAGAGACTGTTATCAGCGATAATCATAGTACCATAGAAAATCCAGATTTTCACGCAACCTAATAATCTGTATTTAATAATCCAACTGATAACTAAATCGGAATGAAAAGTCTTTATGTAAACTTTGCAATTAGGAGCTGAATCCAAATGAAATTTCTATCCAGTTAAAAAAAAAAGGTAGTGCAGATCTTATTAAATTTCATAAATTATTATATATTGTAAATCTTTGAATCTGACTACTGGTAATTTCACATTTGGAATGCAGTGCATGCTTACCCGCCAATCTTTAATAAGTACTCTCATCCAGTAATGTCTAGTTATAAGAGGTGGAATGGGTAGAGGCTAATATGTTTAATCAAGTTAGAATTTCAGGATGCTGTATCTAATTACTGATTTTTGTTAAGTAAAGTTAAACAAATAAGAGGAATATGTTATCATTGGCATATATGCCATCATTGGCATATTTTTAGATATGTAGAATTTTTTTTTTAATTAGCGTACTCAGTTGAAGGCCTGGGCAGCTCAGTGGTAAAGACGCTGGATACCACCCATGGAGTTTGCTAGTTAGAATCCCAGGGCATGCTGATTTAATCCAGCTGCGTCTCCTAAGCAACCAAATTGGCCCAGTTGCTAGGGAGGGTAGAGTCACACGGGGTAACCTCCTCGTGATAACTATAATGTGGTTCACTCTTGGTGGGGCGCATGGTGAGTTGTGCGTGGATGCCGCGGTGGATGACGTGAAGCCTCCACGTGCCATGTCTCTGCGGTAACGCCCTCAACAAGCCATGTGATAAGATGCGCGGGTTGATGGTCTCAGACGTGGAGGCAACTGAGATTCGTCCTCCGCCACACGGATTGAGGTGAGTCACCTACGCCAGCTCGAGGACTTAGAGCACATTGGGAAATTTTTGCATACTCAGTTACTTTTCTGACATGTAGGAACACTGACAGATCTCATAAGCCTCTTACTGCCGTGGTAACAATAATGCTAAATGCTAAATGTGCAAAGGAAAATTTGGTTGAAAATACATCTGCACATGTAAACAGATATTTTGATCAGATTTCAGTGTTTAAGGTATATATAAACAGTATGTTCGTAATATGAAATAAGATTAAATTCAATTTTGGATTTACAAAAATTTGTGCAAAAGTTCTGTGTTTAAAGACATAAGTCACAAGATGGTGGGAAACATGTAGTAGAGCTTCATTCTGTATAGGTAATCAATCATTAACTGCTTTTCCTAGTTAACACAAACTGTATCATGTCAGCAATTCCGATCTGAGCATTCACTCCAAAGGCAGCAGTAACATCACTTTCAAAATGATTATATGTAAATGGACTCTTCTGTAGCTTCTCTTAAATGAAGACAGAAATAAATAACCATAGTATGATGACATGCTGACATAAACTTAAGATATGGTCATGACTCCTGTGTGAATTGATTTTACTTTATCGTTGCGAGAGCTGCCAGCGCATCCATAATATCACTCACAGAGGGGCTTAGATGTAGGGGCATCAGGGAATTGGTCAGTTAATTGCATTGAGCTGTAATATGTGCATGTCTTGAATCATGTCAATGTCTCCCTTGTTTGACAGGGTGGAAATTCAGAGAGCTGGTTTGAGTGTTTAAAGGACACAAGAGTCTGGAACAGCATTCACATCGTGTTCTGTATGTGTTGCATAACTCACAGAGATGGAGATATGAGCTGGGTGTCATCCAATGGTTTTAGATCTAGTCGCTGTCTTCCATCAGAGCTGCTTTCATCGGTTTTGTGCTCTGAGCGCGACCCAAATGTAACAATTGATGGATGAATTCTGGCCTTAATTGAAATTCATTGGAATTAAATAACTGTCATTTGTGATAAAAACACTTTATGGCTTTATGGAAGTTCCTATTTTTTATATTATTCATGGATATCGCAAGAATAGAAAAGGGTGTTGACTTAGAGCTGTATTCGAGCCACTTCTTTAAGATTATGTATGAACAGGACAATTTGAGAGTCACACATATTAGTACAGTACGGTTGTAAATAGGGCTGTGGCAAAACAATCATATATGAAAATATTGTTATGCTTTTTCTCATAATACTATATTGATACTTTAGATCCCTGTATCAACATTTTTATTAATCTATTTGTGTAATCATTTTATTTACAATATTTTAATATTGAAGAAGGTTCAGGTTGTCTAAAGGTTGTCTAAACAAGCACAAACTCTGAGATCAGTGTTTCTCAGTGTAATGAGATGGGGCATGAGAGAGAATGAAACTGAACCTGCATGACTCTCTCGCATTTGCTGCAATTTCAATTGGTATTCAATTATGATATCATGATGAATCACAATATATATTGAATCGTGTAATACGTATCTCAATATGTTATGTAATGTGAGGTGGTTGTTAAAACCCAGACTTAGTTGACAATCCCAAACACTAATTGTGTGAATGTTTCCAATGTTTTTTGCATAAAAGCAAAGTCTATAAAAACAAATGCAGTGTTAATTCTCTTTTGCAAATCCTACAAATCCAAAACTAAGTGTGCCTCTTTGCAGCCAGATGAAAGAAGCCAAAACTCTTTACACATGGTGTTTTAGGAATGGAATTTTTAGTGTGTGAAATATAGATAACTGAAGACAATGAAACATGTTGTTTCTATTGTGAATGCCGGGCAGGAAGAGGAGAGGACATACACACACCACAGTCAACCATATTGATTTGAGATTTAGGGTATTGTCCTGTGTGTACAGTCTCAGTTATGAGAAATAACAGAATGTGTGGATCATATTTCAGTAACACGGAAAACTGTCACCCATTTGTCTTATCATTGTCATAAAATGTTAGAACTGCTATAATAGAAACCAAATAGCCAACAGAAAAGAGCATAATGCATTTTGCCATTTCAATTACACTGAGCTGTTTGTGTGAGAGTGATTATTGGAAAATCAATCCATATGCAATGAAGTATAATGGAGGAGTGCTGTTTTTATTCTAACATAACTTCATTAATAGTAATCAAATTAACCTCCGACAAGATTTGCTGATTCAATAGTTTACTTAGTGTGCTGCTGAAAAATGTACCTTCATCACCTTCTAGCTAGGTGTGAGAGGTCTACACGTATAGGAAGATACAATTACGCTACAGTTTCCCTTTGTATTGTTTACATGAAATTCCACATTCATTTCAATCTAACTCTCACCTTCAATTCAGTTAGCTTTCAATTACACACTTCATTATTTTCTGTAATGACTCCAGTGATGTGTCTATACATTCTACCCTGAGGGTCTTATTTGAGTAATATATTCAATCCCATTTTTTTCACCCCTATGTTGCCACTAATAAACAGAAGAAATCAGATCATGGTTTGTTCATAGAGTTTCCCCTTATAGATTCTATGACATGCCTATTATGTAAATCCTACAGAACATGAGCAAACTATGAGCAATGAGTCAGAGTTTTGGATTAGAATACCGCCGTCAGATCTTGGTTTATCTCTGTTGTCAAACTGGCAGCATTTCTATGGTGCTGCACAGACTACTATACAGACAAACCATCCACCAGTGCATTAAGAGTGGAGCTTAGAAGGTGTTCACAGAGCAAAGTGTGTGTCAAGAAGTAGAGAAAGTCTCAAATGTATGTATATGAGAGGCAGCATTGGACAGCCAATCACTTTAAGCTGAAGGCAGTGATGTCTTTCATAAGCACATTGAAATTCTTAGTTCCAAGATAGACCACAAGTTAACAAACCCCTTAGTTATAATTGGAAAGCTGTTAGCGCCGAGGGTTTACTTACCTCAATGTTTTCATTCAACTAGGTGCTTCTGCTACTGATGGAGTTTCTACTTGATTTAGTGCAGTTCATTCACATCATTACATTTTTGTAGATTTAATTCAAAATTCAAATAAATTTTGCATGTTTTCCTTTTGGCTAGGCTTTGGCTGGGTTCACAAAAGTATATTCAATTGACACCGTATGCCATGGTCTCGGTGAGTCCGCTGGATTGTTCCAGTTTGATTATATTTTTCCTCTGATGATTCAGGTGCATCTGGCTCATGCCATGGCAACCCTGATTGTTTCCATGGGAACGCTGATCGCTCCAACTTTCAGCGGTACCTGATCGCTATTAGTTCCCTGCCTATATTTACCTCACTCAGTTTTGTGTTTGTTACCGATTGTTGTTGTGTTTTCTTGCCACTCTCTCTCTCTCTGCCCTAGATCTGCTTTTCACCCTAGCACAACACACACAGACCTACGAACACACCACTATCCAGAGGATTCCTTGCGGATCTGCACTCTACAATTCAAATATGCACACAAGCCTAAGAACACACTCTCCTCGTCCACGCTGCTTCACTTTTTCCACATTTTGTTATGTTACAGCCTTATTCCAAAATTGATTAAATTCATATTGTTCCTCAATTCTAAAAACAATACCCCATAATGGCAACGTGAAAGAAGTTTGTTAGAAATCTTTGCAAATGTATTAAAAATAAAAAACAGAAAAAAAATAATCACATGTAAATAAGTATTCACAGCCTTTGCTCAATACTTTGTTGAAGCACCTTTCGCACCAATTACAGTCTCTTTGTGTATGATGCTACAAGCTTGGCACACCTATTTTTGGGCAGTTTCTCCCAATCTTTTTTGCAGGATTTCTCAAGCTCCATCATGTTGGATGGGGAGCGTCGGTGCACAGCCATTTTCAGATCTCTCCAGAGATGTTCAACCGGGTTCAAGTCTGGGATCTGGCTGGGCCACTCAAGGACATTCACAGAGTTGTCCCATAACCACTTCTTTGTTATCCAGGCTGTGTGCTTAGGGTCGTTGTCCTGTTGGAAGATTAACCTTCCCCCAGTCCGAGGTCCAGAGTGCTTTGGAGCAGGTTTTCATCAAGGATGTCTCTGTACTTTGCTGCATTCATCTTTCCCTCGATCCTGACTAGTCTCCCAGTTCCTGCCGCTGAAAAACATCCCCACAGCATGATGCTTCCACCACCATGCTTCACTGTAGGGATGGTATTGGCCAGGTGATGAGCGGTGCCTGGTTTCCTCCAGACAATGCTTGCCATTCAGGCCAAAGAGTTCAATCTTTGTTTAATCAGAGCAGAGAATTTTGTTTCTCATGGTCAGAGAGTCCTTCAGTGTCTTTTGGCAAACTCCTGGTGGGCTGTCATGTGCCTTTTACTGAGAAATGGCTTCCATCTGATCACTCTACCATACATGCCTGATTGGTGGAGTGCTGCAGAGATGGTTGTTCTTCTGGAAGGTTCTCCTCTCCACAGAGAAATGCTGGAGCTCTGTCAGAGTGACCATCAGGTTCTTGGTTACCTCCCTGACTAAGGCCCTTATCCGATCGCTCAGTTTGGCCAGGCGGCCAGCTCTAGGAAGAGTCCTGGTGGTTCCAAACTTCTTCCATTTACAGATGATGGAGGCCACTGTGCTCATTGGGACCTTCAGTGCTGCAGACATTTTTCTGTACCCTTCCCCAGATCTGTGCCTCGATACAATCCTGTCTTGGAGGTCTACAGGCAATTTCTTGGACTTCATGGCTTGGTTTGTGCTCTGACATGCACTGTTAACTGTGGGACCTTATATAGACAGGTGCGTGCCTTTCCAAATCATTTCCAATCAACTGCATTTACCACAGGTGGACTCCAATCAAGTTATAGAAACATCTCAAGGATGATCAGTGGAAACAGGATGCACCTGATATAAATTTTGAGTGTCATGGCAAAGGCTGTGAATACTTATGTGCATGTGATTTTTTTCATTTTTAATACATTTGCAAAGATTTCAAAAAAACTTCTTTCACACTGTCATTATGGGGTCTTGTTTGAATTTTGAGGAAAATAATTAATTGAATACATTTTGGAATAAGGCTGTAACACAACAAAATGTGGAAAAAGTTAAGTGCTGTGAATACTTTCTGGATGCACTGTATGTAGGCCACCCGTTACCTTCCTCCCACTCCTGCGATGGGGGCATTGGAACAGCAGTCCAATGTGGAACCCATGCAGGTTGGGGGGACATGCTTGTCACCTGAAGAGAGACAGTTTTGCATGTCCAAGGGACTTTGTCTCTATTCCACTGTTCCTGGTCACATCATTGCCAATTGCTCAGTGAAAGCTCATGCTTGTGGGTAGGACCAACACAACGACCTCTTCTCCCAGCCCAGCTGCAGCACGGAACAACCACTCACTCTGTCTCTGCCTTGGTGGACTCCAGAGCAGAGAAAAATTTCCTAGATGCCGCCATGGCTTCCAGATGGCGGATTCCGTTGGTGAAACTGACCAAGCTGATCATGGCTTATTCCATCAGCGGCATGTCCCTGGCCATTGTCACCCATTCTAATAAGCTGCTCACCCTCATCATGGGAAACCACTCAGAACAGCTGTCCTTCCTGCTGGTCTGCTCCCCATCTGCACTGGAGGTGCTAGGGCACCCATGGTTGGTAATACACAATCCACATTTTGACGGATTACCAAACTCTTTTCTTGCCTGGAGTCCATATTGTCTTTTCCATTGTCTTAAATGGTAAATATGGTAAATGGTCTGCACTTATATAGCGCCTTTTTAACCTTAACAGTATTCAAAGCGCTATACACTGTGACACATTCACCTATTCATACACACATTCATACACCAATGGCAGCAGAGCTGCCATGCAAGGCACTAGCCTGCCATTCGGTGCAACTTGGGGTTCTTGCTCAAGGACACCTCGGCATGTGGAGTCGTGTGGGCCGGGATTCGAACCACCAATCCTGTGATCAGTCTTAGCTGTTTGTGCCTAGATTGTGGTTAACTTCAAGCCTGTTGCTTCGCTTTCCTTGACGGTTCTCCTGAGATTCCCTCAGTGGTTACCTCTCTGCACTGGATCTGCTTCTCACACTACCACAACACATGCAGACCTACGAACACACCACTCTCCAGAGGATTCCTCGCGGCTCTGCACTCTACCATTCCACTATGCACACAAGCCTATGAACACACTCTCCTCCTCCACACTAAAGCTAGTGCCCCTTTAGTGAAAGGTACCCCTTTCACTTCACCAGCTCTTGCTGTGTTTAATAAATAAACTGTTCCTTGCCTCTGCATTTGTATAATTTGTCTCATTCTTTCTGACTCCTTATACATACCAAATGGCCATTTTGATATAAAAGTTTGTATCTTCATTACAACTGTGCATATTATGAAGATTGTATTACTTAGTGATGGCTGAATGTGGCAGGGCAAAGGGCGGGGACGGGTCGTGATCCTACACACCCGGTCCCGTATTAGGCTAATCAAGCCTTAGAGAGGGATAAAGGCCGATTGCAGAGGATGGTGCGGGAGAGAGAGATCGTTTATGGACATCTCCGTCGTCTTATGTGTTTGTCTATTGAGTTTCTCATTAAACCTTTATTTGTACGTTAAGCTGGTCTCTCGCCTCTTCCTTGCCCACGAGAGTGAACTTCTTTACATTGGTGCCGAAGCCCGGGAAGTAATAAGGATACGCCGTAGCAGAGTTCTTGCCACTACCGTCCACCCCAATGAAGCAGCCACAGCCATTTGCCCGGGGACGAGGAGCCCAGCCGCCTGAAATCGGATCAACGGCCGCTGACCGCAAGCGGGGAGGGGCTCCGAGTCTGACTGCCTGGAGCGAGGAAACCGCTGCCAGGGGCGGTGGAGACCCCTTCCGAGTCCCTGAAAATGCGGTGGGGCGTTTCATCCACCAGGGGCTGGAGAGCTACCACAGATCCATCCGGAGGGGCACGGCTGCCGTTCGGTAGAGGATGGAGGAGTGGCCGAGGAACAAGCTATGGCGTATCGGAGAACCGGTGAGTAAGTGTCTTTTTTTCATCTCTCTCTTCTCTCTCTCTCTCTCTCTCTCTCTCTCTCTCTCTCACTGTCGCTCTGCGTTGGCCTTTTCCCTCTCTTTTAAATTGTAATGTTTTTTTTGGGGGGGTGTACTATACTGTTACAGGAAGTACCCCCCCACATTTTAATTATTTGTTTCCCTCCCCTTGTCCTCTCCCTCATCCAGGTAGACGGGGATGACCTGCTGGCAGACGGCGCGGAAGGCACGCCCCTCCCCAGGGAAAGGGGGGGGGGGGTGTACGTCAGGCCGGGGGCTCCCCAGCCTGAAAGAACGAGGGGGAAATGTGGCTGGGCGGAGGGCGGGGCCAAGTCGTGATCCTACCCACCCGGTCCCGTATTAGGCTAATCAAGCCTACGAGAGTGATAAAGGCCGATCGCAGAGGATGGTGCGGGAGAGAGAGATCGTTTATGGACATGTCCATCATCTTATGTGTTTGTCTTTTGAGTTTCTCATTAAACCTTTATTTACACATTAAGCCGGTCTCTCCTTTTCCTTGCCCGCGAGCGTGAACTTCTTTACACTGATGCTTTAGCATAGACTATAGTATTCTGTGTTTGCAGCATTGCTCCCAAAAGTAATAAATTACTTATCTCAAAACTAATCTTGTTTTTGCCATAAAACAGGCAAAATGAAATAAATATGTTACATTAGATTGTCAGTCACATATATCACTGTGATGAGGAGGAGGGTGTGGCAATACTGTGTATTGAAATCATTCATTGACAACACGCTTGCTGTACATTTTACAGACACATCCCAAAGTGGCAAATCTCTAGCATTTTGAGCAGCATTGAGCATATTTCTTCCATGCCAGTGAACACGTAGAGTAACCTAGACAAAGAATACCAAGTAGCTCTAGAGGTTGCCAGGTGAACACTTCAGCATGTAGACAGAGCACTGGTGGAAGAGGTCACTTTCAGACAGCCTGTCCCCTCCAGTGTGCTTCCAGCGTCTCTCCCTGCTCTTTTTCCATTCTGTGTCTTCGCCTGCAGCTCTCCACCTGCTCTCTTCTGCATCTGAAGGAGCTAGAAAATATATATATATATATATATATAAAAAAAAGCCCAACATCTTTTGTTGACATCCATAGTGGGGTTTTTTTTTCATAATGTCCTGACCCTCGTAAAGATGACCTGTGCCCCAACACAGGCATAATGTGGATCCATACAATGAGACTGAGAAACATAAGACTCCTAGTTAGACCAAAACTGTTGGCTCAGCGGTACTTGTCATTGTGCCATTAATGGCCATGAATAGCTTGTTCTCCTCTGTCATTGTTGAGAATACTCTCATGTGCTTGCTATGAGATGAGAAGTAATGTCACTCCATGCTCTTAAGGTAATGTAAACTCTCACCCTTGTGTTAGCAGGGGGTGAATGAACCAATTGTTTCATGCCCTCCAAACAGGAGGCACAGTTTAGATTTAATATCAGGAATTTAGAAGCTGTTTCATTGGGGAGCATCTAAAGCTTGTTTATTTCTGAGTGCTTCTCCTGAGAGTCAATCAATCATCTTCCTCCATTTTTCTCAATCTTATATTCCCTTTTGCCTGTTACAACCTTTCTCTGCTTTTAAAGTTGAACACACTGTTTCTTCTCTCTTTCTCTCAATGCCCAGGTGCCTTCTCTTTACTTTGAGTCTGATTTTCGGTCTGTCTGGTCTCCAGCTCATCTGCGTCTGGTTGTCTGGTTCAAGTAAGCAGTGATCTTCCAAAGCAGACACCTCCAGGGACTGCAGCCTTTGGTCTGAGGTGAGTCCGAATGGGATCTGTCGCCTTTCCTCCTGTCTCTTCTCATTCACATTCACCATTATGCCAGTCAGATCCATGTAGTGTTAATTCTTAGAGATCAGTGTTCATTAGAGTAACCTGCACTTCAAGAGGAGCCACAGAATAATTTGATGTCAGATGCCTCATTACGGCACTCTACTTAAAGCCTTGAAAACAGTGAAAAAATGTTCATGCTCAAGAATCACTGCAAGTCTATGGGGATAACAGAGAGAGGCAGATCCATTTTGATTAAAGGCTAAGTGATCTTACGGTGAATATCATTGATTCATAATGCATGGAATTCATTTCAGCAGGAAGGGTCTGATCATGTCTAGTGTTATTGCTTTTGCCATCTATATGATACATTACATTTACTTCTATGTTTTTGATGTCACTCAGTGTTGTCAGAAACTGTTATGCTTTAGAATTGGCCTTTATTAAAGGATTAGTCACACAAATCAGTGGCAACTGCAATCACTAAATAGTATGCACAATTTCTAACTCTATTAAACATCCAGGCTGAATTTGTGGTCCTGTCAAAATTAACTTTTTTTTGTTTGTTTGTTGAATGTAATGAAATATGTTGTCAGGTAACCTAAAAAATTGCTTTATGTGGTAACTTCCAAATTAAATCTAAATTAAAGTAAATAATATTATTTAACATGACTTAATCAACCTGAGTACTTTATATTACACCAACAAAAGCAGTTTTAAAGGTTAGGTCAAGTAGAAATAGATATTAAACATAACAATTGCATTTTACCAATTTGTTAACAGTCTACACTGAAAAAATGTTATTTAAAAAATATATACTTAATGTTGAAACATCTAAACTAACTCAAGTAAAAAAATAAACATCACTATATCAACCTGGATGCATTAATCAACCTGAATATTACACCAACAAAATATATTTTTAGGTTTATGTCAGGCAGAGCCTCCTTAAGGCGACGGTTGCAAGTTACCACTTTTTACAATGGTTTCACCAATTTTTTTATTTTATTTCAGGGTTACACATTAAGTATAAATGAATCATTAAGGCTTAACTGCACATATCAACATTTTATCAAGTAGGAAACAGAATATTATCATGACAGAGTTACTGTAATAGATTTGTCTCACAGCTACAAAATCTTCATATAATATAAAATATTTTTTATATTCATGGATATAAAATCTTCAAAGGGTGTCAGTGTAAATTAACCTTTTTACAGAAATGAACATGGCTTCAGCCTCAGCTTTTGAAAGAATTATTATGAAGTGTAAGAGAAAGAGAAGAGATATTGATTTTTCTCTCACGTGTGAGCGACCTGCAGAAGTGCTCGGGTTGTAGTGTGTAGAAGCTCGTGGTATCAGAGATGCAACCTCAGAAGTTTTCCACGGTGTCCAATAAAATACACAATATTATATAAATGTCTAAATTTACATGCTCACTTACACTTCAGCAGGATAGTTAGTGGTTTTTACAGTTGCAGGAGTTACACGTTTACACAATGTATTCAATAAAGACATGAAAATAAAAATGTATCACTGATGTTTTTGTGTGTTATTCAAATGTTATGACCAATTTATGCAGAACAATTTATCTAAAACATTCACATAGTTTTTCTCACAATGGTAGTTGTGATTCCTTCCTATAAGTCTGATCACATCAGAGCAGAATAAACAGTTTAGAGTTGTGCACAATTAACCAACCTCCTTTTCTTGTTAACCAACCTCCTTTTCTTGTGGCCTTCTACAACACCTCCTGCAGTTGAACATAATTGGTGCTTTCATGCTTTGCCATCCTGTGCTTGAATAGTGTCATTCATGTGCCCTTCTACATCTGTTACTGTCATGTCAATTCATCACACATGCTCATCTCCCATCATGTGTCTAATGAGATATCGGACCCACTTTATATTAGGTGGTCTTTATTACAATGTACGTAACCATTTATTACTTATTATGTACATACATGTTGTTGCATTGTAATTGAATTGAAAGTTCTTGCATTAAATTACATTTGTAGTTACACTGTTAAATTTACCCCAAACAGTCTTGTATGTATTTAATGTTAGTACATAGTAGTTAAAACCACCTAATATAAATTGTGACCAAAATATCTTGATATTTTAAACAAATGGTTCACTGTGTGTTCTCAAAGTGTCCCTTATCTCTGTCATGGGTCTAATATCCAGAACTTCACCTTAAGAGTTACAATGCAGACATACACAAGCATTCCTGTAATATGCATAAAGACTAGTGTTAGACAATATTTGGCCATTTCAAGATTATCATCATCGTCTGATAACTGTGCCCACTTGGTGAATAAAAGGAATAGTTTAACCAAAAACTGTGTCATAATTTACTCACCCTCATGTAATTCCAAACCCTTATTACTTTCTGTTTTATGCTGAACACAAAAAGAGATGTTTTAATGAATATCTCTGTCTGTCTTTTCAATGCAATGGCAGTGGATAGTGCCTCAGTTAAATCTTAAATGAGGACCAAAAAGTAGTGCTCAGTGCTCATGAATGTGTAATGAACATCAAGATTTTACTAGGGGTGGATAAAAATATAGATTTTCCAATGCATCGCTATCTCCATTTGAATGACCTTATTATTGATTCTTAGATCCCAAGATTGATTTTTTACTCTATGCACAACCCTCTACTATAATTAGAGGAAATCACTTGCATTTGCAACCAAATTTTGCACTTTGTGACTAAAAATGTATATATTTAGTGACTTGCAGGTAAATGTTCAGATTTCACTCACCAGTGATTGTGAAGTTTAGATGTCGAGTATTCAGCAGCGAGATCCTTTCACTGCATGTTGAAGGTAAAATGTTTGTGATGTTTGAAGTAAACGCAACTCATTTCTCATTGAATAATGTCTCCTTTAAATACCCTTTACAGTCAGTTGCTGATTAAAAACAATCTTATTTACAGCTCTTTACAGAAATGCCAGTTTTCTTAAAGAGACAGTACCGGTTATTTGCATGTGTTCATCAAATCAATAAAAATACTTGTAAATAGTACAAATTATGCAGTTAAACAATTTGCATGTATTAAAATATAATAAATGCACTATAATATCATATTTATTGATTGAATACATGGATTTGTTCATTTTTAAAAACAGCTAAAATGTCACCAAAACAATGAAAAATGTATAAAATATTATTAGTAAAATGTATATTTTCTTAATGCACCTAGTTAGAAGTTCCCTTGTATAATTAACAACATTTGCTAGGAGAAAGTTTCTTTCATATGTAAGAAAAAGGGACATTATAGCTGAAATATACCCAAATGAATCAATATCAAATCGAATCAAACTGAGAACTTGTGAATCGGAATCAAATCAGGAAATCTGTATTACCTAGCCCTAATTTTTACTGAAAATTGACTTAAATTACAGATTGGCTCCAGTGGTTTGTGGTGCACTTTTAAAATGAGGAGGTAGAGTGCCACCTCAGCATTCTTTTTCCAATGTCCAATGTAAATTCATATTTCAGTTCCAGTTGACATTACATAGCTTTCCGGTTAAACCCATATAAAAATGTAGGCCTACATAAAAATATATGATGTAAAAAAAAAAAAAAGTCACATTCTTGCTCGTAAATGCAACAACATCTTAACAAAATAACAAAAATACTAAAAATGGCTGTTCTCTTATATGTTACATATATTTTCCTTAAATCATATTTTATTATCATATAATTTGAATAGGCTATGTATAGAATTTATATTCCCAAACAAAATTAATTGTAGTTCCCCATCTGTCGCTCACTTCGACGTCGTGTTGAAGAAGAGACACTAGGGGTCTCTCTTGAGCGCCAAATATGCCTTTGGTCTATGAAAAAAGGCCAATGATAAGTTGGCAGACAGTATTTGCATACCCCGCCCCAGACATACAGGTATAAAAGCGGGGAAATATGTTGAGTCCATTCAGCCGATGGTTGTGTATGCAGCCAGCTGCGAGTCACACACCAGATTCCTGCTTCTGTTCCTCTGACGCTCTGTCTGCTGTTGGATCTACGGCGCACTTCAGTGGCTTTCTCTTTCTCTGCACGGCAGTGCAGTTTGCCCCTGGGCATTTCGACAGTGCAGAGAATTGAAAGAGTTATATTAAAAGAGTGATTTTCTCTGTAAGAGTTTATTTCTCTGAAAGAGCATTACACAGCGGCGTTGAAGATGCCTTTTTAAAGATGCCATTTTGCCCCTGTGTAGTTCCTGGATGAGGTAGAGTGCTCTCCGCTTCAGACGGCCACAGGCGTTGTCTCGTGTGTCTGGGCAGCGATCACACCGAGGCAGCGTTTGTGGATGGTTCATGCTCTCACTGTGAGGGCATGACCATGGCAGCATTGCGGTCACGGCTTGCTTTCAATAGAAAGCACGCCACTCCAGCCGCCCCCCGCGTCGCTCCTTCTTCCCACGGGATTGAGGACGATGCGGCTGGCGATGGAGGCAATTTGGGGAGGGCAGTGGGTGCAGTTCCACCGGGCATGCCCCCTCGGACCACCCGCCCCCCGGCACGCTCATTGACTCCCGTCCGTGCTTGAGGTAACAGCGGCTCGCCTCACGGCTAGTCTGCCTATCCTCTGGAGCTCGAGGTGGATGACGCTGATACCTCCCCTGGGCTGCCGCCTTCCACGGTACGGTCACCTTACGAGCTGACCCGCGTCTCCCTTAGTCAGTTTTCGCTGCCCTCCGGTCGCCGTGTTGTAGCAACTCCCCCCTCCTCAAGGCTGGATCTACCACCGTGCCATTCTTTCCCACATGTGACCGAAGAGGCCATGTGATGTATTTTGCCACCTTTACCTCCCCTTTCGGGCAGGAGTGGCCTCCGCAGGGTCTTTTCCCACTGAAAGAATAGGAAACTGGTTAAGACCTCCTTCCCATGATGTGGTAAGGGCCTCGGCTGCTCTTGCTCTATGCCGAGAAACATAGAGAGAAAAGAGGCCCAGCCAGGCTTGGCCCGTTCCCAGGTTGGCAAGCATCGCCTTGTTCCCCTCTAGGGTAACCAGAAGGATTCCGACGACTTTTTTGGGGCATTGGGGAAGGGTACGTGCATTCTGAACACAGTTGGTCGCTTGTGCACGTGAAATACCTGCCCGCTCCTGTGTCGCAGTACACGTACACAAGTGAACACAAAGTGGACCCCTAGTGTCGCTTCTTCGTGTCCTCCCAGCCACGTCACTGAGCCGAACCACTGTAGTGGCCAGACCATTTCCGGCTCCTCAGAAAAATCCTGAATGGACTCGACGTATTTCCCCACTTTTAAACCTGTGTGTCCAGGGCGGGGTATGCAAATACTGTCTGCCAACTTCTCATTGGCCTTTTTTCGTAGACCAGAGGCATATTCGGCGCTCAAGAGAGACCCCTAGTGTCGTTTCTTCGACACGACGTCTCGTTCCCTCCATCAGGGAACAGAGGTTACATACGTAACCGAGACGTTTTATACTGTATGCAGTATATGTTAATTGCCATAATTCAGATTTCTGTACTGAAAGGCAAATGAAATACCTTTTAAATTACATTTAAACATGTAATGTAAGTTCATATTAAAACTTTTTATAAAATTACTTCAAATCAAAGACTCATCAAGTGTGTGCATTGTACCATAACTATTGATTTTACATTGCGTCATACTTTCAACAATATAACAACAAGCATATTTCAAGTATATTTCATCTGTTTGCTTATTATTTTTATTGTCATCTTATTTTTGGATAATTTGTACACCTTGGTAAACACAACAGGTTTCACGATGGCACGAGCTGCCACCTTTAAGAGCAAGCGCTCAAATGACTGACTAGCACACCATTTCATGTTTCAAGTCATTTCAAGTTAATTTTATGTGTTGATGTGACCAAATGTGCTGTTGTCCATGTTAGTTGTTTACTGTGTAAATAGTTTCTCCATTTACATAAGTTCATTCCATTCATAGCAATCTGCAGGGACCCGCTGAGAGGACGAGAGGATGAGAGGTGGGGTTTATCACATTGATTGATTAACAGCATATTGAACGAATCAACGCTAATCTGAGCCAATGTCTCCCCTCATGTTACTTTTTGCCTGTATTATGTGGTTACCCACCCTCACAAACATGCCACATTTTAGAAGCTCACTGATTTTGCAATGAGTTGAAGGGAGACTTGCGAGATGCTGCCTCCCTCTGAAACTTTATCCACCAGTGCTGTTGTTTGACAGAGTGACTGCAGAAATATGACTGCTTTACACATTGTTCGAGCTCACATTATGTAATATTTTATTTATTTTATTTATAGACAGTTGTTTATTTTTCTCACACAAATGTTTGAGGAGGCACTGCCTCCTTTGCCTACTCGAAGAAATCGCTACTGGTCGGTTCTCACTAGGGCCGTGCAAACCATGAATATATCAGCATTGTATATTAATAAAAAAAAGTGCTCCAACACAGAAGAATGGTAAAGGACGAAAAATGTCCTTGCCTCTTACTTTCTCTCTTTTTCTCACTCTCGTTTTCACAGGAGGAGTCATGGGGCCGGTACGGTCTTACCCATTTGCCCTGCATGCGCTGGCTGTTCTGTGCCTCATTATCAGCACATGGAGCCTCAACCCTGATGACCCCAATGTCTGCAGCCACTGGGAGAGGTGAGAGAGGGGCACTGTCTTGTGTTAAACTCTGTTTTTCCTTCCATTTATCTATTGGAGGATTCACACTGTATAGACATGTTCCTCCAACAACCCAGAAGGATGTTTTGGTTGATAAAGTAAAGGATCATAACGTTAAAGTGCAGTGGTTGATGTACATGTGATTGTTTCATTATTAAATTGTGTTTTCCTAGAGGAAAATAATAAAGGATTTGATGAGAAATGTTTGAGTTTATACTGAAATCGTACCGAAAGTCGCTAAAATTGACAATGGTATCTTAAATAAATATACATTTTAACACAGTTTAAGACATTGTTGAGATCTCTTCTGACAATCTATAGGGGACACGTGAGATTACTGGGGTCAATTTCTCAGGTGATAAATCTGAGAAGCAGGAAGCCTTTGCAAAATTCTCAATTTGCTCTCCATTGAATCTCATTGCTGTGTCTAGGAGAAACACTTCAGATGTTGAGGAGATCTCATTTGTGTTTTTTTCTGTTTTATGGGTTGGCAGTGTTCATTAAGATTATTCATTTATATATTTGATGTACATACTTAATGAGAATTTACAAGTGTTTACACATTTGCCCTGTAATCTAAGATAATATAAAATAATAATCTAAGCTATAACAGGGCGTTTGGTACATCAGTAGTAAAACAGCTATACTATATAGACCCCTGAAGTGTGACAGAATCTCAGAGATTTAGATTATTTAAATTTGCTTGTTGCTCTATTGACTGTATTTGTTTTAAATAGGACAGTTGAAGGGATCTAAAGCATTGTGTTAGGAGGGTTGATTTGGTTAAACTTGCCTCCAGGTATTAGGTTCAGTCACTAAACCCACAGAACGATGTCGATGTTCTTTTAGTTTGTTTGTGTGAGTGGGAGAGAAAGTAGGGATAAGTTGCTAAAATAAAGCAGACAGCAGAACAGCAGCCAATTGACCAGCACAAACTGTTTTGACTGAAAAATATTATTTGTAAAGTGTTTTATCGTTTCTAAAAAAATAAGCAGCAATGATTGCCTCTGCAGAGGGGTGGAGTGAGGGCTGAAGAGATGAATGAGCTGTAATTCCTCACTTCAAGATAATATTTTCGACCTTTATTTCCATTCTGTTGGCAACAATTTAATATAGAATTTTTATTTTGTTTTCAAAGAATATTTGATTATATTGATTATTATATATCTAGTATATTGATTCCACAATATTAAAGATTGCCAAATGTAACACATTAATGCTCAAGATTAATTACATGTAATTTTTTCATCGTTTTTTATTCATCCATTCAATATATCAGTTTCATTCGGTTCCGTGTGATTGTGATCAGAACATTTGAAGCTGATTGTAACTGATGAAAGCCACAGCACAACCATATGCATGTTTTAAATCTACAATAAACTATATTTCAATAAACAAAGAAAACCATGATATATTTAAACTAATAATATTCTGGCAAGTATCAATCTATTCACTTGAAGTTACAAAAAATTTTTTATTTAAAATAATGGCTGTCAAATTATTCAATTATTTAATCACGATTAAACTCCTAATTTACATGTGAACACATTCAGTTCCTCTTTGAGGAAAGAAAACAAAATAATGTGTAATTACTGGATTCTTCCATTTTTATTGATGACACTCGTAGCTAAATATATTCTGATCTACAGCATATTACGACACTAGACAGGGAACAAAATGGCTTTTTACTCGCACAAAAAACAACAACCCATTTTTTTTATTATTATTATTTTTTATCAAAAAGCATGGGAAATGCAAACACAGACATGCAAATCTGCAAAAATGTGTTAAGAAAACAACTTATGGACGTGCAGTACTGGTAATATTGTTTCTCTGAAATAGAATCAAGTATCTTTTGAAAGATCTCAAATACTTTTTCTTAGATATTTACAGTAGTGTTTTCTGCAAAGGGACAAGATCATTCACTATAATTAATAAAAGTGATCAACACATGATGATTTATTATGTATACCCTCTTTCCCTCTCTTAGCTATGCAGTGACCGTTCAGGAGTCCTACGCTCATCCTTTTGACCAGATCTACTACACAAGGTGCACTGACATCCTCAACTGGTTTAAATGCACCAGACACAGGTGAGCATGACCCTGACCTCTGATCTAATGTTGTCTCATTTTGAATCCATGGCAACAAGCACCACTCTCCCACTAGGCACATAAAAATCAAGGTGTCGGCAGAAATGCTGATGTGCTTGTGTCTTTATTACAGCGTGTTAATGTTATCAGCCCGTGATTGTCGTGGTCACAGCAGGGATGAAAATGGCCATTTGACAGTCATCAGACATTACGTTGGTTTTAATTGCTGCATTAAAGACTTTATTGCCAGTGTCCCGGCTAAAAGCGGTGGGCTCAATGAGTCACCATGCTGCAACATAGCATTCAGAAGGGTGATGTCCTTCAACTCACAGAAACTTTTTCTTAACTCGTTTTAATTGTTTATTTCTTCTCTTTTCACCTCTTTAGCATGCAACAGTGTAGCTAGGATTAAACACAGAGAGACAACTAATGGCCTTGTGTCTATGTTGATGTTCATATTTTCTCATTTGTGTCTGTGTGTGTGTGTGTGTGTGTTTGTGTGTTTCCATCTCAGGACAAGTTACAAGACTGCTTACCGGCGCGGGGTTAGGACCATGTACCGGCGCCGTTCACAATGCTGCCCTGGCTACTTTGAAAGTGCAGATTTGTGTGTCCGTGAGTGTCTTTCTCATTTCGTTTATTTCCTCTTAAATCAGCGCAGTCCAATTTCTCTTTCTTGCAAGTGGTTATGAGCACAATAAAAGCATTCATCTGCTTGAGTGATGTCCTCTTAAACCTTGAACCCCGCTTCTTCCTTCCTCTGGAGGCATTTGTCAAAAACTCAGCTATCTTTAAGACATTTTTGCAACTGCATATATCAGGTATAATTTGTTTCTTTCATTACTGTTCCTACATATATTGGATTTGCTCATTTATATATAAAAAAAATGAACAGCTAGTTCACCATTACAACACTGTTAATAACATTCAGTCATTTTTGGAATAAAGAACCTTGAATGATTCACTGCAAATACATTGCCCTCCCATTCCAGAGATAATACACTAATTAAGGAAATAACAACATTCACATTGATAGATTTAGTGATTATTCTCATGAGCAATAAATGTCAAAAAAGTCTGCTTTTATACTAGTTCACTGTCTTTTCATGCTGCCAAGACTGTAAATGTGTGTTTTAGTTATTGTGAAGGCCAGACTCTTTATTCTCTAATGTGCTTTAATCATGAGAGAGAGAATCCTATCAGTCAGTGCAGACCTTTGGCTTGCATGGTTCAGCGGGTGTTGACAATATGCAAAAATCTTTGCGTGAAAGGACCATGTCAAGGTGATGAGGTAAATGACTGTCTTACCGAGCTCCAGGGAAGGGATCAAAATCAACACACGTAGCATAACTGCAAATGGAATTTGATGCCCTCACAGCTACTCTGCATTAACAAGGGAGTGGGAGGACTGTTCAATATGTTCCTAGCTGGATAGCTTATTCTTCCTTCTGTAGGACTGACTAGTAGATACAACAATGCCAAAAATACACTGCATTAGGGGTGGGAGGTATGACCAAAATCAAATGCCACGGTATGAGTAGGCCTAATTTTAATCAACAGTTAAAAGGAGATATTACGATATAATTCTTTAACCCTAACCATGATGTTAATTCAACAATAAAGGGTTTAAATCTTAATATCCATTTGGTAATGACGAGATGGGAGAAAAGTGCCTCAGTTTGCTCCTGGGAGGGTTTCTCAGCCTTACAAGCTCTATTTGGTTAGGATTAGTATGGGGGCGGGGTTAGGGGTTGACTCACTTGAACAAACTGAGGCCCCTTTGTACAATGGGCCATTAATTACTATTTTTTATAATCCAGTGAATGTAATCCTAAAAAAATGTATTCCTTTGCCTCTGTTTGGAGACAGCGTTCCCTTTCCGCTGTCCGCCAAAGCAAACAAAGAGCTGCTCAGAGAGTCTAATGCTTTGCGTGCGATCCAAATAGGTACACAAAGCAAGTACCAGACACAGCAACAATAAGGCTGGGTCTGCCTCCTCCCGGGGCAGCGTTTGCAGGTTCACTACCTGGTCCCTAAAAGGAGTCGTAGGAACCTTGGGCACATAGCCCAGTCATGGTCTTAGGATGACATGAGTATCTGCTGGGCCGAACTCCAGGCAAGTGTCGCTGACAGTGAATGCTTGCAGATCTCCAACCCTCTTGATGGAATCAGGAGGGTCGTCTTCTGGTTGATGGTGTCTATGACAGCTGGTGGTAGACAACTCAGATCATCTGCATCCCGTCCAGGGGCCAGACGTGGAGGTTCCAGAGGTCTGGGCGTGGATGCCAGAGGGTGCCCCATTCCTGAGAAAGAAGGACTTTCCTCAGGGAAATTTGCCAGGGAGGTGCTGTCGTGAGGAGCGTGAGATCCGAGAACCAAGTCTGGGTGGGCCAGTAAGGGACCACTAGAGTTACTTGTTCCCCGTCCTCCCTGACCTTGCACAGTACCTGTTCAAGTAGGCTCACTGGGGGAAATGCGCACTTGCGCAGCCTCCGGGGCCAGCTGTGTGCCAACGCATCTGTCCCGAGGGGACTTGCCTCTGGCCTGAGGGAGTACCAGAGCGGGCAATGGGAGTTTTCTTGAGAAGATGACAGGTCTATCTTTGATTTGCCATAGCGGTCCCAGATCAGCTGAACCACCTGGGGGTGGAGCCTCCACTCTCCATTGAGCGCATGCTGCCATGGCAATTTATGTATGCTACCATCACAGTGCTGTTTGAACGGATCAAGAGGTGCTTGCCTCGAGTCAGTGGGAGAAACCTCCGCAGGGCAAGAAATACACCCAGCAACTATAGGCAGTTGATATGCCAATGTAGCCGCGGGCCCGTCCAGGACCCAGCGGCTGCGTGCCCATTTCACACGGCACCCCAACACTGTTTGGAGGCATCTGTGGTGACCACGATGTGCCTGGGCACCTGCTGCAGGGAGACTCCTGTCCACATATAACAGAGGTCTGTCCAGGGGTTGAGTAACTGATGGCAGAGGGGGATGAAAATCACACGGTACGTGCCGCGGCGCCATGCCTACCTCGTGACTTAAGTCTGAAACCAGTGCTGGAGTGGTCTCATATGCATCAACCCTAGCGGTGCGACCACGACGGAGAATGTCATATGCTCCAGGAGCCTCTCGAACTCTTTTAGGGGGACCGCAGTGCCTATTTTGAATAATGAGAGACAATTCAGCATCGACTGTGCATGCTCGTTTGTGAGGCACGCTACCATTTAGACTGAGTCTAACTCCATGATGAGAAAAGAGATGCTATGAACTGGGGAGAGCTTGCTCTTTTCCCAGTTGACCTGAAGCCCTAGATGGCTGAGATGCCTGAGCACTGGTACCTGCGTGTGCATATTGTCTCTCGAGAGTGAGCTAGGATCAGCCAGTCATTGAGGTAGTGCCCACTTCCCTTAGCAGGGCAAGGGCAGCCTATGCGACCTTCGTGAAGAGGGTCATGAATAGGCGAGGGGACAGGGACAGTCCGAAAGGGAGGACTTCAGGTCCAAGATTGGTCTAAACACACCTCCTTTTTTGGGTACGATGAAGTAAGGGCTGTAGAAACCCTTCTCCATCTTGGCTGGAGGGACAGGTTCCATCGCGTCCATTTGCAAAAGGGTAGCGATTTCCGTACGCAGGGTGCTGGATTTTTCGCCGAGCACTGAGGTGGGGCAGATGCCGCTGAAACAGGGCAGACGCCTGGCGAACTGAATCGCGAAGCCGAGTTGGATGGTCCAAGCTCTGCGCAAGGGGCACTAAAGGGACAATCGTTTTTGTGGGGCTTCACAGCTGTGGGGAGCAGGTAGTGTTGCATCGGGAGGCAAAGTTGCGACCTGAGGCATGTGTGCTGAGAAGGAACTCAAGGCACTTACCTTGCTCCACGTACCTGGTAGGGGGCGGGTTAGAGATTGAGGAGGAGGTCCTGGAAAGGCATCCTCTGGACTCGTCAGAACTGGCTGGTCGGGGTTGTGAAGGCTGTACAGACTCTGACTTGGAGGTGAAGTTTGTACATTCAGGCCTGTAAGGTTCTGTTGCATGACAATTGAGAACGGCGTTTGCGGGCACCGGCTAGGTAACCCGGGGGTTGAGGAAATCGCTCTTTTTTTGAAAAAGTGGGTACCGCAGCCCAAAGGGGGTGTGGCAAATGAAAAAACGGAAACCAAGGATTCTCCACCCGGCCCTCCACCAGGCGAAGGAGTGGTCTTGCTACCACCTCCTGAGCGAACATCTCGTCCCCTGGGTGGTCCGTCTCAGGAACGCTTGGGAGCCTTCCGGGTCCTGAAGGAGGTTCGTGAGATGGGGGGCGTCTGCTTCCTGCAGGTGGCTCTACGTCTGGGCTGAGAGCTGGGCCCTGGTTGCGGCGGAACTACCTGCTGGTTTCGTGCTGCCGCAGGGGAATGCCCTCGCGAGCAGATGGGGCTCGGCTGGATATAGACCGGCGCCTAGGTAGGATATGTTGTCCGTCTACTTCTTCACCACTGAAAAGTCTTCAACGGTGTCACTGAATAGGCCGAGCTGGGAGATGGGGGCGTTGAGAAAGCGGGCTTTGTCAGTTTCATGCATCTCGACCAAGTTCAGCCAAAGATGACTTTCCTGGACCACAAAAGTAGCCATCGCCTGTCCAAGTGCCTGCGCTGTGACCTTCGTGGCCCGGAGGATGAGGGCGGTAACTGAGCGTAGTTCCTGCAGAACATCAGGATCAGGATTATCCATATGCAGATCTTTTAGTGCCTTGGCCTAGTGAACATGCAGGAGGGCCATGGCATGCAGGGTGGAGACAGTCTGTCTGGTGGCCATGTATGCTTTCGCTGTCAGCGACAACATCGTCCTACAGGCCTTGGAGGGGAGTGCGGGATGATCCCGCCAAGTGGTCGCACAGACCCGAGGAACCAATCGTCCAGCCGTGAGGGTTGAGGGGAGGACGAATGTTTCCAGTCCAGCCCCACGCTCACGGCGGCCTGGGCAAGCATATTGGACATCTGAGCAGCAGCCTGAAACTGGACGGGAAGCCAGAAAGTGGCAGCCCAGCTGAGTCCCCCGTGTCAGACACCGCGACGCTCTCCGATGCAACGGTGATGTCATCATCCTGCTCCATGGCCATAACGGAGACATCAGACTGACCATGAAGTTTTCACGTCGAGCCCGGACGGAAGCAATCGAGCGTGCTGGGTGGAGGGTGGTTCATGGGTATTTACCCGGCGAAACCATGCCCGCTGAACTCCCCAAATTGCCTCCATCGCCAGCCGGGTCGTCCTCAATCCCATGGGAAGAAGGAGCAACGCTGGGGGCGGCTTTTATACCCGTATGTCCGGGGGCGAGACATGCAAATTCTGTTTCCTTTGTCATATTATTTCATATTCAGAGGTATCCGAGGCTCCCGAAAGAAGCCCCTTGTGTCACTACAATCGACACAACATCGAGTTAAGTTATTTGGATTTTTACAAAATTATCTTTCAAATACAGTGTCCTGAAAAAGGGACGTTTCTTTTTATTGCATTTATATCTACTGCTGTATAACTGATATGGCAAAATCTACCTTTGAGACCATTATACAATTGTATGGTACATACTGTACTGTCATGTCGACCTAATGAATCTTATGCCTGGTCTACAGTTTTTAATGCTGTGCATGTATAATGTTATGATAAAAAGTGAAGCAAATGTCCCTATGCCCACCCCTAAAGCATCCTGTTGTTAATAAACATTATATCATGTAAATTATCAGCCAGTGCATTTTTAATTGGACCTCCTTGAGAATGAAAGAAATTAACAGCCTACATTAGTTCCTGATATGGGCCGCTGTGATATCTAGCTCTACAGGATTCATAAAACTTCTCTCCAGTTCAATAACATGAACATAAGAGTGTAGGCAAAGCCACTGACAGTGTGCTTGACTGAAATGCTGATTACAAACCTGAAATGTTGTTATGTGAAAACACACTAATTCATATTTAATTTTCATTGTAATTTCAATGTTTCAAATAGAATCTTGCACATTAACATGGAATGAGGCTTCAGACTCAGCAGTTGTTTTGCCGTTGTCATGTCATGGGGACTAAACTGACATTGTCTGTCTTTGTAGATTGAATTAAAAGCATGGTAATTTACATACAGTATGCCATAGAAAACACTTTTTAATCCAAGGACATTGGTCTTTAATTTTACCGCGCACTCAGCTCCCAGGATAAAAGGTATTGAACTGTTTGATGTGTCAGGCTATTACTGATATAATGACACTCACACTTACTGATTCTCTTTTTAGCTGTGGATAATTATAGATATTTAAGATGAAAATGACAACACTATTGAGTTCCTAAACAGACGGTTTCTTGGTTCGCTTTGACTGAAAATTAGAGTAATGAACAATAAAAGGCTAAAAAAGGAAGAGTTAAGTGGAACCTTCCACTTAAATCAACAGCTTGTGCACCAGATGTTCTCTCAACGGAAAAATAAGGGGGTTTCTGCAATGACCTTTAGCAACCAAAATGTCTTTAAGACTGTAAGAGAGTGACCGTGGTTTGTTGAAGATAATGATGATCTCATGTTTTTGACCTTATTGAGTGGGATTGGGACCAGCTCTTTCAGTAGCCTGAAGGCACAGTTAACAGCCATGGGATTAGGTGAAGATGGGATAGGGATCGCTTTTGACATTGTCTGGTGTTCTGGTGGTCTGGTGAGTAGAAGAAGGGAAAGGCAGTATAATCAATAATGTTCTCATTACCACACAATAGCTACAACAATTTAATGTTAACAGACAGTTGTTGTGGTAATGGAACCATACCATATGTGGAAAAGATGGTAAGAATAGTTTTTTCTCTCTTATTTAAACAGGAATGTTTAAAATGTTTAATATATTTTTAAATAGCCTAATGTAGTTTATACATTTTTCAATATATTTAAATAATGGTCAGTTAAAAAAAAGTCAATTTTATTTGTATAGTGCTTTTCACAACACACACGGTTTCAAAGCATCTTTACAGAAGGTGATACCTTGTCATTTTACACATTATCGTATGAAATAAAAAAACTGTGTGAAAATTAGCACCCCTTGCGGAAACCCTAAGAATGTAATGCATACTTTGTGTTATGCATTGCCGTCTGACACATTAAAGAACTCAACAGTCAAGCGTAGTTAGAAGCGTCTGGATGTATATTTGTATATTATACAAATATACAAGTAAATATACTTGTATATTTCGTGCCTAATGCAGCAAGTGGCTACGTTGCTGTGGCAGTGGGGGCATGGTCAAGTGTCCGTCCGGAGAGAGAGCGCGGTAAAGGCACTTGCACCTGAGCTAAATTATGTCTAACACCTGTCTCTAATTTAAGTGAGCACGGGGAGAGCGGCATAAAAGAGCCACACTGCCAGCAGACGGGGGAGAGTCTGAATATGAACTTTATTATTAATATGAAATGTTACTGTGAAGCTGAAATCTATTGATAATCAAGGGTTTATTGTTGATTTACTGTGAAGCTGAAGTTTTGTCACTTTCCCCGTGCTTACTGAAATTAGAGACAGGTGTTAGACATAATTTAGCACAGGTGCAAGCGCCCATACCGCTCTCTCTCTCCGGACGGACACTTGACCACTCCCCCGATGTCACAGTTGATTTGCCTCTTTATTAGACAAGTATAATTGAGAGTGACAGGAAATCATTATGAATATAGATATAGCGAAGGGGGATGGGATCATACATTACAGGCCCAACTGAACGCTGTGTCACCTGCGTGAGCACAATGACTTAATGCATCTGAAGCACTGGTGCTATAATTGTTAAACACTTTTTACAGCTCAAGTTAAATATTTATTTATCTAGACATGGATTAGCTGACTATTTGATGTCAGGAGATTTTTTGATAATGTGTCATGTGACCAGTCAGCAAGATGTCTAATAAGGTGTGAGTAATGGTGTGGTCATCTTAGATTGTGGTGTGTGGGCTTTCAGGTTGTCTTTTTTCCTGTCTCTGCTCTGTGAGTACACCCACTGCTCTAAGGATAAAGAGATTTGTAGAACTAGCTGTGTTAACCGCACAGGGGCAAGAGCAGGTATTAAAGCCATTTTCATTACATGCAGTATACAGTATGTTGATCTTTGCTCTCCTCCGTTTCAACACCTCAAGTTTTATCCTCTCATATTTGCCTTTTATGAGCAGCTTTTCTAGTAGAATCGGTCCCTTGGGTATTAGCTGTATTGTAAAGTCATCATTCATTAATGGCCTAAACCAATATAGCCTAGTTGCTTTGAAGGTAATGTGTTGGTGAGTTTTCTACTGTCCATAGTGAGGTCAATTAGGAAATGTTCTACTTTTATTTGACCGATGATTTAACCTGTATGGACTAACCATAAATCCCAAACTGTGTTAGTGGGTTTAAAATGACAATACAAGTGCAGCAAATATTTTGCCTTAAACAAATAAAATGGTACTGAATGGTGTTAGCAAAGGCTACTTTATCCTATCCCATAGTTAATTAATGAATTAAAGTGAATTGTATTAGTATAAGTAAGCCATTCTTAGGTTGTCTTTTCCTGAAAACTGTAAACAGAATGACTTTGTGGTGCTTTCAAAACATGCTCTGTTTGTTTGAGCATCCCAGCCAACCCAACACAGCAACATTGGTTCAACCTATGATGTGAGTTTGGGATAGAGCTGTGTATATTTAGACCAATGGAAGATGGGGGAGTGTTTTTGTTTGTTTGTTTGTTTGTTTTTTGGTCTTTCTGTTTAGTGATGCTAGTGGTGTGGAAATTATACAATTCACCCTTTAATTATAAAAACACATGTTCTTTTTTGTGATGTCCTTATGTTACCTAATGCAGAGCATTGGATTTAACCAATGAGTTAATCTGTGACATACCATTAGCATTGTGTATGCAAGCATGGATAGTTCCTTTAAAAGTTTAAGCATAGATTTTGCACATACTTGGATGAAATGACTCTTCTTTGCACAAGGAAGGCTTACAGGACATGGAGCCAAAGCAGTTTAAACCATCTGGTCAGAAGAGTCTCAAATAGTTAGTGATGAAGTATTAATGATGCTATTTAAATGCTGTGACCTCTAGCATTTGAATTAGATGCTCTAATAAAGTCCCATACACCAATCTGAAGTAATTTCACATCTCAGTTTTAATTAGATGATGAGATCTTGCATGTATCTGCATTTGATTCCAAATCTTTTTTTTTTTTTTAAAGGCACAGTCACCCAAAAACACAGAATGAAAAGGCAGGCAAATTGACTGAATGGTGACTGAGGCTGTCATTCTGCCTAACATCTCCTTTTTTTTTTTTTTTTTTGTTCCACAGAAGAAAGTTAGTTATATGGGAACAGCATGAGGATGAATAACTGATGACAGAATTTAAATGTTTGGGTGAACTGTCTAAAGCAAATCCTTTACAGAAGTAAGGTTTTTTTTAATTGCTTGATTGACTGATTGTCAAAATATATGTTTAAACCTTTAGCCAGAAGAATATCCAGTGTAATAATGCATGACAATTACAATTAGCTCTATTGTTACATGGTATAACACCACTGTGTAATGAGTTAGATTAGTCTTTTATCAAAATGATTACATTTTTCACCAGAGCCTGCAGACATAGACTTTTTTGTGTGTAAGAGGAGAAAGATTCATTGAATTTTAATTAAAAGTGTTAAAGACATGTACATCGGTTCAGCTCTCGGGAGAAGGCACACTTTATCCTTTCACCTACATTACATAAATTAAATTTAATTTCCTGAAAAGATTTAACAAATAAGCATTTCTTCTCTGCTGTCTGATCAGAAATTGCTGATTGCAACAACAATCTATATTTTCATCACCTGAGTTTTTTTCCCTTGCCTTCTGAGCACGTCGTATAGCTTTATTGATTTCAAAAAGTCAAATTGATGTCTTTGTCAGCACAAAATGCTATTGTTTTTTTTTCTTTTTCTTAAGCTAGAGGAGAACTGGTCTGCATTAATATCAGGTTCTCAATGCTGTGTAAATCCATACTGCATTATTTGCCAGGTGTGTTTAGTATTTTCTGTGTTTGGAGCATTTCTGCAGAAAGCACTGTCTTCTGGGTATTTGGGATTCTCCCTCTCCCCATCCCATTGCCGTGCTTATGCTTATAGTGAGGACCCAGCCGAAGGTGGAATGAGTGATAATCTATAGCCACGCTGGCCAGGAATGAGGGCAAGTACTGCTCTACTGTAGCTTTAGTGTGTGGCAACATCACAAATCATTAATTCACTCATAAACATGATTTATTTGCACACAAATTATCATTTATATTTATTCTGAAAGGCTCAACTTAACTATTTCAACCAAGATAGCAGTATGCAATGTCTGAATACAACATTTAATGAGACCCCATCCTTATGTTATGTGGTTTTATAGCCTTTCCCAATTAGGGGTCTTCAACCTTTTTCAGCCCAAAATACTCTTAGTGGATAATGAAATAGAACATCTAGGTTACATATGTAACCTCCATTCCCTGATGGAGGGAACGAGATGTTGTGTCAAAGAGTGCCGAATGTGCCTCTGATCTATGAAAAAAGGCCAATGAGAAGTTGTCAGACAGTATTTGCATACCCCGCCCCCGGACATACGGGTATAAAAGTGGGGAAATACGTCGAGTCCATTCAGGATTTTTCTGAGGAGCCGGAAATGGTCCGGCCACCACAGTGGCTCGGCTCAGCGATGTGGCTGGGAGGACACAGTTTTATACGACACAGTCGGCTTATAGTTGCTATAACACGGCAACCGAAGGGCAGCTGGGACTGCCTAAGTGAGACGCGGTTCACTTGTAAAGGGACCATACCGTGGAAAATAAACACAGGAGGAAGTTCTCGTTTGGCACTCAGTGAAGGCGGTCGCATTTTCTCTCCCTCTCCCTCCCCTGACCTCCCTGCTTTGCTCTCTCGTCACGTCTAGTCAACTGTCTTGTACTTTTGAGAGACTCTCACAGCACTGCTCTCCAAACTAAGAAATTATTATGGATTTGATCAACTGGTCTCTCAACGCAATTGACACCATCTTCTCGAAGAGAAGCTTGGGTTCGGGGGAACCTAACTGTCCTGACGGAACGTTTGCAGCTGGCTACACGATGGACGCGTGGGAGAGGTGGCGGGTCGTGTGTCTGGCGGTTCTTTCCGTGGAGGACGTTGAAGATATCTACCTATTCGGAACCATGATAACAGGTCTTCTGCTGATTGGATTAGGCATTGCCCTGGGTTATCGAAGAATTAAGAAGACGGAGACAGCTGTCCAAAGCCTCACAAGGCTGCCCGTCATGATTGAGGCGGTGGGCAGAGTTGTCAGCACTTAGACTCTCAATATGGATAACATCATGAAGGAGCTTACAGCTTTGCAAAGGCAAATGGATCGTTTAAGAGACCAAAATGGACATGAAGAATAGCCTGAGAAATTGCAGCTATTCGCCCCAAGACAAAACATCTCAATCTTATCTGTTTCGGCACCCAGCAACCAGCACTGGCCTTGGCCAAGGCCGCTGATGGATCAACAACTCCCCTGGTTAGAGCACTGCAATGAGCCGCTCTCGCATTCCCTCCCCCCTCCCAAAACACCCTGGGATTGTGACCTTCTGGCGAATCTCTGGGCTCACACACACACAAGACTTTACACAAATACAGATATGCATCCGACCCCACACCCCATCCCACGCCTTCGCCGCTTCGTACCCCCCAGCTGGGCTACCTCCATCCCCCACTCCCCTACCCTGTTGCAAGTTTTTGTTATGTTGTAGATGTACTGATTATGTGCTAAGTGTTGCTGAGATGTTTTTTCCTGTTCCCATACTGTAATCCTAACAGGAGCATAGTCTGGGGGTTGCTTTTTTTATCTCACCTTTCCCCATGTAATGCTGTATATCTTCTCAATTCCCTGTCTTCCTGCCCTGTCTACCCGTTGTCATATTGTATGTTTGTATGGGCAGGATGATGGCCAATTTCACTGGTTACTTTTACTTGTGACTATGTGACAATAAAGGGTTACTACTACTACTTACTTACTAGTTCACGCAGGAGTCCTGACCTGTGGAGAACCTTTTCTAGTACATGGTAGATTTGAGTACCCACAGTGGATTGGGTTGGCGAATTCCTCCGCTGAATTGTGGACCCACATGGCTAGGGAGGAGTCATCCAGGGATCCGAATGAATGGGATCTCCTGGGAGAGAAAGTGCACAGTTTTGCCTCAGCCGAAGGAAAGGGCGATAGGTGCAAGCGATCCACCCGGTCAGACCGTCAGTGTGTACAGAGTTCCACCAGACCAGAGAAAACACGGGACGATACTGACTCAACACTGAGATGTTAGGTATTAGGTGTTGCCCAACCTGCTGCTCTACATATGTCTGCCAGGGAGGTGCCTCTGGCCAGTGCCCACGAGGACGCAACACTCCTTGTTGAGTGCTCGGACCCGGCCTGGGTGTGATAGGCCATGAAAATGGCATCCACCACCCAGTGGGGAATCCTCTGTTTGGAGACAGCGTTCTCTTTCCGCTGTCCACCAAAGCAGACAAAGAGCTGCTCAGAATGTCTAAAGCTCTGCGTGCGGTCCAAGTAGGTACGCAAAAGCACGTACCGGACACAGCAACGGAGGGGCTGGGTCTGCCTCCTCCAGGGGCAGCACTTGCAGGTTCAGCAGGTTCACTACCTGGTCTCTAAAGGGCGTGGTAGGAACCTTGGGCACGTAGCCCGGTCGCGGTCTTAGGATCACATATGTGTCTGCTGGATTGAAATCCAGGCAAGTGTTGCTGACAGAGAATGCTTGCAAGTCCCTAACCCTCTTGATGGAGGCAAGCACGATCAGCAGGGCTGTCTTTAGAGAGAGGGCGAACTGATTCTAGCGGCTCGAAGGGGGGGGGGGGGGTCTCTGAAGGCCCACAAGGACCACTGAGAGATCCCAGGAGGGGAACAGGCTTGGCTGAGAAGGATTTAACCTCTGGGTACCTCTTAGGAACCTGACAATTAAGTTGTGCTTACCCAAAGACTTGCCGTCTACTACTTCGTGGTGGGCCGCGATAGCAGCAACATACACCTTCAAGGTGGAAGGGGACAACCTCCCCTCCAGCCTCTCCTGCAGAAATAAGAGCACTGACCTAACTTCGCACCCTGTGGGTCTTCAGCCCAGAAAGAACACCAATTTGCGAACAAGCACCACTTAAGAGTGTAAAGTTGCCTGGTAGAGGGGGCTCTGGCTTGGTTGATCATGTCAACGACAGCAGGTGGTAGACGAGCTAGATCTTCCGCGTTCTGTCCAGGGGCCAGACGTGGAGGTTCCAGAGGTCTGGGTGCGGATGCCAGAGCATGCTCCGTCCCTGAGAAAGAAGGTCTTTCCTCAGGGGAACTCACCAGGGAGGGGCTGTCGCGAGGAGTATGAGGTCTGAGAACCAGGCCCAGGTGGGCCAGTAGGGAGCCACTAGGATGACACTTTCCTCGTCCTCCCTGACCTTGCAAAGCAACTGTGCAAGAAGGCTCACTGGGGGAAATGCGTACTTGTGCAGCCCCGAAGGCCAGCTGTGTCCCAGTGCGTCTGCCCCGAGGGGAGCCTCTGTTCAGCCTCATACCAGAGCGGGCAGTGGGGGGAGGTCTCTCGGGAGGAAAACAGGTCTACCTGGACCTTGCCAAATCGTTCCAGAATCAGCTGGACTGACTGGGGGTCTGCTACCACATTGAGGTTGCCGAGGATGTGAGTGGCGTGCAGCGACTTGAGATGCTGCTGGCTCCAAAGGAGGAGACGACGGGCAAGTCGTGACATGTGGCGGGAGCGTACGCCACCTTGGTGATTTATGTACGCTACCGCGGTGGTGCTACCTGACCTGATTAGGACATGTTTGTCTCGAATAATGGGAGAAATTTCCGCAGGGCAAAGAAAACTGTCAGCAACTCTAGGCAGTTGATGTGCCAGTGCAGCGCGGCCCCTTTCAAACGGCTCTCGGGACTCGAGTCTGAAGCCAGTGCTGAAGCAGTCTCATATGCATCAACCCCAGTGGCGCAACTGCCGCGGAGGATGCCATATGCCCCAGGAGCCTCGGTAAAAGTTTTAAAGGGACCGCTGTGCCCGACCTGAAGGTGGCGAGGCATCTCAGCACCGACTGCACACGCTCGTTGGTGAGACGTGCTGACATGGAGACTGAGTCTAACTCCATGCCGAGAAAAGAGATGCTCTTAACCGGGGCGAGCTTGCTCTTTTCCCAGTTGACCTGAATCCCCAAATGGCTGAGGTGTCTGAGCACCTGGTCTATGTGAGTGCATAGTAACCCTCGGGAGTGGGCCAGAATGAGCCAGTCATCAAGGTAATTGAGTATGCGAATGCCGGCTTCTCGGAGCGGGGCAAGGGCTGCCTCTGCGACTTTCGTGAAGATGCGAGGGGACAGAGACATGCCAAAGAGGACAGAGACATGCCTGGCCATCGAATGCGAACCGTAGGAAGGGTCGGTGTCGAGGCAGAATTGAGACATGGAAGTACATGTCCTTCAGGTCTACCGCTGCGAACCAATCTAGATGCCGGACGCAAGTTAAGGTGTGTTTTTGCATGAGCATTTTGAACGGGAGTTTGTGCAAAGCCGGTTGAAAACTCGCAAGTCCAAGATCGGTCGTAAGCCGCTGACTTTCTTGGGTACGATGAAGTAAGGTCTGTCCCTCCATCTCGGTTGGAATGGACAGGCTATATCGCGTCTTCGAGTAAGAGAATAGCGATTTCAGTTTGCAGGGATTTAGCATGCTTGCCATGTACTGCGGTAAAGCGGATGCCCGCGAAGGGGGGCGGGGGCCTGGCAAATTGAATTGCGTAACCGAGTCGGATGGTCCGGGCCAGCCAGTGTGATGGGTTGGGAAGTGAAAGCCATGCATCCAAGCTTTAGGGGCACCAAGGGGACGATTATTTTGTGAGCAGCGCGGAGGCCCCAGGAACCAGTCATCCAACCGCGATGGCTGTGGGGAGGACGAAGGGTTCCAGTCCAGCCCCATGCTGATGGTGGCCCGGGCAAGCATGTCGGACATCTGCGCATCAGCCTCAGCCTGGGCGTGCTGGCCCGAAGGCGGCAGCCCAGGGGAGTCATCCACGCCAGACGCCGCGCTCTCCAATGCAGCGGTGATCTCATCCTCCTCGAGCTCCAGAGGATAGGCAGGCTAGCTGTGAGGTGAGCCGCTGTTGCCTCGAGCATGGACAGGAGTCAACGAGTGTGCTGGGGGGCGAGTTGTCCGAGAGGGCATACCCGGCGGAGCTGCACCCGCTGCCGTCCCCTGATCGCCTCCATTGCCAGCCGCATCATCCTCAATCCCGTGGGGAGAAGCAGCAATGCGGGGGGGGCGGCTGGAGTGGCATGCTTTCTTTTGAATGGGAGCCACGACCGCAACGTTGCTATGGTCATGCTCTCGCAGTGAGAACATGAACCATCCACAAACGCTCCCTCAGTGTGATCGTAGCCCAGACACACAAGATGATGCATGTGGCCATCTGAAGCAGAGAGCACTCTACCGCATCTAGGAACTACACAGGGGCGAAAAGGCATCTTTATAAAGACGCGTCCTGAAAAGGACTTTCAACACCACTGTGTAATGCTCTTTTAAAGGAAAATACTCTTTTATCAAGAAAATCACTCTTTTAAATAAACTCTTTTAAGTTTGCCTTTTCACTGCCGTGCAGAGAAGGAGAAAAGCGACTGAAGTGCGCTGTAGATCCAACAGCAGGCAAAGTGTCAGAGGAAGGTGTGTGACTCACAGATGACTGCATGCACGACCATTGGCTCTGAAGAAAATTTCGGAATGAACTCGACGTATTTCCCCACTTTTATACCCGTATGTCCGGGGGCGAGGTATGCAAATATTGTCTGCCAACTTCTCATTGGCTTTTTTTCATAGATCAGACGCATATTCGGCACTCAAGAGAGACCCCTAGTGTCTCTACTTCGACACAACATTAAAGTGAGCGACAGATCGGGGAACCCATGTTACATAAATACTGTATAAAATTGTGCTACATTTTAAGCCTGGCCAATAATAACATGCATATAGAACTATTTAATGTATTTACATACTTGGTGTGATGATTATATCGCAAAGCCATTTAAGTAATAATTAGTTTACAGTCATATACATGCACATAACATTTTAAGATGGGAGAGATAATGAAACATTTCACTTAATATTGAATTTGGTTGGACACATATTTTCTTTTTTATTATTAATGTATTTATTTTTCACAAAAATGAGTTTGAGATTAAACAATAATAGGCAGAGTCCCTTTTGATGACCCCTATTCTAGAGGCATAAAAACATAATTTTTTCTGTTATTTACAAAGACAACATGCATCAAAAACTAAATCTGTAACCCTTCTCCTCTGTATAAATATGTATAGAATTGTAAATCAATTGCAAAAAAAGGGCAAAACTATATATTGGTAAATACAGATTATCATAAACAACTTATCAGGTTTATGCTGCTTTCTTCTTCCACCAAAATAACACACTGCTCCCAAGGTGTTGACATTTAAGATTTGTGTCATACTCTCCTGTGAACGTGACAGAACTTGAAATATTGTTCCTTACTGAGTGACTCTTTTGTGATTTAGAGCCCCACATAGAGGTACAATAGGGAACAGAGAGAGCCCAGTAAGTATCAATCTCTTAGCTAACTTTGAATTGATTTATTAAGATTCACACTGTACTGATACATAACACTTTATGGGAAGATGAATTATTCATTAAAAAACTTTGTTTTTGCATATCATTAAGGTTAGCGATGACATCACTCACTGTCAATCAAAAGAATCATAAAACGGGCATTAACTGCTAAGCTACTGGACAAGTTAAATGCTGGTCATCATGGTGTGTTTTATCAAGCTTCTTTCAGAAAAATGCATGAGCAGCCATATTAATTATGCATTGTTGATCGAACCAACCTTCACATATTTCATGGTCAAAGATAAGGACATAGCACCTGACACGTTTTCTTGCTACCTCTTAAAGAAGAATCTCTGAAAGAACTTACTCCCTTCTGCTCATACTTTGAGAGTCAATGCTGATTCCAATCAAAGTGGATTGTTCCAGAAGCTTTGGGGGCCAACCGTTTCCTGACTCTGATAAGAGTTTGTCACTTTGAGTCCTGCTGTGCCAGATGACCTTCACTATCTCAAGCATTATTCATGCTATACGCCTATATATTTGCCTTTAATTCATCTTTTCTGCCAATACTGTCCAGCAGAAAAGTTTAAAAAACATGAAAAAAATAAAACTGGCAAAAACCCCATGTAGGTCATTTTATTAATTCTCTAAATCCAAATATCTGACTGAACTCAAGGGCCCAGGCAGGAATACTAATGCTATAGATAATCAATTGGATGCTGTGTTGTTCAATAGGAATGATCAAGAAAACTGCACACTTCGTAAACAGCACAAAGCCTTGCAGTTGCTGCTCTTGAGCATTGTAGCAAAGTGCAGGCTGATCAAATTTGGAGGGATTTACAGCTTGTTTCCTTGCAACTCTGGCTGCTTACGTCAGCTCGTTTTGCACAGACTAACAGGTTCGTGTGATAAACTGAGACGTTGACCAAGGACTCAATCTCTTAGGAAATTGTTTAGTGTTCAGTTTGTGGTCAGAGTGAGCATTTTAAAGGTGTGGCTTTGCTCTGTGTTTGACAACTCTTGTGAGGATGCACGGGTGACAGCCATCTTTGGAAAATGGCCAGTCTAGTCATTATCCTTCATATCAGCAGATAAGCAGACATTTGGGGGCATCTAAATTAAGTCTTGCGGGAGGCTCAAACCTTCACTGTATCTAAACTAAGTTTTCTCCTACTAAAACAATTTCTAGTTGCCTTAAAGGGGAAGTTCACCCAAAAATTAAAACTGTCATCATTTACTCACCCTTATTTTGTTACAAACCCGTATGCATGAAACACAAAAGGAACAAATGTTTTTTTTTTTTTTAAAGTTAACAAAGTTAATGGTGACTGTGACTAAAATACTGTGCAACATCGCACAGTATTTTAGTCACAGTCACCATTAACTTTGACTTTTTTTTTTTTTTTTAAATGTACCATACACATACATTTCACTTTGTGTTTCACAGAAGACAGAAAGTCAAAAGGATTTGGAACACATGAGGGCGAGTAAATAATGTCATTTTCATTTTTGGTGAACATTTCCTATGAAGGAAGTTCTTTAAAAGAATAAATTTGAATGGTGATGTCAATACTACTAATGATGTCACATGGGCTTAAATAGAAATACATATTTGTACTTCTGCATCTAGCATCTTTAAATAGATTTACTCAAGGTATACATTTTATTAGTATTTGTGTTTCTTGGGACTCAAACCCATTACCTTGGCATTGCCTAGTTAGCTTTAAGGGCTTTAAGGGACACACTGTTCATTTGGATTTGCAATTTAAGTTAATGAGCAAAGAGTTCTGCAACTTTTCTTTCCTCTTGCACATGCTCATTACATTCAATATATTCACTGTTGTTCAGCAAATGTACAGTTTTTGTGCCGAATTTGACTCTGCAATTACAATGAATGGAATATTACCTTATTAGTTTAGTGGCAAAAATGACATAATATTTAGTAAAATTCCATTAGGAGTCCAAAGAACTAGTTTGAATAGTAATTATTGAGTACTATCATGGATTCAACCTCTTACTTGTGTCTGCTAATTGATGGCAACATATCTAAAAAAAAAAATTCATTCTCTGTAAAAATCTTTAATAGAATATTTTGTCCATCTCTATTATTTTTTAATGTTTTGTTCTTTTTCTTCCTTTTGTTTTTTCTCTCTCTCTCTCTCTCTCTCTCTCTCTCTCTCTCTCTCTCTCTCTCTCTCTCTCTCTCTCTCTCAGCTCGCTGTACTGAGGAGTGTGCCCACGGTCGCTGTGTATCTCCTGATACATGTCAGTGCGAACCAGGCTGGGGAGGACTGGACTGCTCTAGTGGTGAGTTCACTCTCTCATTAACTCTGAGAGCACAGTTCACTTCATTAAGGCCCTCTCACTCTCACATAGTTAATGGCTGCACCAGTCCCCAGACACCACTGCAAAGCTACCATGTTTCTCACTTAATCCCCCCTCTTCCATTGCCTGAAGTGGTGGCTTTGAGCATGCAAAATTATTTTGTACAATGCAACAGACCAGGATTTGAAGTCACGAGGGAGGGCTTCTGGTTTTAGTAAATAATACATCACAAATTACAAATTATATAACAGTGAATGTTGCATACTGTATATTCTCTACTCACTTTCCTGCAACATTTAAACATGCAGCTTCTAGATATGCATTCTTTGTACTGAGCCAAGGGCCAGCATGTGAAGTTTTGGTCTTCTATTGGTCATGCGTCCTCTTGTGATTTGCAGATCAGATTTCACCAAACTTGAACTTTCTTCCACAGTGGAATGCGATATTTCCTTGCATGTACTTGTGTTTTTGGTGCACTTTGTTCATATGCTTTTGAATGCGAGTGAATGGAGAGTGAAGTGTAGTGTGACCTGAGCTTAAGATTTACTATATCTTGTTATACCATTGCTATAACAACTTCATTACATATGTAATAGCAAAACCAGGAAATCATGGAGGATAAACGAGATGTTAAGTCATGCAGTTGCATTAAATGGTAACTCTTTGTAGTGAAGCTCTAAGAGGCAAACATACATTCTAAATACAAAGTGGGCCAGAGTGATGAGTGATATATGGGAAAATGGATGGATGGATGGATGGATGGATGGAGGAATAGAGAGGGTTGAGCAAGTGGGTGGGTATTAAGAAGGATGGATGGATGGTTGGAAGGATGGATGGATGAGACAAATCTGCCTAGCTCTATTCTCCCAGTACCTGGTGAAATGTCATTTATCATAATTAGAGTGATAAGTAGTTCAAAGGGTGAAATTATTTGCTTATAAAAAACAATATGACTTACTCTTTTCTGTTGAACACAAATGAAAATTACAACCTCTGTCACTTAAATTGCAAGGAAAAAAGATGCAATGAAAGTGAATTGTGACTGAGATTACTTTCTGCCTAACATCTGCTTTTGTGTCCCAAGAAAGAAAGTCAATGATGACAAAAAAATTTTTTGGGGGGTGAACTATCCCTTTAAGATGAATTGATTAACAGGGTTTTTCCTGTATATTTGAAACATCATGGGATAAAATGGGATGCCATCGTTATTTAATCTCTAATCAAATAAATGTTGATAGTTTAAGAAACTGCAGAAAGAAAGAGAGACAGAGGCAAGAGATTAAGAGAGAAAAGATATTGACTTGTTTAATATTTATGTGTTGAGAGAAACTTGAAGGCAGTGGGGAGCAACAATATACCCTATTCACATTAAGTATAGCAGCACTGCAAACTTCTTGACCTTAGCCATCCCTGCTGATGTAGGTGCATAAATAAAAACACACTTGACAGTTAGTATGCATATCTTAACCTTAGTCCTTTCTATGCAACATTAATCACTGATGTACAGCCCATGTCAATGTACATGACATAAGACATGTTGATTTTCTGACTCAAAACATATGGTTTGACCCAATTCGCTAAATTTTCTGTTGTTTTCGGTGCCTGGTTGTGGCTCACTTCCTGCTAAATATTTATCCGGTGAATGATGGTTGCAGAAGTCTCTGTATGGATCTATGGGCATTTTCATTAGCAAAGGAGCCATTTCATGATTACCAACAGTCTGTAAATCACCTGTTTGATGATTCTGAGGCACTGGGCACAGTGGAGGAGGTGCAACCATGGATGCTGCTAATGATCCAGACTGATGTATTTGCAGATCGTAACAAGGTTTCTCAGATGGGAATAGAGGAAAAGAACCCACTTCAGAGACTTGAGACCCCCCTTAGGTTTCTCTAGCTGAAGATGTGCATTCTTCTGAGCAGGTGCTGTTCTGTACTAATCCACCTTATTAAAAGAGACCTGGTGCTTGAGACAGAAGCATTATTCATAAATTGTATATTTCCATACTGGGCGATAGGCCAGGCCTTTTCATTTATGAGCTTTCATCTGTAGAAATGAGGAATGAGAGCCAATTTTTAAATGAAATCTGACCTCTTTTCTTAACTCGTACATAAATGTTTTTTTTCATTTGCTGTAAATTCCTCTCTTTCTCCTTCTCTTTCTCTCTCATATGAATAAGTAGTGGCAAGCTCTACTGGCCCAGGAGTGGATATTGTCATCACACTGAGGATCCACCTAGCTAACAGAGACAAATAATCATAGATCATTAATCAAAGTCAAGACATTGGGTCACACACTGAAATGTTTGCTGATGAGTCAATGAGGAGGTATGAGAGTGAGCTAAAGCACACATTGTGTGTTTGGTGAATGAATGGAGTATATAGGATAATGCTAAGCAATGGGGATGATATGGTATTGAAAAGCAGAGCTGCTTTTGGGTGGCTAAAAAGCTTCAAAATCGAAATGACAGGCTTTGCACTGACGCTCTGGAGCAGCATCAAAGAGTCCGGCTAGCATTACTGGAGCAGTACCCACCAGGAACCTGCTATTTGGGTCAGAAATGAAAACTGAAAGGTGGAGCTTATCGCTGGGATGAGGGGATAAAACTGAACTGAAATGAAAGAATGAGAAAGAGAGGGTTTTGAGGGGTGAATAGAAAGGGCCTGTCATTTCACTCCTGCTGAGGTCAATCAGCAATTGCCAAAAGACAATGTAGCCATCACATCTTTCGAATTACAAGTACGAGATATAAACTTGGACTGTCCAGAAAGCCCTATGAGTTATAAGTCACCACAAGGTCATCGCCGACATAAAAGCTTTTACACTAATCTGAATTACAGTCTAAAAGTGAAGCACTTTACATTTAACAGTTACTCTCAAACGCTCAATTTAAGATTCCTGTCTCAAATTAATTTCCGCTGCTTTGGCAACCGGATTTCATTCTATTTGATAATTTGCTCAAATCATGAGAATTAATGGTCGACTGGAGGACTAAAGAGAATGCTGAGTTTAGGTTCTCTGTAATACATTCACGGATGTCTCCATTTGATAATGATCAGCCTGTGGTTGAGGATGGATGCTGTGCAATAGATTTTGGTTTATTTGATATTGCAGCTACAGTCAGTATGATGGGTGCACTTTCCTGGAATTCCCAAGTCTCTATCAGCCATTAATGCCTGAAACATTCATGGCGGTTAGGCACAAAGCTTTCATTAAACATGATTCAACAAGCAAATGAGTACTACACCAACAAAAACAAATATATTACTTAGATGTTTAGATCCCAGCTAAGCTTAAGTAATCAATCAATAATCTATTAATTAAAAATTCTGTCAGGGCATGAGACAACCTTATTGGCAGTGAGGCGTGAGGTTGACTTCTGAAATGAGGAGGCAAAATCCCTTCTCTGAGTTTGGATTTTTTTTTTTTTTATAGTCTTATGCAAATTCTTGCTCTTGTTTCATAATGATGTTTACACAGGTTCTAGGTTAAACGCACGTGGAACATTTACCCTAATTAATCTTGAGACTAACAACAAACACCAATACTGTAATATTTTGTAGGCTATTGTATGTTTATACAGGATTAACAATGTTTATTTAAACCAAATCACATAAAAGTATCATTGTTTATGCATTTTCATCTTTTATTTGTTAGTACTAGCTGTTTTTGAACTATAATTCTAAGTAGCCACCTTTTTTTTCAAACCATTAATCAACAAATTCATGATAAACACAGATTGTTGATCCTTTTCTCCTCTGATGGAATCACTTAGAGGCTGTTCAGACTCATTGCATTTTTAAAAGTTCAAGTTCTCATCAATAGATATAGCATTTGAAAATGTTTCTGCTCGAGCTGCTGAAAAAACAGCGAGACGCAGTGCAGCGGTCAAAAAACATCTGCCAAGCACTTTTATATAGATAAACAGTGCAAATGTACACAAAAATGCCATTGGTGTGAATGGCCCCTTAATGTTTTACAGGGTTAATGCGGGTCAAACCCACACGTGTTTTTTATATTAATATATTAATACATGGACGTCACTCATCCAAAGACATGTGTTAACTAAAATAAGCAGACCGCGGCTGATTGGAAAATATATTTTTGCATGTAGATTGAATGCTTGTAAAAAATTTAAATAAATGAATTATTAGCAAGCAAACCATTTCATAATGTTTGTTCAGCAGTGATAATTACATTCTCTGTCAAGTTACACAATATTTCATTATCTGATTTTTTAGAGTGGGACACAGTTTCATTTGCATGGCTGAATATGATTGTGCGGTTCTGTGGCAGCCTGACTGCCATGGCAACAAACTGCAAATTCAGTTGGCAATAGGAAAGCAAGATTAAGTTCATTTTAGGTGAAAATGAGCAGTTTAAAAGTGACAGATCATCGTCTGTGTGAATGATAAAAAAAACAATCATTATTTTTTACGCTTCACTTACTCTTCTTGTCTTCTTTTACTGATATACTGCTATACAAAATGATTAATTTCAGATGGCAAAGTAAGTACTGTGATGTTGTCCTGTGGATTGACTGTTTAGATGAGTCAAATCATAGTGTGAGGTATACAGTGCACTCTCAACTAATGACATCTAATAGCGGTTGTCTGGAGAAGAGTTTAAGAGCCAATTTCTCTGCATTAGCACGAGCTGTGATAGTGTGAAAGAATGGCTTTGAGGGGAGGAGAAACGGAAGGGATGGGGTCGCCATGGGCCCCAAGGCTTACCTGCTCACGACACCTCATTTATCAACAGAGGACCTCAAACAGATGGTGCCATTCCAGATCCACACGAGAATGTTGACATTAATACACTCTCAAAGAAAGAGAGAGAGAGAGAGAGAGAGAGAGAGAGAGAGAACTGGATTTACCTGAACTGAACTTTGAATTGAACTGAATTGAATGAAATGCGACAGATGGATGGTGTGATTAGAGAGAGAAAAGTCAGTGTGTGGATAAAAAGGATGAGATAGAAATTTACATAAAGGGAGCAAACACCAGAAAAAATGGTAGACATAGTTAATTCCCAAGAAGGGGCAAGGAGTAAAAGTTGGAAGTAAAGAAGGACACATTCTCTCCCACTCTCCTCTGTCATCTACAAAGCAGTTAAATAAATCATTCTCTCATTCCTTATTCTCTCATTCCTCTCTCCTCTCTTTGCCTCCTTTAATCTCGCAGCACCACTTCTCTGTGCTCTCAAAAACTCAAAATACAGACACTCCGTATCAGGAAGTGATCTCAGCTCACACTCATAGTAGTTTTTTTGGACACTTTATTATTTGTTTTATGTACTGTATATGTTGAGGCTGTCTATAGACGTAAAAGAGAGAGGAATGGAGTGGAGACATTTACAGTATACACTACTGGTCAAATGTTATGAAACACTTGACTAAAATGTTTCTCATGATCTTAAAAATCATTTGATCTGAAGGCGTATGCTTAAATGAGTGAAATTAGTTTTGTAGACAAAAATTTGTGCCACCATTTTAATTTATTTCATCCATCGTCAACCGCTTATCCTGTACAGGGTCGCGGGATTTATTTCATTATAAATCTAAAATGTTATTTAAAAAAAAAAAGATTTTGAAATTGATGACTTGGACCAATTAATAAAGAAAAGCAGCCAATAAGTGCCCAACATAGATGGGATCTCCTTCAATACTGTTTAAAAAGCATCCCAGGGTGATACCTCAAGAAGTCGGTTTAGAAAATGTCAAGAGTACATGTCTATATATTCTAGTGAAAGGGTGAAATTTTTTGTAATAAAGAATGAGTACATGTTTCAAAACTATTGACCAGTAATGTATATGTTTGCTGGCATATGTCAGGGTTGGGAAATTTATAAAAAAAAAAATTTTTTTGATTTTCTTCCCTTTTTCTCCCCAATTTGGAATGCCTAATTCCCAATGCACTCTAAATCCTCGTGGTGGCATAGAGACACACCTCAATCTGGGTGGCGGAGGACAAATCTCCGCATCTGAGACATCATTCCACGCATCTAATCCCGTGGATTGTTGAGCGTATTACCGCGGAGACATGGCGCATGTGGAGGCTTCACACCATCCACCGAGGCATCCACGCACAACTCACCGTGCACCCCACCGAGATCAAACCACATTATAGTGACCACAAGGAGGTTATCCCATGTGAGTCTACCCTCCCTAGCAACTGGGCCAATTTGGTTGCTTAGGACTCCTAGCTGGAGTCACTCAGCACACCCTGGGATTCAGGGTTGGGCCAAATTAAGAATTTAAGAATTAAATTCCTTTTAAATTCGTGAGGAATTTTAAATTGAATTGGCAACTGCCCACAGGATGCTGAATTGTTATTTGGAATGACAGGATGAGGAATTTACTGAATTGTAGTTCACAGTCAACAAAGGAATTTCATCAGTCTAAAGCAAGTTTTAATTGTGCCATACAACAGGGCTGTTTCTTGCTGTAAGTGGTATAAGCTGTCGCTTAGGGTCCCCAAGCCACTAAGGGGATCCGCAAAGAAAGGATGTTTGTTTTTAATACACTAAAAGCTGCAAATAAGTCTCTGGCAGCTGTTATGACTCAATTAGACAGTTATAGGGGGCCCCCTTGTGGCCCAAGAAGGAAGGGAGAATGTAACTGCAAGGAGAGAGTTGAAGCTAGATGTGCAGGCTCAAAGGGTTTTCATCACAATAATGCACACCTAGAACAGGAATGTGATTCTTACGGATTAATCCTGAATTTCGTTTTTCCGACATAAAACATGACCCACGTGAATTGTGTAAATATGTTAATTAAATAAAATGTATGGGTTTTAATATTTCATCACAGGGTTAATATCTTATCGAGAATACCCTGTCTTTCTCCATGAGTTGTTTCTGCATCATGAAACAAACTTTGTTGAGTGCACGAGACGAAGGCTATTGATTTTTGCCATCAGGACTTCATTCAAGTAAGTTTTATTTTAATTAATCAAGAGAAATAAAACAGTTGAAAATAAAACAGGCTTGAACCATTGCCACAGATACTGACAGGTTAAAAATCACTACTGTTAGGGCTTATTACAGTTTTACAGACATTGTATTTGCAGTGAAAATTCTACATTTCATACTCATTGCCAATATATCAAACCATTTGTATGTATAATCATTAAACCCAGCAGATACAGATCAGACATTAGGGGTGTACACAATATGCTCAGAAACGGTCCTGCCATACAGCACCACAAAATGTCCACCATGTTGTTTTTTAACTTACATAATAAACATTTAATTGATATAAAAATTAGATTTTTGTTTAAATACATTTGAAATCAATTAAATCAATTGATTACATCACATATTGAGTAAAAAAAGAGCATTCTGGGAAATGAAGTGTTCTTCCACCATGTTCCATAAAATGTTAATTTAAAAGTTAATTTATTAAATATAATGGTATATACATATATTTAAAACAAATTATTAGTGACATTTCAACCATTGATAATTAATATAATGTTCCTGAATATACACCAGATGATGTCCATGTGATGCTAATGGGTAATTTATGCTGAAAATGAATTGTATTATTAAAAACTACACTTATAGCTGTTACTTGTATTTCTTACATTCCTTTTTAAATCTACTTCCTCAAAGGGATAGTTCATCTAGATCTCTTTTTTCACCCTCATGTTGTTCCAACCTGTATGACTTTCTTTCTTCCTTGGAACACACAAGGAGATGTTAGACAGTATATGTGGGACTGACAGCCACAGCGTCCTTTCAGTTTTATGGTTTGTAAAAATGTCAAACATTAACATTCTTCAAAATTCATCCTTTTGTGTTCCTTAGATGAAAAGAAAAGTCTGATTTGTTAACAGAATTTTAAACAAAATTGTGACTAACCCTTTTTAGATTTTAATTACAATTATGAATCGTATATATTACAATTATATAATTGTATGCCTCAATATAAATTAAATAAAAATTGAGGCATTTAATTGGAATTTATTTGAATGGCACACAACCTTGACAAAATGCTCAAAGTTCTTCCTCTAGTTTCATAGCATGCAAAAAATAAATAAATAAATGTTACAGAGGAAAGTCCAGCACCTGTTCAATCATAGTAATTGTGCATTTCAGACACACTGACAACACATCCATCTCATCTGTAAGCACACATCATTTGTTCTGTGCTGGAGAAAAAACACAACTTAATCAGTGGGATACCTCATTATATAGCTGAATGAATGTGATCGTTCGGTATGCGCAGTTTTTTTTTTTTTTAAATAAAGCCTAGCAGTGTGCTTCTCACGGTCAAAACCTGCAGCTTTCGGATATTACCATCAATATAGATTTTTCCTCTGACTTTGAAAAATCAAAGCACACTGTGAGGGGTGGCGAGAGAGTGCGCTCCGCTCGAAGACCTCCCTGCACTGATTGGATCAACACTGCCCAGGTGTTTGTGTGTGTGTGTGTTTGCAGTCACAAAGTTCAGCCCCCCGAGCATTACAGTCTGCTCAGTTATGGCTGGTGCTGCATCTCTGTTGTTGAAAGCAAGGGACTGGGAGCTGCTGTTTGTTGGTGCTGTGTGAGTGACCCCAAACTCTCAGAACTCGACACAGGAGGATGAGGATGGAATGAAAATATAATGGATACATAAAGACAAAACAAAAGATATAGCTGAGAAATCTTGAAGGAAGATTGTTCCAGTTCATGATCATTCCATCAGAAGATTTAGTGTGTGTGTGTTGATGTGTGTTCCTCCATGATTAAAGCATTGATAAATTGGGTTTTTAAATAGATTTGTTGTATAAATCACTGTGGTTGTGGAAGATGGACGGCCACAATCCATCAAACAAAGCCGAGCTGCTTGAATTTTTGCATGAGGAGTGGCATAGTCATCCAACAGCAATGTGAAAAACTAGTAGAGAGCATGCCAAGACACATGAAAACTGTGATTGAAAATCAGGGTTAAAACATTAGTATTGCATTGTTTAAAAAATGAATATGAACTTGTTTTCTTTGCATTATTCAAGGTCTGAAAACACAGCATCTTTTTTGTTATTTTGACCTCTAAATAAATGCTCTAAATGACAAAATTTGTATTTGGAATTTGGGAGAAATGTTCTCAGTACTTTATAGAATAAAACAAAAATTTTAATTTTTCTCAAACACAAACACATATAAACTGTATATACAGCACACACACTTACACAAACAAACCCTCAAGCTCCTCAAAACTGCCCCACGGTGTTATTTAACTTAGCCCTGAATTAATTTTTGCTATTCCACCAGGAGTGAGCCTTTTGTTCTATTCAAGCACAATTAGTTTTAGAGTAATGTCCCATACGGCCTATTGTAGCTTGCATATTTCTCTGCCATGGTTATTTCCATACTGCGCATTGTTGATAACAGCAATATTGTCTCATAACATAGTCAGCAACTTTCTCAAATGAATGCCTTTTAGAAAAGGTCCAGATATTTTGACAGTTGTTGGGGATGATAGCAGTGCCTGTGATCACTTATGCCTTCTGCTACTGAATATCATTACCAAATAGATGCCTGAAATGATGTAAAGCCAGATTCTAGATTATTTTCTACAGTTTAAATAGCCTTTAGGTGGCATGATTTAATGGAGGACATTATAGAGCTCTATCACTTCTTTGTAGGGTCTAAAATAGCTAAGATGTTGGGAAACAGTGCAGACACAAGCTGCTGGCAGCACACTAATAGAGGACCAAGCTCTGTTGTGGTCATTTCACAGTGTATGTCATGCTTGATTTTCGAGTTGATTTACATGTTTATGAAGAATTAGCGCTACAGGATTCAGTTTATTGCATTGATCATTACATTTGATGATCTCTTTACTGGCTGTGATGTGAATTCTGCTGCATCAGAACAAATTGCTGCTGGCATTAGAGGTTGTGTTATGATGAGGTGAAGGTTGGAAAAGGATCTGGCCTTCTCTCACTAGCTAGTTTGTGGATCTAAAGAACACATGCCCTCTCATGCTCACTGGCTTGTAGAGATAGGAATTTTTATTGAGTTTTAAAGAGTCTTAAGGAATTTAACCATTCTGGTTACAATTCCGTTTTCTCTTAATGATTGTGGTTCCTTAAAGGTTCCGTGAACGATTCCTTTGGTACTTTTGGAGAAAAATAATTTTGAAATAAGAAATACAATTATTATTACATTATTATATTTGTTTATATATTTGTTTGGGAATCGGACTACACCAGTCACTCTGTATGTTTTACCAATGCAGATTCATAAGAGTGTTCAGAAATCATCCTACACTGGTCGCGCTTTATGTTTTGTGCCACAGATTCAAAAGAACCAGTTTGTTGGTTTAATTTCTTTGGGGATCGGACTACACTAGTCACACTGAATGCTTCACCAATGCAGATTTAAAAGAAGCAGCTCATAAGAGTAATTTGTTCAGGAATCGTACTACACTGGTCATGCTGTATGTTTCGCACCACAGATTCAAAAGGACTGGCTCATTTGAGTCATTTGTTTTGGAATCAGACTACATTGGTCATGCAGTGTGTTTTCATGTTGCAGATTTAAAAGTACTGGCTCATAACAGTCATTCATCTGGGAATCGGATTACACTAATTACGCTGTATGTTTTGCACCACAGATTCAAAAGAACCGGCTCATTAGAGTAATTTGTTTTGGAATTAGGCTAAATTGGTCACGCTGGATGTTTCACGATGCAGATTCAAAATAATTGGCTCATGAGAGTCATTCGTTCGGGAATCAGCCTACACCAATCACGCCAAATGTTTTGTGCCACAGATTCAAAAGAACTGGCTCATTTGAGTTATTCGTTTTGGAATCGGACAACATTGGTCGATTCTTGATTCACAATCCTAGTCACTATGTCCTGTTCTCATATATCACAGGTATTCTTTATGTGTAAATCAATATTGTTAAATGTGCTGTAAGTGATTTTAGCCATTTTGCTAACTTCACATCCTCTTTCCAAAACACCATCCTCCAAAGACATGTCAGTCAGCCTGATGTTAGCAAGGCCAAATGTGTAAAAGGATTGACACACATAGAGAGTTTCTGATTGGCTACTTATCTGATTTGATAAAAAAACAAAAAAAAAACTCAATAAGAACAGGTAGCACCCCTGACTCCCTTACTCTTTTTTCCCATTTACAGAGCCTAAGGGTGTCACAGAGACTGGTGTGAATTCTCAGAACACCGATTTCAGTGATATCTGTCAGGCTGTAGGGACATTTTTACAGAACAATTGAGCCATATGATTTGTTCTATAGAAAAAAAATGATTGACAGTTTTGATTGATGCTTTTGTTTGTATCATACAATACAATAAACTTGTGTACTCACATGTTAATATGAACATATGGTGCATTTGTTCTCGGGCACTACCTCACGCTGCCTTGCCTCTGCTGTGTCCTTGAATGTGCTTGGCTGATTACATGTGTTCATGTAGGTGATGGTGGAGTGTGTGTGTGGGGGGGGGGGGGGGGGGGGGGGTTATAGTATTAGCAGTATGCCTCAGATCCTCTTGCACCTGCAGTCTCCTGATGCAGTCACCCTGCACTCCATGGTAGTGTTGCACTGATTACTGGCCATCCTGGAGGACATTGATTGTCCTGTTCCTCTCTGGCAAAGCCCACACAATGCTGACGAATGAACTCCTGGCCCTGCCAAGTCCAATTAACCGTCAGTGCTGCATCGATGTGCCCCCTCCGTTACTGAGGAGAGGGAAGAAAAACAAACTTTTAATCAAATTGTGCTGCAGGCCCCAAGGTAACTGGGGTTTTATTCTGAATTCTACTCCATTCTTCTTTGTTGGCGGTAACACACTTTTCTTAAGAAGGTTGTTGAGAGAACAATTTGTTTTTGCATGAATAAAGACAAGGAACAACTGGCTTCACATTTTAATGAAGGGTGGTTTTCAACCAGTTTATATCCAAATGCTATGTTTAACATACTGTATGTATTTGATTAGATATACTGTAAGTAGAACCACACAGAATCTGTACCCGCTGAACTCCTCAGAATGCTCAGTGGATTTTCTTCTGAAATGGAGTACCTGGAATACCTTGCAATTTCATTGATTATATACTGTATTTCAGCCAGTTTGATTATGCTGTCAGCTAATAATCACAGTGTAGTACTTTAACAGCACTCCCCAAATTTTATCAAAACCTTTTTTGCCCTACAAGAGGAGACAACACTCTTGATCATGTTTATACAAACATCTCTGATGCCTACAAAGCCACCCCCCTCCCCCATGTTGGACAATCTGATCACTTATCCCTGTTCATATTCCCCAAATACATCGCCATCATCAAACATGAGAAACCCACAGTGAGAACTGTAACAGTGTGGCTGGAAGGAGCAAACTCTTCACTACAGCATGAGTTCCTGAACACAGACTGGAATGTGTTTGCTTCTCAGGCCAACCTGGACTCCCACACCGACATTAATAGCTACACAAATTCTGCTCAGCAACACATCAACAGGTGTTACGACAAGCTTAGACCAATGAACAGCCCCCCCCCCCCCCGTGTAATGCCACCCTCCCAGATGAACTGAACACCTTTTATATTCGCTTTGATCGTGAAAACACAGAACCACCCATAAAAGCTGAGCTCCCGCCTGAAGATCTGCCGCTCACATTTTCCTCCAGTGACATATGCTGTACCCTGAGCAGAGTGAATGCACATAAAGCTGCTGGCCCTGATGGTATCTCGGGCCGTGTGCTCAGGGCCTGCACAGAACAGCTGGCTGATGTCTTCACCAACATTTTCAACCTCTCCTTGGCCTAGGCCGTTGTCCCCACCTGCTTCAAAACAGCCACTATTGTACCAGAACCAAAACATGCTGCTGCAGTGGCCCTCAGCAACTTCCGCCCCATTGCTCTTACTCCCATTATAGCAAAGTGTTTTGAGAGGCTGGTCCTCACCCACCTGAAAACATGCCTGCCCCCAACACTGGACCCTTATCAGTTAGCCTACAAACCCAATAGGTCAACTGAGGATGCTATCTCCTCAGCTCTGCACCCCACCCTGACTCACTTGGACAAAAACAACATGTATGTCAGGATTCTATTCATTGATTCAGTTCTGCCTTCAATACTGTGATCCCATCCAAGCTGGTCTCCAAGCTCACTGATCTGGGCATAAGCCCCTCCCTCTGCAACTGGACCTTGGACTTTCTCACTAACAGACCACAGTCTGTTAGGATCAGCAACCAAAAATCCTCCACCCTCACTTTGAACACTGGTGCACCACAGGGCTGTGTGCTGAGTCCAATCCTCTACTCCCTCTTCACTCTCGACTGCATACCTGAGCATGACTCCAACTCCATAATCAAGTTCACAGATTACACCACGGTGGTAGGCCTGATCACACTCCCATCTACATTGGTGGGGACGAAGTGGAGCATGTGACAAGCTTCAAGTTCCCGGGTGTCCATATCTCTGTGGATCTTTTCTGGACCTACAACAGCTCCACTCTGATCAAAAAGGCACAACAGCACCTTTACTTCCCTAGGAAGCTAAGCAAAGCTCACCTTTCCCCCTACATCCTACTGAACTTTTACCACTGCACTATTGAATGTATCCTAACAAACTGCATCACAGTGTGTTATGGAAAATGCTCTGTCTCAGAACAGAAGGCACTCCAGTGTGTGGTGAAAACTGCCTGATACATCACTGGTGTTTAGCTACCCTCCATCGAATACATTTACAACAAACACTGCCTAAGGAGGGTGAGAAACATTATCAAAGACACCTCTCACCCCAACCATGGTCTGTTTACTCTCCCATCTGGGATACGCTATAGGAGTCTTCGCTGTCGCACCAGCAGACTCAGGAACAGTTTCTTTCCCTCAGCTGTCAGCCTACTGAACTCTAAACTCAGGCACTGAACACTACATCCCACTCTGACTACTTTTATTTTTTTTGCACATTCCCTTGCATATTTCTTTGCACATAACTTCTACCTCCTCATGCCACTTGCACTGTTAGGTCACTGGCCATATACATTTATACTTCATTCTGTACAATGCACCTTCAGTTTTATACTTCTACATTTGCATCTTATACTGTATTCATAGATATTTGCGTTGATCTGGTCTCTGCTTCTCTACCTCACAACTTTGCACTCTAAAAAAAAAACATTGTATTCATTCACATATTTATATATATTTATATATATATATATATATATATATACACACACTCACCTAAAAGATTATTAGGAACACCATACTAATACTGTGTTTGACCCCCTTTCGCCTTCAGGACTGCCTTAATTCTACGTGGCATTGATTCAAAAAGGTGCTGAAAGCATTCTTTAGAAATGTTGGCCCATATTGATAGGATAGCATCTTGCAGTTGATGGAGATTTGTGGGATGCACATCCAGGGCACGAAGCTCCCGTTCCACCACATCCCAAAGATGCTCTATTGGGTTGAGATCTGGTGACTGTGGGGGCCATTTTAGTACAGTGAACTCATTGTCATGTTCAAGAAACCAATTTGAAATGATTCGAGCTTTGTGACATGGTGCATTATCCTGCTGGAAGTAGCCATCAGAGGATGGGTACATGGTGGCCATAAAGGGATGGACATGGTCAGAAACAATGCTCAGGTAGGCTGTGGCATTTAAACAATGCCCAATTGGCACTAAGGGGCCTAAAGTGTGCCAAGAAAACATCCCCCACACCATTACACCACCACCACCAGCCTGCACAGTGGTAACAAGGCATGATGGATCCATGTTCTCATTCTGTTTACGCCAAATTCTGACTCTACCATCTGAATGTCTCAACAGAAATCAAGACTCATCAGACCAGGCAACATTTTTCCAGTCTTCAACTGTCCAATTTTGGTGAGCTCTTGCAAATTGTAGCCTCTTTTTCCTATTTGTAGTGCAGATGAGTGGTACCTGGTGGGGTCTTCTGCTGTTGTAGCCCATCCGCCTCAAGGTTGTGCGTGTTGTGGCTTCACAAATGCTTTGCTGCATACCTCATTTGTAACGAGTGGTTATTTCAGTCAAAGTTGCTCTTCTATCAGCTTGAATCAGTCGGCCCATTCTCTTCTGACCTCTAGCATCAACAAGGCATTTTCACCCACAGGACTGCCGCATACTGGATGTTTTTCCCTTTTCACACAATTCTTTGTAAACCCTAGAAATGGTTGTGTGTGAAAATCGAAGTAACTGAGCAGATTGTGAAATACTCAGACCGGCCCGTCTGGCACCAACAACCATGCCACGCTCAAAATTGCTTAAATCACCTTTCTTTCCCATTCTGACATTCAGTTTGGAGTTCAGGAGATTGTCTTGACCAGGACCACACCCCTAAATGCATTGAAGCAACTGCCATGTGATTGGTTGATTAGATAATTGCATTAATGAGAAATTGAACAGGTGTTCCTAATAATCCTTTAGGTGAGTGTATGTATGTATGTGTATATATATATATATATATATATATATATATATATATATATATATATATATATATATATATATATATACACACACACACACACACACACACACACATATTCCTATTTGCACTTCTGGTTAGATGCTAACAGCATTTAATTGGCTCTGTACTTGTATTTTCCACAATGACAATAAAGTTTAATCTAATCTAATCTAACACTTATAATCCATTAAATAGGTTTTCTCTCAAAATCTAAATAAATAAGTAAATAAATCAGGTATATCCCAGATATTTGTATTATTATATCTGGGCCTAGAAATAGATCTGTTTAGATATACTCTCTAGTGAGTAGAGATAACTTGAAATGTACTTTTTTTTTTTCATTTAATTTTTTTAGTTCAGAAGCAGACGATCATTGCATATACGAAAGATGGAGACCCCCACAGTCTTTAAATCCCATTCAATAATCTCTCAATAAACTTTGCATTAATTAAAATGAAACCCAGTAATGTAACGACAGGAACACCGCCCATTGTAACGAAGCAAATGTTAAAAAATTTCATTAGAAATTTGAGTGAGAGTAAAAAGTACCCACTTTTAAACCTACTGTAAAAGTACAATTTTATAAGTTCTAAAACTTCTAAAAGTACAATAGTAAATATAGTGTGTCTGAGTCTTTCATTATGACTTTTGGATTGACTGAGCTTTAAAGTCTTAAAGTTCCTATGCAATACTGTTTTCTTTTTCTTGTTTTTTTAACCCAGGACAATCTCTCAATGTGGCCTTGCTGGTGCTCTCAAGGTCATGATAAACTTCAAGACTGGCTTGCTTTGATTATCCTGATACAGACATTAAAAACCCAGAAATTCTATTAAATTCTTGCCTTTTGCCTCAGAGTAAACCGAAAAGGAAAGAAAAATGTTGGTAAGTCTTAATAAGAGGAACAAAGGGATAGGGTCTATGATCTGTGCATATGAAAGTATAAGGTTCAAATGTGAGTTTTACAGAACATTTAGTTGCCTCCACAATTTCAGTTTCAGTAATAAAAGTGTATAAACACTAAAGGAAATCAAGGTCACTGTGAGGGCTGCGATAAAATAAATTAGTCTGTTGTGAAAACTCTCATTGGCACAGAAAGGAAGTAGTTATAGCAAGTGTATAGCAAGAATAATTACAGATTACATGAAAATAAATTTCTAATAGTAATTGTAAAGATAATTACTAATAAAGATTTTGACTGTATCAAGAAATTTGGTGCATCAAAATTCTTTGTTACATTCTTTGATATAATTTTAAAATGACTGGTCCAGCATTGAATAGTTTTTTCCAGAATGCACTTCTACAAGAGTAAATGACAGCTATTGTGGGGCAGACAAATTTTAAGACTGATTTAGATAAGATCATTTGCTTCTGTTTATCTGGATAATCAAAAGGATTTTTTCCTCATTGGATCAATATGGCAACCTCTTTTTCTCTCTCAAACTTTACCACAATATGGATTAATCAGATTTGTTCTTTTACATTCTATTTGTCTTCTCAAGTAACAAATCACTTAGGCTGTGTTGGGAGTCTTGTGATTGCCTGTCGTTCTCAGCGCCAAGCAGTTTTATTGCCATCCAAGGGTTCATGACTATTAATCCATTAACTCACAAAAACTTTCCCAGCATCAGGCTTTTGTTTTCTTCAAATATATTTTTGACTGTAAGTTAGAGAAAGAAATTTGCAATTGATTTCACAGGGAGTCACTGATGTGCACCTTTGACTTCACTGTGACTTTGAGAATCCACAAGAATAATTCATGGGCCCCAGTGAGCTTCCAAAGATGGAAAGAACAAAACTGCATTCAGCGATCTCATCGCTCGTTCCAGATATTTTCTGCTCCCCTGAACCTGCCAACCTTTTCCGGAGAGGCTAGAGCTCTCATGAGAGTTCTTTATGTGACTGCTGAGTGGATGAGAGAGGAAAGGGACATCTGTGATTGACACACATTGGCCACTTTACAGGACCCTCAGACCCTCAGAGCTCGGCCACAGAAGCTGTCTTTTCATTCCAACGCCTGCTCCAACCATTGAGACTGTTCCCTTACCTCCTCTCTCACCACTGCAGTCACTCAGCTAATGAAGCTTTAATGTGCTCCTTGCTTAAGTGGGCAGATCTCTGATGGAGCTTAAGTGGCAATGAGGCAGAGAGTGTGTAATTTCTTATGAGTCCAATATTTATCAAAACACCTAAACTCTCTATCTTTACTTTCTTAGGGCAATTTGCATAGGTTATGGATTTAAATGATCCCACTTATTTAATCAAGCAATGACAGCTTTTGATGTGTACGAATACAATGTGTGAGTTTGTTTAAATTGAGCATTTGTTTTTATGGACATTTTTTTCCATTATAAATTATATTATCAGCATAGCAATGTGAGTAACAAGTTGAATTGTAAAATTAGAATTGAATTTCTTAGTATTTGGTATGCCCCTCTTTTGCTTTAAATTGATAGTTCACCCTAATATGAAAATGATCTCATAATTTACTCACCCTCATGCTATCACAGATGTGTCTTTTTTTAAATAATATTTCAACTCTGTTAGTCCTCACAATGCAAGTGAATGGTGGCCAGAACTTTGAAGGTTCAAAAGGCACTATAAAAGTCAATACAAAAGACCTCAGTGCTTAAATCCATATGAAGCAATATGATAGGTGTGGGTGAGAAACAGATCAATATTTAAGCCATTTTTCCTGTAAATATACACTTTCACTTTAACTTTCTCATTCTCTTGTGGAAGTGACTTAAACTTTTGCATTCATTCACCTACTGGTTGGGGCTGGAGGAAATTAATAGTGAAAAATTTATTTCCCACACCTATCAAAGTGCTTCATATGGATTCTGGTCTTCTGGATTACATTTATGCCTCCTTTATGTAATTTTCGGATCTTAAACGTTTCTGATCAGCATTCACTTGCATCGTATGGACCTACAGAGTTAAGATATTCTTCTAAAAATCTTAATTTGTCTTCAGCAGAAAATAGAAAGTCATACACATCTGTGATGGAATGAGAGTGATTAAATGATGAGAGAATTTACATTTTTGGGTGAACTGTCCCTTATGACAGCATGCACTGTCAAGTAATTTTTATTTGTATAGTGCTTTTCACAACACACAACATTTAAAAGCAACTTTACAGAAAATCATGTATTAACAGAAAATACAATTGTAATATCTATACATTCTTAGGGTCATCATTATGTAGTTTGATTAAATATGATTGTAAATTGTGACTGAGTCAAGGAACACTAAACTCCATAAAACGTTGGTTAATGGAGAAAAATAACCTTGGGATAAACCAGCTGTTGGGGCCACGTCCCCTCTGCCTAACATAATGAATATAATGCCAATATTAGTTATTTGTGTGTGGTGCAAGCCATGGTTTAAGATTAGTAAACTAAGTAAGTGTTAGTGGCCAGTGTTTAAAAAAAAAAAGATTTTGTATGAACTGTAAGATTAATGACTAATGTCTTTGAAGTTCATCCTATATTAACTGCTGAGGTTCACATTGATGCATTGTCCTTTGTTACTTGGCTGATGAAGGCTTTTTTTGGCAATTAAATAATAGTCTTTGTATTCCATTTCAAGAGTGTTGTCCATCAATAAACAAGAGTGATGTAGGCAGAGATCACTGAGGTGCATCGCAGTTTCTCTGTGAATGTTTCTTGGGATATGTCCTAAGATAGAGAGGAGTTAATAATATTAAGAAGAGGTTCTGAGATCACATCCACTTTTAAGAGTTTAGTTGGTATTGGATCTAACATTCTTGATGTGGCTTTTGATTTTTCGATAAGTTTTGTTAGCTCTTCATGATCTATGACAGAAAAGGATTGAAGTTGCTCGTGAGGAAAATTATGAGACACTGTTTTCTGAGGTACTGTGACAGTTGAATGCATAATTCCAATTTTATTTCTGATTATTTCAATTTGATCAGTTAAGAAATTAATGAAGGCATTACTATTGTGCTGCGACGGAATATCTGGATCAGTCGATGATTTATTCCTAACCAGTTTAGCCACAGTACTGAATAAACACCTGGAAGTGTTGTGGCCATTTTCTATGAGTTTGCTAAAATTTGCTGACCTGGCAGCTTTTAGTGCCTGTCTGTAGCTACAGACACTATCATTCCATGCACCACAAAATACCTCTAATATTGTATTCTTCCACTTGCACTCCATTTTCCGAGCTGCTCTCTTGAGAGCATGAGTATGATCATTGTACCATGGTGCTGGGCTTTTTTTTTTTATTGAATTTTCTTTAATCCAACTCTATCAAGAGTGCTTGAGAAGACTATTTATATGTTCTGTTATTACATCAAGTTCTTCCAGACTTTTAATCTTACTGAGTATGAGACAATTCTGGAAAATTATCTTCAGTGTTCAAAAGAACAGTTTTTCCTGAAAGATAGTGTGGTGTAGATTGAGTGACATTAGCTGATCGCAGCAAACAAGAGACAATGAAATAGTCTGAGATGTCATCGCTCTGCTGCAGAATTTCTATATTATCAACATCATCTCCATATAACAGAATTAAATCTAGTGTATGATTATGGGGATTAGTTGGTACTGTCACATTTTGTCTGACACCAAGAGAGTTGAGAATATCGATAAATGCTAATCCCAATGTGTCATTTTCATTATCTATGAGAAGGCTGAAGTCACCAACAATTAAATCTCTATTTACATGAACTACTATATCTGATCAAATTTGCAAATTCACTAAGGAAGTCTGAGTATGGCTCAGGTGATCTTTATACTGTAGCGTAGGGCAAAAGACAACAGAGATTTTTTATTTATATCTGATGGTGATATAAAAAGACTTATATCCTGTCCTCTGAGTAACACCAAAATCTTCACTGTAAATTGTAGCAACACCTCCTCCTCGACCCTTCAGATGAAGGCTCATGATTATAACAATAACCTGAGGGTGAAGATTCATTTAAACGAATATATTCATCTGTTTTAATTCAGGTTTCAGTTAAACAGAGTTCATCCAAACTATGTTCTGTAATAATTTCATTTACAATTAGTGCTTTGGTTGAAAGAGATAATGTTTAGTATCCCTACCTTTATATGATGTTGATTTTCAAAGAAGATTAAATTGTTTCTAAATGATTTAGTGAGAGTATTGTGGTTGGTAGTTCGGGGAACAGACACAGTCTCTATATGATATCTAGGTGATACAGTCTGTATGTGTTGTAGTTTATGTGACCTGTGTGATGTCTCAAGGCAGCTAGCAGACGTTCTGATTAACCAGTTTGTCTGCTTCCTGATCTGGGCCGCAATTAGTCAAATACTATCACAATTGTAAAAGGGCCAAACTATTAGTTCGATGTCAGATTCCAATAAAATGGCTGAAGGTTTCTGTGTTGTTCTGTCTTTTCTGAGTGCTGAAGCATTTTATCTGACTCCAATTTAACATTAATCTGAAACCAATTTAAATTGAACCTCTAATTTAGATTTAAGCTATAATTGATTTCTGAACATTCTTTTTTAATTGAATCTTTTTATTGATTACTCTGAATCATCCTAACTTTCATTATCCTTTCATTCGGGTCCCGATTGTCATAAGCTGGCCGATTAATTACATGGATCTCATGGACACAGAATCACCAGTTCCGTTCATAGTCAGAGGTTGCTGGGTTTACTAATATCATCTGATTCGGCCACCTACTACTTGCTCATAACCAGATGATTGTTTTATATAGTCACGTTTCATACAACTTGCTAAAACGGTGATAAGTAGTGACTGGTAGTCTTAAGTGATTTTCTCCTGTTCATAAGATCCAGTTATGATCATTATCCTGGACATAAGTTTGCGGTTTGCGGTAACAAAAGGCATCCCTCGAATCTACCGGTGATAAATTATTTTGGAGGAATACCGAATAAATCAAAAAGTAAACATTTTTTGCCAGGTAGGATTTAAAACATAAGGGACAAAATCAATCAAGGCCGATTTCAATCATGATCAGAATAAACATTCCTAAAAATAAAAGACAAGTCAAAGGAACATACTTTGCAATAGAAAATGACACGCAGCAATAAGCGTGGTATATATGACTACAGACTCCCCAAGTTCCTTGCCAACCTTCCTTAAATATCCAGACAGAAAACATTGTGTACCAAATGAAAATTTAAATCTAAATAGAACTTTCCCCTTTAATGTCTGCTCTGGACTCCACAAATCCATTTTATTCCTACATGATTTGAGAAGATTCCAAGAAAACAAACAAAAAAAAAATAAAATAAAAAAATCGGACCTTTTGAGGTGTTAACATGGTCAGGGTCACAAATCTGATTTTTGATTAGTGACATAGAAATATTAACTTAAATATATCTTATTTATTTTATGTGTCTTTGTTTCGATATTTTTTATCCAAATTTTATTTATTTATTTATTTTTTCAGTTTTGAATTTAAGGTTTTCAATGTGGATCCATTGTAAAATGGCAGGGATGGCTGTTTAAATGTCAAACTAATGATTTAAACAAATTATGTCATCATCGAGAACATAAAATAATCTGCGCTCCCCACGCAATCTTATATTATGCAGTAAGTTATGCACTCTGACCCTCTGAAGATGGAGCACGCCATTGTTATTTTCTGAGTCCTCCATGCTTAATCTCCACAGCTCTGGTGGGCAGATGCCACCTGCCGAGAGTCGTAAAGCCCCTAGCAAAGATGAATCTCCTCACAATGAACATTAGCATAATGTCAGATCATTAAAAGCCAATTATACTGATCTGTATGGTGTACATGTGGTAAACTAAAGGTTTAGCACATTTCTCACTTTAACATTATGTGCTGGTCCTATAACTACCATCCGTCCAATAACTACCAAATGTCAGTGCATTATTTTTGTGCGGATTCATTGAAAAGGAAAACACCAACAATGTTTTGTTTTAGCACAAATTTTTTCTAAACAGCGAATAGTTTCCCTTTAAGTGTTTATCGAGCATTGGTGTCTTTTGTCATAATTATTTTTTAAAGAAATAAGTCACGAGTGTGTTACAGTTAATTTTCCACAGTGGCATCTGTGATAGCTTGCTATTTCTGCTCACTCCTATTTATGTTTTTGAGTTTTGTATGCGAGATATCCTTTTCACATGATAAAGTGTATACTATTGCCAGCACCTACAGAATTCAGTCATGCTCAGTAGACTTGCAACAGACTGAAGGAAAGAAGTATAACCTAACTTGATTTCCACCCTCTCCCCGCTTACCAGTTTCCATCAGGTGCAGATGCCATTGTTACTCATAAATCATTGGCAGTGTAGGTCAATTGAGATCTGTATGTTACATTTCTTTGTCATTCGCTCCCTTCATTCTTACATTTTTTTAATTGCCCTATTTTTGGTCTTCAATTTTTTGTTTATTTGCTTTGGCCTAATCTTCAAGTGGTTCTTGTAATGGACTCATAATAAGCAGTTTTCTGGTTTGAAATACACACACATATGCAAAGAACATACATTCTACTGCGCTCAAAGGAAATAACAAGCTGTGTAAATGGCTGAAAATTCCCATTCCCTAGTACAAGAGCTTTTGAGCCACAGTGAATGTGAACTTATTTTGCTATGAGAAAAGTTTTCAGATTGTTGCTCATAGGGATAGTTCACCTCAAAATTATGCTGTATTTCAAACCTGTATTAATCCATGGAACACAAATGGAAATGTTTGGCAGAATGGAAAACTAAAATTAAACATTCTGCATAACATTTTGGAATTCTCATCCAAATGTTAAATTCTGTATTGCAGGGGAGAAAGAAAATCATATGGGTGAGTAAATGATGAGAATTTTAGTGTAAGTTATTCCTTTAAGAAACACTTTGCAAATCAAGAGCAATTGGCTGCCATGTTTTCTGATTAATGTATTGTGCATTATTGGTGATGCATCATGGCTGTTGTTGTGTTTTCAGCAGATTGGTGTGCAAGGTCAGTTGAGGGACTGCAAGCGTCACTGCAATGTAGCGATTTCATAATTAAGCATACATCATAAGGCACAATTCGGTAGCAGGCAGCTGGCGCATACATGCTTTCCTTGCATACTGACCTGTAGTTGAACTACGTATATGTGGTATACTGCCCCCTGGTGAGAATTTTCACACCGTCAGGTCAGGAAAAAGGGCTAATGTGAGCAAAACATCCCCTTTGGCCCAGATCAGGTTTTAAACGAGTAGATTACACAACAATATAAAACAATAGCATATGCAGAGAAAATGGCTAAATATGTAGGTTTAAATTGCTGATCTATGTTTATCATCATCAAAATGCAGCATTAGGATGGAGTTGAGTCACTCGCCTACATCTGCCTGGTCTCTTCGTCATCGACCCTCTGCCACGGCCCCTGGCACCATCTACTTCATCCTAATTAAAATTAATAATTGAAAATAGGAAATCGATGGGTGCAAATTAAGTGCTGCACGAGTGGGCTTTATTGGGTTGACATTGTCTCAAGAGCAACGGTTGTTGGTCACTGTCTATCTCACATTTGTCTCATGTATATCCATCTCATGTATCTTTTTCTCTCAGTCCACCTTTTCTAGGTGGAGGAAACATAAAAGTGCCTTCTTGTTTGTTAATCTTCTGCTATAGAAATCTTGAGAATAGCTTATAGTTTTCCCATGGGAGAAGTGGAAGATAGAATTATTAATTAGGTAAAGCAACTGCCCGTGTAACAATCTGCTGAGGAGGACACTTCTGACTTTTGTTGAATAAGCTACTGGTTTGCCGCACTAGGTCATGGCTTTTTTCGAATTATTCACGAGTGCAATAATGACCCAGCTTGTGCCTGCATCAGTCACTGAAAAGATCCCTGCACCTCCACCCTGGCAAAAAGATACTGCGATCAGGTAGTGGCATCCCTCAGTTTGCCTGTGAAAGGTCTGTACCGCAGTATTGAATAGAAGGTGACTTCTCAGGGCTGATATTGATCGAAGATCACATCTTCGATATATCTTGAACAAATGACCCAGTTGAATACACAGGGGAACATCTTTTCTAGATACCGATTAGTTAGTACTTAATTTGATATGGATATCTTTGTCTAGATCTAAATTACCCTCTTTGAGCACAACATGTTCAAGAAGCTGATATTCAAGGTTCAATTATGTAATTTTGTTATCTTTCTCATTTCCCCATGCAAAGTAAGATGATTTGTACAAAACATGTAAATAAAGTGGCTCATGCTCTGTTTGTTTGAACATCAAGCAACATTGGCTCAATCAATGGTGTGAGTTTTGACAGGACTGTCTGACCGACAAAGGAAAAGGGGAAGGAAACTTTCTTGAAAACAGTTATTAGTTTTGGAATTTCTTTTGGGGGACACAATTATTCAAATCGTGAGATGACAAATTTGAACCCAAACGAGCAGTTGTTATTTCTGCCTATGAAGAGCATTGCAATAAAGGAGAAGTACAATAAGTCTCACATCTGCTTTGCTATTGCCAAGTCATGAGCACTAAATCTTTATAGCGGGATACAGTACCATGGATGCATTGTCAGGGTATTGCAGCACTATTTATTATTTCGTGATTTTTTTTTTAGTTTAACGTTAAACAAAGACAGCAATTATACCTATTAACATACACAAGTTTGTTAAAGAATTGTTCATGTACTGCAGGTACTACAGTATAATAGATAAAAAAAAATACAAAACACTTAAGTCTTTACATGTGAACCATAACACAGTGTGAATTATAGAACAAAATGACATGACATCAGCACATCCTTATGCTACATGGCTCTCTTGATGCTTTGGCTGACAGGTCCCATGCTGTTGTTCTCTCCTGGGGAAAAGGAAACATATAGCAGGGGCTTGTCTGAGACAAACTAGGGTCGGAGGGATGCCCCAGTCCATTGAGGCAGCTTTGCAGCTGCAGTGCAAATACCCCCCCCCCCCACCCCCCCGTTTTTACAACTCAGCACAATCCACTCCTCATGACTATTGGCAGTTTCTTCTATATATTTAGAAAAACATCCATCAGCTCCCCACACCAGATAATGCATCCCAAATTCCCTGATGTATCCCTAATTCATTCTTGAGTTGACTCTTACAGCGTGCTAATAAACAACATAGTGATAATTGTCAGTGGAGTTCTAGAGGGCACACTGGGTCATTTGATGGCGAGAACATCGGCAGCTTTTACAAGTGTAAGTTTAACAGCATGTCCAGTAGACATTTATCATCCCAGTGTACCAAACAATTGTCACTTTTGACAATAAAGGCCATGTTTACAAATGTATTAAAAAGAGCTATATTATGCCCGTTCATCTGATGAAAATGGTATGAGAGGTAATTTTGGTGCATTAGAGGAAAGATGCAGTATATAGTATTTGTGGGCATTTGCTTTTGGCGATTTCAAGTGGTTTACGATGACTATTTTTTAGGTTACAAAAAGGGTATTATGCTATAAATGTGGTTTGAGGATATATTTTTAGTGTCCCCATAATTTAAAAAAAAAAAAAAAAAAAAAAAAAAAAAAAAAAAGCATTTTAAAATGCAGAAAGTTTTTGTGAGGGTTAGGTTTAGGGGTTGTGTTAGGTTTAGGGGATAGAATCTATAGTTCGTACAGTATAAAACTCATTATGTCTATGAAGAGTCCTCATGATGATAGCTGCACCAACATTTTCTTGTCATTTGTTCATTTTAATATGTAGTCTATTCAGTTGGTAAACATTTATCCATATAAATGATGCAATATAAAGAGGATTTGAACAGCGATGAAACACTTAAGATGTTTTACATTCATACAAGCAGACAGAGAAGTACGTTTTGAAGTTTGGAGCAGCGGAAATATAAATAACCCTTGTGTAATTTGTCATGTGAACATTTAGCTTTATGCCAAGCTAAAAAGCCATGTCTAGTCATTTTACATGCACCTGTTACCAGGCATGATCACATATTTTTATCATGAAAATTCATTGTTTTCTCAAGTAAGATCTTTGATATTAGAGCAAAAATCATATTCTTGATGAGAATTTTTGTATTGCTTTTCTGTAAAAAATAGAAATTTGATTTATCTTATTTTAGAAACTAAACACACAATTTTTTTTTTTTTTCAGAGATTGTATTATTAACATGTGTATTTTGTCTTACTGTACTGGCAGAATTTTTATAGTCAAAACAAATGAAAAAAAAATCTGACAGTGCTGAAGTAATCCAAAGTATTTAGATTACATTACTAACCTTTGGTAATCTAACAGAATACATTACAAATTATAGCATGTATTCTGCAGTGGACTACATTTAAAAGTAACCCTCCCAACCCTAATACACAACACATAAATATACACACACGGCTAAAGCACTGTGGCAGAAATCACACATCCACCTTCCACGGATCATTTGCTTTAAACTGAAAATGTATTTACCATTTAAACCCACATGACTTTCTTCCCATATACATTTTGGATGGATGGCAGACAGACTCTTTAAAAAGGTTCCAAAAAGGGTGTTTTGTGGCAATGCCATAGAAGAACTTTTTTTGGTTCCACAAAGAACCTTTCAGTTCCAAACAGGTCTGAAGAATCTTTTTTTCACTGCAAAGAACCTTTTGTGCAATGGGAACCTTTCAGTTCCAAACAGGTCTGAAGAATCTTTTTTTCACTGCAAAGAACCTTTTGTGCAATGGGAACCTTTCAGTTCTAAACAGGTCTGAAGAATCTTTTTTTCACTGCAAAGAACCTTTTGTGCAATGGGAAGGTTCCATGGATGATAAAGGTTCCTCATGGAATCATGCATGTGTAAACGGTTCTGCTCAATCTGCTCCGAACAGAATTTGGGGTCTCAGGCATAGGAGTTGAGTGCGCTAACGAGAAGGCTAAAAGGCGACAGCCTCGTCTAGCATCAGTCGCTAGTGCGCCTCTTGAGGCCAGGTGGAGTGAGGTTTACACATACCGCACAGCTATAACATACCAGCTGGCTCCCGTTACACTCACCCACCTAAAATTCACTCCCATCCATGTCACGGCACCTCTGTTACCGGTCTTGCTTGACCTGCTCCGAACAGGATTCGAACTGGCATCTTCAGCATGGGAGGCGGGCGTGCTAATGAGGAGGCTAAAGGCGACAGCCTCAAGTGTCAGTCGCTAGTACTCCTCTTGACGTCAGGTGGTGAGTTTTACACATAGTAGCTCACAGCGATCACATACCAACTGGCTCCTGTTACACATGCTGATAAAGAACCTTTATTTCTAAGAGTGTAGACAGATGGATGGAAAGATGGCAGACAGATAGATAGTCAGGATTTGAACTGGTAATATCAGAGCACAAAAGGGTTTGCTATTCACAATGTATTTTAATACAGCAAATATTCATTTTTTATTTTGTAAGCAGTTTAACAGTGCCTTAATGGTTTTCTGTATAACCTGTGCTCTGACAAATACAATCTACTGGCACGAACTCGCTCTAAACGTCACTGAGGCATAGAGACAGACTTGAGTCACGTAGCTCACAGCGCTATGACAGTGACTCAAAGTAATTAAGACACTGTCATGAAAGGAAACTCCAATCCTGTATTCATCATGGCTTAGCAGAGATGATCTCAAACAGAAGAGTTCAGCTGTCAAGGTTTAGGATCTTCATATATCTGTAATTGTCTTAACCACAAATGCTAAAACTTGTGTGAGAAGGGTTGACTGGTGTGTGTCCCTTCAATGCTGGAGCTCTAATTAAAAGGAATGGGCTGGATTGGGTGCAAGGAAGTAGTAATTGGCCATGGAGGCACTGTGTGCTGTGATGGAGACACAGTGCTGTAATCAGGCTCTTGTACTGTGTTTCCTATTACACTAACTGATTCAGGAACCCTTGACCCTGTTTCAAACCTTTAGATGGCTACAGTCTAACTCTTTTGGTTAAAATTCCCAAAGTTTTTTTTAAAAGAATTGTACACCAAAAAATAAAACAAAACTGTAATTATTTACTTACCCCCCTGTTACTCCAAAATCGTGGGGCCTGCGTGTTGTTGTTTATTTTATTTTTTCTGTGGAAAACAAAAGGGGAATTTTGGGGGAATTTTCATGCAGCTCTTCTGTATACAACTTTTAAGCTCCAAAACATACCCAAAAATTGTGGACTTCACTCATTGAAGATCTTGCCCTCCACAGTCTACAATATAAAAAAAAAAAAATTCCAAAAGGAAAACTAGCATTATCTCAGTCTGATATTGCGTAATTTACTCTGATTTATGGGTTCTTGAATACAGTTTATTATATATTTTTTTTAAAACAAGTTCATTGCTGCACGTTGTTGGCGTGCAGGCTCTGCTTGCACATGATGAAACGATGAGCGAGGAACCAGCTAAAAAGACCGAAATGGAGAATTTGGTTGCAAAAAGAAATGCATCGTCAGTTAAGTAGAAATATTTTAGCTACTGACAGGATGAACAAAAACTGGTACATACCGTGGGCACTGGCTCACTAACCGTGGTCGCTACCGCTGGTTGCGGCATGGAACCCCCCACCAGAAACAGAATAGGATGAGCCCACCCAAAAAAAATATTATTTAGGAGAGTTAAATAGAGTGGAGTTACCTTCGTGACAGGGGCCGTGGAATGCTGGAGGATGTCAACTTCGGGGGGGAGATTCAAAGTCCTCATCCTCTACAACCACAGTGAATGGTGAGCCGCAAAGTTTCAATGCCACCTTCACGAAGTTGCACAGCATCCATTGTGGACCCGCCGGAGGCAGCGCACTATTCAGACCAGCTCTGAAGGATGATCCCCAACTGGACGTTCTCCTTGTTCAAGGAGAAGGATTCTTACGGCTGGTATATCCATTTATATGGTTCAGTCCTTCTGTAACGTTTGGTGCCCAAGAAATGGAAGAGAGGAGACACAGGAGTAGAACCTTAAAATCGTTTAATTATAAACACTGGAGTAGAACATTCTCAGAAGTGGAAACAAATACACTCACAAACATAAAGATTCAAACATTACTTTTCAAGGACTGAACAAAAACAAAACAAAACAAGAGGGTATATATACACTTGGAAACTAATGAGGAAATGGAATACAGGTGGGGATTACAATGAACAGATTAAGTGATTAGGGCAGTGGACTCTGGGAAATGTAGTGCTGGGGAAAACTTCAAAATAAGAGACCTTGAACACAGCGGAGACAAACTGTGACAACCATCAAGCAAATGTTTTTTTTAAGTATTTTTAAGTTTTTAAGTTTTAAATTTAAGATATGTTATGTTACTTTTGTAAACCAATCAGGGTTGGTGTTTAAAAGATTACAATTCAAAGATGTTTATTGTTTACTTTTCTATTTTCAAAAAAAGAGGATTGTAATTTAATTTGTAATGTAATAAAATGTTAAATGACATATTCCATTCACATTAATTTCTTATTGTGATAATGAAACTTCCTCCTTGATGTAATGCTCTGTTTTAACATGCTTGGAGTACAGGGATAAAGCCTCACTTCTTCATTCACAAATGAGCCCCTTTATTTTAGGTAAGCAACATGCATTATTAATATCATAACATGTTAGATCATTGACTTAAGCCTGAATTTAAAGAGTATTACATGAATACAATGGAACCATGGTGATTATTATTATAATTATGTTATTATAATTATATTATTATAATAAAATGAACTACCCAAAATAAGTCAAAAAGTAAAAAGTCAAAAAAAAAAGAAAAAAGTCTTTTTTTAATTAAAATTTTCCATGAAGATGCAGTTCCCTACAATATCACCCCAATCATTCTAGAATAATTAATTATTCTCAAATAGAGCTATTCAAGTCATCTGGTGAAGTCATCCTGTATTTCTTATCGCAATATATATCGCAGAAAAACTAAATATCGGAATTTCAGTTTTTTCCAATATCGTGCAGCCCTACCCGCCATTGCAGCTCTCAAATCTCATTCTCTATTTATATACTGATTCAAGCGTGTTTCATTCAGCTACAACACTAACCAATAAACCACTGAACTTTTTCTGTCAATGGTGTCATTTTTCAATCATAACATGGACACCAGATTTCAGACCTTTAGCAGAAGGGAAGATGTGAATAGTAAAGTCTAGGTTACGTATGTAAACTCCGTTCCCTGATGGAGGGAACGAGACGTTGTGTCGAACACGCGACAATAGTGGTCTCTCTTGAGCGCCGAATATGCCTCTGATCTATGAAAATTAGCCAATGAGAAGTTGGCAGACAGTATTTGCATACCCCGTCCCCGGACATAGGGGTATAAAAGTGGGGAAATACGTCAAGTTCATTCAGGATTTTTCTGCGGAGCCAGAAATGGTCCGGCCACCACAGTGGCTCGGCTCAGCGATGTGTCCGGGAGGACACAACGTCTCGTTCCCTCCATCAGGGAACGGAGGTTACATACGTAACCTAGACATTCCCTGTCTGTCGCTCACTTCAATGTTGTGTCGAAGAAAAGACACTAGGGGTCCAATTTAAATCAGGCCATGCGCTGAGCCGTGTACGTGTTCTGCTGACACAGGAGCGGGCAGGTATTTTACGTGCAAAGGTGACCAGCTGTGTCAGACTGCACGTACCCTTCCCCAATGTCCCATAAAAGTAATCGGAATCCTTCTGGTTACCCTAAACAGGGGAACAAGGCGACGGTTGCCAACCCGGGAATGGGCCAAGCCTAGCCAGGCCTCTTTTCTCTCTATGTTTCTCCACATAGAGCAAGAAACGTCTGGAGCCCATACACACATCGAGGGAAGGGGGTCTTACCCAGTTTCCTATTCTTTCAGGGGGAAAAGACCCTCCAGAGACCACACCTGCCCGGAAGGGGGAGGTAAGAGTGGTGAATACATCACATGGGTTTCCATGCCTCAAGGAGGGGGGAGTTGATACAACACGGAGACCGGAGGACAGCTGGGACTGCCTAAGGGAGACGCGGGTCCACTCGTAAGGGGACCGTACCACTGAAAATACACACAGTGGGAGTATTCCAGTACAGGGTAGATTAAGTACCCGCAGTGGATCTGGTCGGCGAGTTCCTCCGCTGAACTGCGGACCCAAAGGGCTAGGGAGGAGTCATCCAGGGATCCGAATGAGTGGGATCTCCTGGGAGGGAAAGCGCACAGTTTTACCTCGGCCGAGGGAAAGGGCGCTAGGTGCAAGTGATGCACCCGGTCAGTCCGTCAGCGTTTACCGAGTTCTACCGGCTCGCACCTGAGAAAACACAGGACAATACTGACTCAACCCTGAGATTGTAGAATCTCACAAAGGTATTAGGTGTTGCCCAACCTGCTGCTCTACATGTGTCTGCCAGGGAGGTGCCTCTGGCCATTGCCCACGAGGACGCAATACTCCTTGTTGTGTGTGCTCGCACCCGCGGGGGGGGGGGGGGGGGGGGGGGCACAGACTGGGTGTGATAGGCCAATGAAATGGCGTCCATCCACGTACCGGACACGGCAGCGAAGGGGCTGGGTCTGCCCCCCCCCCCCAGGGCAGCGCTTGCAGGTTCACTATCTGGTCTCTAAAGGGCATGGTAGGAACCTTGGGCACATGGCCCGGTCACAGTCTTACAGTCACATATGTGTCTGCTGGACCGCACTCCAGGCAAGTGTCACTTTCAGAGAACGCTTGCAGGTCCCTGACCCTCTTGATGGAGGCGAGTGTAATCAGCAGGGCCGTCTTTAGAGAGAGGGCCTTGAGTCCAACTGATTCTAGCGGCTCGAAGGGGGGTCTCTGAAGGCCCACGAGGACCACCGAGAGATCCCAGGAAGGGAACAGGCCTGGCCGGGAAGGATTCAACCTCCGGGTGCTTCTTAGGAACCTGACGATTAAGTTGTGCTTACCCAAAGACTTGCCGTCTACTGCGTCGTGGTGGGCCACATTAGCAGCAACATACACCTTCAAGGTGGAATGGGACAGCCTCCCCTCCAGCCTCTCCCGCAGAAATAAGAGCACTGACCTAACTGCGCACCTCTGTGGGTCTTCAGCCCGGGAAGAGCATCAATTTGCGAACAAGTGCCACTTCAGGGCGTAAAGTTGCCTGGTAGAGGGGGCTCTGGCTTGGTTGATCATGTCTATGACGGCAGGTGATAGACCAGCTAGATCTTCCGCATCCTGTCCAGGGGCCAGACGTGGAGGTTCCAAAGGTCTGGGTTCGGATGCCAGAGCGTTCCCCGTCCCTGAGAAAGAAGGTCTTTCCTCAGGGGAATTCGCCAGGGAGGGGCTGTTGCGAGGAGTATGAGGTCCGAGAACCAGGCCGGGTGGGCCAGTAGGGAGCCACTAGGGTGAATTGTTCCTCGTCCTCCCTGACCTTGCACAGCACCTGTGCAAGAATGCTCACTGGGAGAAATGCATACTTGCACAGCCCCGAGGGCCAGCTGTGTGCCAATGCATATGCCCTGAGGGGAGCCTCTGTTCGGCATACCAGAGCGGGCAGTGGGAGGTCTCTCGGGAGGCAAACAGGTCTTCCTGGGCCTTGCTGAATCGTTCCCAAATCAGCTGGACCGACTGGGGGGTGAAGCCTCCACTCTCCACTGGGCAAGTGTTGTCGTGACAGCTCGTTCGCTACCACATTGATGTTGCCGTGGATGTGAGTGGCACGCAGCGACTTGAGTCATGTGGCGGGAGATGATGGCGCCATGCAGACGGCACCATGCAGATTTATGTAAGCTACCGCGGTGATGCTGTCTGACCTGATTAGGGCATGTTTGTCTCGAACTAACAGGAAAAACGTCCGCAGGGCAAAGTAAACAGTCAGCAACTCTAGGCAAGTAGTGTGCCAGCGTAGTGGGGCCCCATTCCAACGGCAACCCACCCCAATCTGGAGGCGTTGGTCATGACCAGGATGCGTCGGGACACCTGCTGCAAGGGTATTCCTGCCCGCAGAAAGCAGAGGTCTGTCCAGGATTTGAATGTTTGGCAGCAGGCAGTGGTGACCATCACACGGTGCTTGCCATGGCGCCATGCTCGTTTCGGGTCTCGAGTCTGAAACCAGTGTTAAAGTGGTTTCATTATGCATCAACCCCAGCTGCGCAACTGTTGCGGAGGATGCCATATGCCCCAGGAGCCTCTGGAAAAGTTTTAAGGGGACCGCTGTGCCCAGCCTGAAGGTGGCGAAGCATTTCAGCACTGACTGCGCATGCTTGTTTTGTGACACGTGCTGACATTGAGACTGTCTAACTCCATGCCGAGAAAAGAGATGCTCTGAACCGGGTCGAGCTTGCTCTTTTCCCAGTTGACCTGAAGCCCCAAACGGCTGAGGTGCCTGAGCACCTGGTCTCTGTGAACACATAGTAACTCTCGGGAGTGGGCCAGAATGAGCCAGTCGTCGAGGTAATTGAGTATGCAAATGCCGGCTTCTCGGAGCGGGACAAGGGCTGCCTCTGCGACTTTCGTGAAGATGCGAGGGGACAGAGACATGCCGAAGGGGAGGACTTTGTACTGTTATGCCTGGCTATCGAACGCGAACCGTAGGAAGGGTCGGTGTCGAGGCAGAATTGAGATGTGGAAGTACGTGTCCTTCAGGTCTACCACTGCGAACCAATATAGATGCCGGACGCAAGTTAAGATGTGTTTTTGCATGAGCATTTTGAACGGGAGTTTGTGCAAAGCCTGGTTGAAAACTCGCAAGTCCAAGAACGGTCGTAAGCCGCAGCCTTTCTTGGGTACGATGAAGTAAGGGCTGTAGAAACCCTTCTTCATTTCGGTTGGAGGAACAGGCTCTATCGCGTCTTTGAGTAAGAGAGTAGCGATTTCCGCGTGCAGGGATTTGGCCTGCTTGCCATGTACTGAGGTAAATCGGACACCCGCGAAGGGGGGCGGGGGCCTGGCAAACTTAATTGCTTAACCGAGTCGGATGGTCTGGGCCAGCCAGCGTGACGAGTTGGGAAGTAAAAGCCATGCATCCAAGCTCCGTGCTAGGGGCACAAAAGGGATGATTATTTTTGACGTTCACGGCGGGGCTTTGCAGTGGTGCGGAGCAGGTATTATGGCGTCAGGAGGCGAGGACGCGTCCCGAGGCTCTGGTGCTGAGAAAAGACTCTAAGCACTTACCTTGCTCCGCACACCTGGCAGGGGGCGGATTAGTGACTGAGGAGGAGGTGTGGTGGAGGTGTCCTCTAGACTCGTCAGAACCGGCCGGCCGGGGAACAGTCGTGGGGCTGAAGGCGGGGGGTCCATGTCCAGCATGAGAGTGCCGTGAGAACGGCATTTGCGGGCCAGTTGACCCAGAGACAAAGGAAATAGCTCTTTTACTGAGAATGTGGGTACCGCAACCCTGTCTAGGGGAAAATAAATTCAACAAAAGATTCTCCTCCCGGTCCTCCACCGGGGGATGGAGTGGTCTGCTTTCCAGCTCCGGAGCTAACGTCTTGGTCCCTTGATCAATCATCTCAGGAGCACCTGGGAGCCTTCCGGGTCCTTGAGGGGGTCCATGAGGCGGGGGGTGTCTGCTTCCTGCGGGGTACTCGACGCACAGGCTGAGAGCTGGGCCTGGGTTGAGGTGGAGCAGGATGTTTCTTGCCACAGGAGGATGCCCTCGGCGAGCAGACGGGGCATGGCCCATGGCGGCAGGTTTGCGGAAGGGTAGGATGTGCGAGATGGCCTCCATTTGCTTATTCACCGCGGAGAACTGCTGGGCAAAGTTCTCGATGGTGTCGCCGAAGAGACCGAACTGGGAGACAGGGGCGTTGATGACGATCCTGGACCAGGAGTGTGGCCATCGCCTGAGTGACTGCGCTGTGAACTTCATGACTCTGAGGGCAAGGTCAGTCGCTGAGCGCAGTTCCTGCAGCACATCGGGATCAGGGCTACCCTTGTGCAGATCTTTCAGTGCCTTGGACTGGAGGACTTGCAGGAGGGCCATGGCATTCAGGGCAGAAGTGGCATGTCCGGCGGCGCTGTAGGCTTTAGTGGTCAGTGAAGACATTGTCCTACAGGCCTTGGAGGGGAGCACAGGGCGACACTGCCAGGTTGTAGGGTTCCCGGGGCACAGTTGGAACGCAACAGCCCTGTCCATCTGGGGAATCGCCGTGTACCCATGGGCCGCTCCGCCGTCGAGGGTAGCGAGAGCGGATGAGCGGGTGGCTTTGTGACGAGTGGAGAGGGGTGCCCTCCACGAAGACGTCAGCTCATCATGCACTTCTGGTAAAAATGGGACCGGGGGGGTGCGGCTGTGATCAGCGCAGAGTCCCCAGTAACCAGTCATACAACCACGATGGCTGTGGGGAGGACGGAGGGCTCCAGTCCAGCCCCACGCTGGCAGGCAAGCATGCCGGACATCTGCGCATCAGCCTCAGCTCTCCGATGCAGCGGCGAGCTCATCCACGAGCTCCAGAGGATAGGCAGGCTGGCTGTGAGGTGAGCCGCTGTTGCCTCAAGCACAGACGGGAGTCAACGAGCATGCTGGGGGGCAGGTGGTCTGAGGGAGCGTACGGCGGAGCTGCACCCGCTGCCATCCCCAGATCGCCTCCATCGCCAGCCGCATCATCCTCAATCCCGTGGGAAGAACGAGCAATGCGGGGGACGGCTTTCTGTTGAAAGCGAGCCACGAGCCACGACCGCAACGTTGCCATGGTCATGCTCTCGCAGTGAGAACATTAACCATCCACAAATGCTGCCTTGGTGTGATCACTGCCCAGACACACGAGACAATGCCTGTGGCCATCTGAAGCGGAGAGTACTCTACCCCATCCAGGAACTACACAGGGGCGGAAAGGCATCTTTAAAAAAACGTGTCCTGAAAAGGACGTTCAACGCTGCTGTGTACTGCTCTTTTAGAGGAAAATACTCTTTTACGAGAAAATCACTCTTTTAATAAACTCTTTTAAGTTTCTGCGCTGTCGAAATGCGAAAAGCCACTGAAGTGCGCCGTAGTTCCAACAGTAGGGAAAGTGTCAGAGGAACAGGAATAGGTGTGTGACTCACAGCTGACTGCATGCACGACCATCGTCTCCGAAGAAAATTCCATATGTCCGGGGCAGGGTATGCCAATACTCTCTGCCAACTTCTCATTGGCCTTTTTTCAGAGATTAGAGGCATATTCGGCGCTCAAGAGAGACCCCTAGTGTCGCTTCTTCGACACAAGGTCGAAGTGAGCGACAGACGGGGAACTTAAATTTTGGCCTATATCTAACAACAATTTGGCCTATATCTAATAACAAGCTAATATGGCTTAAGATTACTTGGAAAATACTGTAGTTTTCAAATGTTATATTTGTGTTATATTTTGCTGTCAAAATATGATGGTTTACACTTTACAATTCCCTAATTAGCCAGTAATATTAATGTTTATTTAGTTATGCACAAAGATTTATGCAGCACCAAAATACATATTATTCTTTTCAATAATATTTGAATTATGCCTGCAGCTGAAAGGATACTACTTTCTTTGTAATGAGGATAGGGAGACTTGTGGGAGAACTTCAAGAACCAGCATTACAGATTTCTCAGCCTCAGTTCTCATGGAAATGTGCATGATGCTGCCCTACACTGAGATCTATCTGATCAGATCAGACCATTAGATTTTCCTGCTTATTAAAGTACAGTACACAAACTCACGCATGCAGCTTGTCTTTGATGCCTTTAGGTGCAAGATTGTGAAGGAGAGCATGGGTTGTCTCCCAATACACATCCTTTGATTAGCCTGTTAGTTCAATGCCAAATGCTTTTAATAGGGGTTGCTGTCCAGGTCGCCCGTTTTGTGTACTTACCAAGAAGTCTCTGCCCACACAAGCTCTCACTAATGTTCATTGCCCCATTGGGGGCCTCATCCACTTCTCCCTCATCTTTTCTCTGATTAGACTCATCCTTACAGAAGCTCCCCTTCAGACTTTAAACACAGAGAAATAAGACTAGGTGTGTTTTACAGCCTTGCCAATGGCACCAAGTGAACTCTGACTCTTTAATCATGACTAAATGCTGTCAGAGGGCCCATGAGTCAAGAAAAAATAAACGCAGAAGAGACAGGCCAAGAGATAATGGGCTTTAGGAGGCTGCTGAGGCATCTCGCCTTGGGGGAAAAGAGGCTTTGAGTCTTCAATGGTAAAGTTTTGAACAGCTTCTGAGAAAAAGACTTCTGCAAATTAAGCTCTGTCTAGATTTTCATTTTATTTGGCCTCCTCCACAGTGATTTAGAAGAGCTGCAGATGAAGAGGCAGTGTGGACTTTAAACTAAAGCATAGTGGATATGCAGTGTTGAATGGGAGGGAAACTGTTTGCGGCTCAGTGTGACGTGTCTTCGAAAGTGAGGCTGATTGGGAATTGATGAAGTCTGGGGGCAAACGGGTGCAGCAAAAAGCGGATTTGTTGTGTTTTTCTGCTCTTTTTCCTCTCATCAGCGTGGGGGAGCTGAGAGGAAAGTGTTGTGAGCAGAGCAGTCAATCAGCACTTCTGTCTTCACTGACCTCCCGCAGATTTCCTGCCTTTAATGCAGCCTGGTCATTTGTGTGGTGTGAGAGCTCATCCAACAGGAGAACGCATCCATGGCAGATTTACTCAAATCAATAATGTGCCTCCTGGCCTCTGTGAGCTGCTTAACGTGGCCTACTTTGCACATTTCGGGAAAGACTCGCCACGGTGCCAGGATGTTCCATGACCCCCTTCTGTGCCAGTCTGTCTTCTTCAAGTGCTGATCATTGACCTGGTGTTAGTCTGGCACAGACACTGGATGCTGGTGCTTCACAGTAAACAGTCCTCATTAGGTCTTATCCACTTTCAAAATGGCCTTCTTAGCTTGCTTTGCCAAGTGCTTGACATTCATGGTGTAGACTAGTGATTTAAGATCTGGGTTTGGTAACTGGAAGTTTGTACTATCGTGACCTATCACCATTGTGTTCTTGAGTGAGGCACTTAAATGAAATTTGCATCAAGGGGACTGTCCCTTTAACAAGTGTTTTTTGCATTGCTTTTGATAAAACCATCAGCCGTTTTACTAGTGTCAACACATGGAATTGCAAAAAACGTTTTCAAACAGGTTTTGTGAATGCCCGCCATGTCTATGATTGGTCGGAAAAACAGATACCCCCACCAAAAACACAGGCTATTGGTTATTGTTGCTGTGTCAAGATGGTCAGGATGCTCAAACAACCAGAGCAATGTTTTGATAGCCCCACAGATCCACAGCGATTCCACTTTTTGAGGAAATCAATTTCACGATTGATACAATTTCTAAAGGAATTTTATCTATGAAAAAAAGCAGTTTTTATACTAAATATTTTCTCCTATCCCAGCTTAAAGTGATAGTTTACCCAAAAATAAAAATTCATATTTCTATATGAAAATTTGTAATTTAATCATGTTGTTCCAAACCTGTATGATTTTCTTTCCTCCATTAAACACACATGGAGATATTAGGTGAAATGACAATTTTCATTTCATCTTTTATTTCATACAATGTAAGTGAATGCTGACTGTGATTGTCAGTCCATAACAATCTGCCTAATTTGTAGAGGAAACTGTAGAAAAGCCATGTGTACATGTGTGTGTGGGGGGGGGGGGGGGGGGGATTTATAGCATCTCTGAGCTACTGGCTGCAAGATTAGTTACTTGCTTGCAAAATCACCCATTTTATTGATGGAGTTTTCCTCCATCATGATATTAGCGTGTTGATAATTTCGAGTGAAGAGAGGGCAGAATGTAAATAATCTATGCTTCAACTAATCCCCACTCTCAGTGGGATTCACTTGTATTGATAAACACTGTGCAAAGCCATATATTTCAGCATATGTTAATAAAATTCAATGTCTTCACAAATCTAGTGATTTGCCAATTCTAGGATTACAGGTTGCCAGTCCACGTTCTGTTGCTCAGGAATAAGTACAACCAAGGCGTTCTGATCATCAAGAGCTTCCTCCCTCAATTTTTGCTGGAGTATGGCAGCATTTTAGGTAGAAGAGTCTCCTTTCTGTGCCTGGTGTAAAAAGCCCCTTTTCTTCTCCTCTGGGTTTCAGGTTGTGAAAGTGGTCACTGGGGGCCCCACTGCAGCAACCGCTGCCAGTGCAAGAATGGGGCCCTGTGTAACCCCATCACTGGAGCCTGTGTATGCACAGACGGCTACCAAGGCTGGCGCTGCGAGGATCAATGTGAGCCTGGCTACTATGGCAAGGGCTGCCAGCTGCAATGCCAATGCCTCAATGGGGCCACCTGCCACCATGAGACAGGGGAATGCATATGTGCACCAGGCTATATGGGCCCGATGTGAGTACCAGATATAAAGCCGTCTGGTTTGCAATGTAGGGTATATAAGGTATTTGCATTTAATTTAAATATAAATCGTATTGTATGTTGATATTATCAGAATAATATATATGTGTGTGTGTGTGTGTGTGTGTGTGTGTGTGTTTATTATATTTGTATAATAACAATATATATATTGTATAATATGATAACAATGTATAGACAGGACATTAATAACATGAAAAATTACTATTACAGTTTAAAAACAATTTTCTTAAAATACTTTAAAGAGTTCTCATAAAAAAATCCTCCATATGCTTGGCATTCTAGCTGATTCCACAAAAGCTCAATGAGATTAAGATCCATAAAACTGTTTTCCAAGTATTTGTTGTCCGATGTCAGTGGTTCTTTGCCCACTCTAACATTTTATTTTTGTTTTTCAAATGTGTCTTTTTCTTTGCAATTCTTCCCATAAGGCCTGCACCCCTGAGTGTTCTCTTTACTGTTGAGGACTTGTGAGGCATCTATTTCTCAAACTAGAGACTCTGATGTACTTATCCTCTTGTTTATTTGTACATCTGGCCTTCACTTCTCTTTCTTTCCTTGTTAAGAATGTAGTGTACACCTCTGTACACTCTGTCTTTTTGCCATTTTTTACCTAATATTGACCTTAAGACATGCCAGCCTATTGCATATTGAGGCAACTCAATAACAAACACAAAGACAATGTTAAGCTTCATTTAACGAACCAAATAGATTTCAAATGTGTTTGATATAATGGCAAGTGATTTTCTAGTATCAAATTAGCAATTTAGCATGATTACTCAAGGATAAGGTGTTTGAATGATGGCTGATGGAAATAGGGCCTGTCTAGATTTTATAAAAAATAACTTTTTTCAAATAGATATGGTGCTTTTTTACATCAGTAATGTCCTGACTATAATGTGTGATCAGTTGAATGCCACTTTGGTGAATCAACCAATGTCCATCCATAACAGCTAAATCTTTACATTAATCCAAACATTTGGCTGCCAGTATACCTGTCTGTCTGTCTGTCTGTCTGTCTGTCTATCTATCTATCTATCTATCTATCTATCTATATATATACTGTATATATATATATATATATATATATACAATATATATATATATGCGTGTGTGTGTGTGTGTGTATGTACTGAACATAGCTATATATTAATGGGGGGAGGGGGGGGGTCATACGGTTGTTGCTGCTGTTTTTATTAAAGTAACAATACACTCAAGTCTAAAAGTTACAGTGATTTTATCATGGATAATGGCGCTGAATGCTTTGTGTCGTGCCCAAGAACACTCCTTTCTTGTGGTTAAATCACTGTAAAGTGCAGCGTCTCTTGGCTCATTTCTTTAATCTACATACTATATAATTGTTCCTTGTCTATATTAATTGTAGCAAAAACACTGTGAAGTACTTGTGAGAGTACATTCAAATTTCAAGTTTTTGTTCATAAGTCTTTGAACACTTGTGTTTTATGTTGCAATCCCATGCAACGACTGTCTGTGTTTCATGTGTTTGCTCCTGTGGTTTGGTAGCTGTGGAGAGCGCTGTCCCTCTGGAAGCCACGGGCCACAGTGTGAGCAACGTTGTCCTTGTCAGAATGGAGGAACCTGCCATCACATCAGTGGCGAATGCACCTGCCCAGCTGGATGGACGGTAAGAAACTGCACACTGGGGGCCGAATGAGTGTAAACGTGAGGCACAGAGGGAAAGTGACTGAGAAAAAAAATACAGAAAAGAGACAGTGGGGAATAAGGATGAGACAGATGAGAGGACAGAGAGTGAAGGGGAGTAAGAGGGCAAACTTCTGAAATGATGGAAGAGGTGAATCTCAGTTAAAAGGAAGGAAGGAGAAAAGAGCGTAATTAGAGGGTGAAAGGGAGGGTTATGTGAATAGAGGGAAGAATAAATACTTTTAGAGGTAAATGAAGTGGAGTGGAGGAGAATCTGAATGGAGATTCATGGACAAACCTTAAAAGGGAATAAGATGCCCTGATCTACAGAGAGCCTCACAGAGCAAGTGGCATTTTTATCTTGAAGCAAATCGTGTGAAGTTTGCTGAGCTTCATTACTGCTCTCTTTGCATCATCAGACATTCTAAACATAAAAAAGCATGCTCTTTTGAAATAAAAGATGTCAGTAGTATGTAGGATTACTCTAATCGTTCACAATGCAAAGTTCCCTCCCCAGTTCACTCAGAACTCCCTGCTTAAAAGACCAGTTTCAGGGAACATTGCCATGTTGGTTCAGGCTGGTTTATGCTGGTTTTGTGCTGGTAAAACAGGTGGACCAGCATAGCCTGGATGTTAACAAGTATAAACACAATGGGACCACAGCGCATCATAATGCCCAGGAAGGAGACGCATTCTGTCTCATAGAGATGAATGTAATTTGGTGAAAAAAGTGCAAATCAATCCCAGAACAACAGTAATGGACCTTATGAAGATGCTGGAGGAAACAGGTAGACAAGTATCTATATCCACAGTATAACGAGTCCTATATCAACATAACATGAAAAGCTGCGCAACAAGGAAGAAGCCAATGCTCCAAATCCACCATAAAAGAAGACAGATTACAGTTTGCAAGTGCTCATGGGGACAAAGATCTTACTTTTTGGAAAATTGTCATCTGGTCTGATGAAACAAATATTGAACTGTTTGGCCACAATGACCATTTATATGTTTGGAGGAAAAAGGGTGAGGCTTGCAAGCCAAAGAACACCATATAAACCGTGAAGCATTGCATGGCAGCATCATGTTGTGGGGGTGCTTTGCTGCAGGAGGGACTGGTGGACTTCACAATATAGATGGCATCATGAGGAAGGAAATTTATGTGATTAATGTATGTATATCAAGACACCAGCCAGGATGTTAAAGCTCAGTCGCAAATGGGTCTTCCAAATGGACTGGATTGTGGTAAAATGACTTAAGGACAACAAAGTTCAACCATCAGATCCTTCTCTCCACCCTCTCTCTGGGCATCAGAGGAACTGTGCTTGACTGGTTGACCGCCTATCTCTCAAATAGGTCCTTCAAGGTAGCCTGGAGAGGTGAGGTATCCAAGCCACATCAGTTACTTACTGGGGTACCTCAGGGATCAGTGTTTGGGCCACTTCTCTTCTCCATATACACAACATCACTGGGACCCATAATTCAGTCACATGGTTTCTCTTACCACTGCTACGCTGACGACATGACACTCTACTTATCTTTTCAGCCCAACGATACCACAGTGACTGCTCAAATCGCTGCCTGTCTGGCAGACATCTCGGACTGGATGAAGGAACACCACCTGCAACTCAACCCAGCCAAGACCGAACTCCTTGTCTTTCCAGCCAACCCTGCTGTTGAACACATCACTGTGCAGCTGGGTTCAACTACAGTATCGCCTTCCAAAACGGTCAGAAATCTAGGGGTAACCATCGATAACAAGCTAAATTTCACAGACCACATCTCAAAGACTGCAAGATAATGTAGATTTACACTCTATAATATCAGGAAATAAGACCTTTCCTCTCTGAACATGCCACACAACTTCTTGTTCAGTCACTTGTCATAACTAGACTGGACTACTGTAACTCTCTCATTGCAGGCCTTCCTGCATGTGCAATTAGACCTATACAAATGATCCAGAATGCAGCAGCACGTCTGGCCTTTAATGAACCAAAGAGAGCACATGTTACACCACTCTTTGTCTCTCTCCACTGGCTGTCTGTTGATGCGCGTATTAAATTTAAGGCTGTGATGCTGGCATACAAAACAATAACTGGGTCTGCTCCAGCATACCTAAAATCATTTATGCAGACCTACACTCCTGCCAGAAGCCTGCGGTTGGCTAAGGAACATCGCCTTGTTGTACCGACACAAAGAGGCACCAAAAAACTTTCCCGGACTCTCAGTTTCATCGTACCACATTGGTGGAATGACCTTCCAAACTCCATCCGTGAAGCTGGCTCAACGGCTAAAAACACATCTTTTCCAAGAGCACTTAACCAGTCACTAAGAAAAAAAATAAAATAAAATTCGTGTTGCACTTAAATCTGTTTTGAATGCTATTCTGATGCTCGTAAAACTTTGTAGTATGACACTTTTCATACAAATGTCTCCTTAAGATGATTCGCTTATGTTTTCCTCTTTTGTAAGTCACTTTGGATAAAAGCGTCTGCCAAATGAATAAATGTAAACGTAAAGTCAAGGTATTGAAGTGGCCATCACAAAGCCCTGACCTCAATCCACTAGAAAATTTGTGGGCTTGTGGAAGGCAACTCAAAATGTTTGACCCAAGTTAACAATTTTAAGGCAATGCTACCAAATACTAACAAAGTGTATGTAAACATCTGACCCACTGGGAATGTGATGAAAGTAATAAAAGCTTAAATAAATAATTCTCTCTCCTATTATTTTGACATTTCATATTCTTAAAATAAAGTAGTGATCCTTCGTGACCTAAGACAGGGAATGTTTTCTACAATTAAATGTCAGTAATTTTGAAAAACTGAGTGTATGTCAACTTCTGACTTCAAATCTATATACACATCTTGATATACATCTATTGTATATCAATGCCTATTCAGTATTTAGCAACTTTGCCCACCCTGATGATAAACAGTGTAAACTATGTTTGTTCCCAGAACTTAGCCAATCATAACAAAGGTCAATGATAGAGCTGTATCCAATAGCAAAAACAGCCTGATTAATTAGGGCTAGAAAGGCAGTGGAAAATGATCAGGTATATCTAAATTTGTAATCTTGACTAAAATTTAAGTGCTTTTTAATGTATTGAAAATGACCCTTTTTACCCTCATGCTCTGTTTCTGTTTGGCCATTTTGAGAACTCCAAAATATACTTATTGGGAACCCATTTGTAAACATTAGTTAAAAGCATTAGTTCACATGAACTAACAATGAGCAACACTTATTAGGCATTTATGAATCTTAGTTAATGTTAATTTCAACATATGTAAAGAACATTTTTTTAAATCAAACGTTGTTTGTTAACATTAGTTAATGCACTATGAACAAACATGAACTAACAATGAACAATTGTATTGTTGTTAACTAATATTAACAGAGACCAATAAATGCTGTAAAAAATATATAGTTAATTGTTTGTTCTTGAAACCTAATGCATTAACTAATGTTAACGAATGAAACCTTATTGTAAAGTGTTACCTATATATTAATACTTACTTACTGACATCGCGGCATCCGGTTGATACTTCATGATTTTTCATAATCTTGGAAACTTGTCCTCCATTAAACATTTGTATTTTCAAATGTAAACTCTTTCTCCACCTTCTTGCATGACAGGGGTCTGTGTGTGCCCAGCCGTGCCCATTCGGCAAATATGGCATAAATTGCAGCAAGGATTGCTCGTGCCGCAATGGAGGATTATGTGACCATATCACAGGACTGTGCCAGTGTATGGCAGGATACAGTGGCCACAGGTAAACGAATGCACTGTGGCTAGATACAGTGCCATCAGAGAAACTCAGTTATGATTTTTTTTTTTCTGTTCATGACAGTATAGGTTGTTTCCATTTTGATCTCTCTATGTCCTTCAAAGCTGAATTTTAAAAGTTTCTATGTTTTTTTTATTTTTATTTTATTAACAATTTTTATTGATTCCATTCACAAATTAAATAAACATAACAGAAAATACTAAATAAAATTATAAATGTAAACCCCTCCCCCCTCATCGAGCATGTTAACCTCCCTCACAATCCCTGACCAGCAGAAAGGGGACTGATTAATGCATAATTTTGTGTTCAGCCATATGCTCAAGGCAACATTTAAATAAATGTCTGAATTAAACACTCTGTCCATACCGAATGCAAATGCAGGGTGTAACTTAACTTCTCCGGTTAGTTTAATAGAAATGCTTTGCAATGGTGAAATAGGGGCAAGAACTTCCTGTTCAATACAAAACCAGGGAGGGGCTCTCTCAGGTGTAAGCGACCAATGAGCCAAATATCTGAGACCAAACACATAATAATAAAACAAAATCTTTGGTAGGTCTAGCCAACCTTTGTCAATCAGCCTATGCAAATTACTGAAATGTAATCTGGGACATTTACCATTCCAAATGAAGGACTTCGCTATGCTATCAAATTGCTTGAAATAAGAGAGGGGGCCATCTACAGGGAGAGATTGTAGCAGGTAATTGAATTTTGGAATACAATTCATTTTAATAACATTAACCTTCCCAATCATAGATAAATGTAATGAAACCCATCTACTTACATCACTCAAAAACCTTTTTATTAAAGGGTCAAAATTAACTCTAAAAAAAATCACACAAATTTGCTGGGAAAGAAATATCCAAATACATAATGCCCTGTTTGGGCCACTGGAAGGCGCCCGGCTGAAGAGCCATTACCGGGCAGTACGCTGTCATAACCAAAGCTTCGGAATTAGACTAATTCAATTTGTATCCTGAGAACTTAGAAAAGGAATGAATAATTATGTGGCAAGGCATAGATCTAGTGGGGTTGGAGACGAATAATAAAATATAATCTGAGTAAAGCAAAAGCTTATGCGCTACACCACCCAACACCCCCCCTGGAAAATCAACCTTCCATCTTACATTTTTCAGTGTTAACATTCTTACTCCTATCCCAGCTTAAAATGCAGAGAGAACAGTAAGTAAGCCATTTGTAGGTTGATTTCCCAGAAAAGTGTAAACACTGTGGCTCTGTGGTATTATTAAAATATTAAAGACACAGCAACATTGGCTCAACCAATGGCATGAGTTTGGGCAGGGCATCCTGTTTGATCAATGGCAGGTAGGGGAGTTTTTTTTTGTTTTAACAATCTTTTTTTGTTTGGCTACTCTAGTGGTGCAGAAATTACTCACTTGTCTTTAAAAGAAAAGCACAGTATATTAAAATGTATGCAACATTTGGTGATAGATAATTGATGATTATGAATTTTTGTTTACATTCCCTGTGTCCATTGATCACCACCCACCATATAAGTGTAACATTCATTCATTAATTCATTCACCTCAAGCTCTGCACAACTCTTTTAAGTTTCTTCTTCCCATTAATTACCAGTAATAGAGCTTTATTAGGATCCAATTGAGATTGCTGGATGTCTTTATTTCCCTGTGTCAGTTGCAGCACCTTAAGGTTTATTAGCATACTAAAGTGATTGTCTGCAGAATGAAAACTCTTCCATGACAGGCACTTGTTATCCTCTGATATTTAACAAAATTGCCCTAATTTATTTAGTCTGTGACAGGTGAATTAACCCAGCAGGAATAATCTCAGATTACGTTTGCATCTCCTCCCAATCCTTCTCATACCTGTCTCTCCTGATACAAACGATGCGTGTGTAATTTCAACATGAAACATGCCTAGTATGTTTTATAATTTTATTGAGCTATTTATCTGTCTCGTAATGGTTTCTTTGGACACTCAAGATTGATGCTCTGCCAGGATTGTATATTTAAGTTTTTGTGAAAGTCATTGTTCCTTAAGTCATTTTGCTATACAAAAAAGAGAGTGGGCCCAGGTCTAATTGTATTCACTGTAATTAATGGCTGCTGTCTCACTTTGCTGTTGCCCCGGAGGCAAAGCCAGAGGACTGATGAACCAAAGTAACAAAGAAGATGTCTTGATCCTTAGATTAGAATAGCTCTGTAGTCCACTAAGGGTCTGTTCAGACATGAACGGCGTAGGGCAATGAATAGAATGCAGATGTAGTTGAAATTCTTTTTACTTGACACGCTGTCCTAAAAGCATGATGCTCGTGCAAGAGATGCTGAAAAATGCAGAGCTGGAAGATGTGACAATATAATCAAAGACATTAGTCTAGCACAGTCTGTTAACATGGAAAAACAACTTAAAAACAGCGCAAAACTTGTTCAATTTGAATGGCCCCTAACTCTGCCAGTATTGTTTTGAAGAGCACTTTTTTTTCTCTTGGAAACACGTTTGATTATTTTAGCTACGCTCATTACTAACAGGTGCATAAAATCAAGCATATAGCCATTCAATGAGTTTAAGTAGAATGGTACGTACCAAAGCAACCCCTTTGTTCACAATGCAACTCACAATGCGAGGTCCATAAAGAAATTGTTTACTGATTCTGGTGTGGAAAAAACTTGACATTTGGGGTGAATTGGAATGCCCATGGAAAGCCTTCCCCAAGTAGAGGCTGTTATAGCCACAAAGGGAGGATCAACTCCCTATTAATGCCCATGATTTTTAAATTAAATGCTTAACAATCACATATGGGTGTGATGTTTGGGTGTCCACACACTTTTGGCCCTTTGGCACATCAATTTGCTATATATTGAGTGTGCTGGGTCCCCTTTTCTCTCTGTAAATAATGTTCCTCTTGAAATGTTCCCAGGTGCCAGGAGGAGTGTCCGGTGGGCACCTATGGTCCTCAATGTGCTTTTCACTGTGACTGTCAGAATGGGGCCAAGTGTTACCACATCAACGGGGCATGTTTGTGTGATACAGGATTCAAAGGGCCTCACTGCCAGGACAGGTTCTGTCCAACAGGCCTCTATGGTCTCATTTGTGATAAATACTGCCCCTGTAATGCCACCAACACACTCAGGTAAGACACACTATGACATGCAAACAGACTGAACCAGATTGACAAGTTTAGAATCAGTATTAGGGTCATTGAGTGAAAATGCTATATCAGAATATCGAGAAAACCAGAAAATCAACTGAAATGGTACATTTGTGTTAAAAATAGTAGACTGATTACCTTTTATTCATTTCAGTGATGTATGTACTGTATATATAAAACTCAGCAAAAACAGAAACATCCCTTTTTCAGGACATTGTATTTTAAAGATAATTTTGTAAAAATCCAAATAACTTTACAGATCTTGTTTGTAAAGGGTTTAAACATTGTTTTCCATGCTTGTTCAATGAACCATAAATAATTAATGAATATGCCCCTGTGGAACACAGGTTAAGACACTAACAGCTTACAGTTGGCAATTAAGGACACAGTTATAAAAACTTAGGACACTAAAGAGAGCTTTCTACTGACTCTGAAAAACACCAAAAGAAAGATGTCAGGGGTCCCTGCTCTTCTGCGTGAACGTGCTTTAGGCATGCTTCATGGAGGCATGAGGAATGCAGATGTGGCCAGGGAAATAAATTGTAATGTCCATACTGTGAGACGCCTAAAAACACCTGCACAGGATCGGTACATCTGAATTTCATCCCAGCGAGACAGATACAGGATGGCAACAACAACGGCCCGGAACATACAATACGTCCATCAGTGCTCAGACTGTATGCAATAGGCTGAGAGAGACTGGATTTATGGCTTGTAGGCCTGTTGTAAGGCAGGTCCTTACCAGACATCACCGGCAACAACGTCACCTATGGGCACAAACCCACCTTTGCTGGACCAGACAGGACTGGAAAAAAGTGCTCTTCACTGACGAGTCACGGTTTTGTCTCACCAGGGGTGATGGTTGGACAAGCACTTATCGTCTAAGGAATGAGCGGATTTGAAGGTGGAGGTCTGTCATTGTCTGGGGCGGTGTGTCACAGCATCATTGGACTGAGCTTGTTGTCATTGCAGGCAATCTCAATGCTGTGCATTACAGGGAAGACATCCTCCTCCCTTATGTGTTACCCTTCCTGCAGGCTCATACTGACAGGACCCTCTATCATGACAATGCCACCAGCCATATTGCTTGTTCTGTGCGTGAAGACAGGAATGTCAGTTTTCTACCATGGCCAGTGAAGGGCCCGGATCTCAATCCCATTGAGCACATCTGGGACCTGTTGTATCAGATGGGTGAGGACTAGGGCCATTCCCCCCAGAAATGTCCATGAATTTGCAAGTGCATTGGTGGACGAGTGGGTGACATCTCACAGCAAGAACTGGCAAATCTGGTGCAGTCCATGAGGAGGAGATGCACTGCTGTACTGATTGCTGCTGGTGGCACACCAGATACTGACTGTTACTTTTGAAGTTAACCTTTTGGAGCCATGCATGAGTAAAGAGCTTTTAGCTCCATTTGACAATTTTACTTAATTTGACTTGCAAGTAAAACAAATTAATACCTTTCAGCTTTAGCGTAGCACTTGCTCTTTATGGTGTCCTGTGCTTCATTCATTATTTCTTGGCAGAGGCTATTTGTACTAAGTTCAAAAAGTGGCAGATACTCTTACACCCCTGTTTAAATACTAACATACAGTATAGTGGCATCACTGCAGCATTTTTATGTGTTTATTTGGAGTCCCACAAACACCTTACACCAACCCCCAAACCTGCCTTACAAAAATTAACCATGGTTTTACTGCAGTAACCATAATATTACCATGGTATTTTTCTAGTAAAATCACAGTAACCACACAATTAAACATGGTTACTATTAACAACATGTAACTGTAGTAACACCATGGTAAGTACATCAGAACTATATAGTTTCCACCAAAACACATGGTTACTTCAATATTGCTATAGTAAACCATGGTTAATTTTATCCAGATCAAAACTTTCTCTCAACACCCTGACCTTCACTGTGACCAAATTAAATAGAGGAATCTCTTTTATTTATTACTTTTAGTATTATAGGAAATATTAAGAGTAGATACATGTAAAAAGTATGTCAAGAGGTGGCATTCGTACCCAGATCTCCAGCATTCAACACATACACATACTGTGGTCACACCCAGAGTTAATTCAGATGCACATGTTGGCACAGTTTGACATAAAATCCTGTTTTTCCACCAGACCATTGGAGCGCAAATAGTCACTTAGTTATCCAATCTCTTACTCCACTAAATATCTAGTTCAATGTCTCTGCCCCATCACGAAAAATTTAAATATGCCTGCCTTCATTTGATAAGCAGTTGACCCCAAATAAATCTGTTGTGGCTGTCTTGAGTTTGGTCTGAGCAGTGGTGGGCGGATTTATTGTAAAAAGCCTTTGCCAACAATATGGGCTATTTGCACTTAGTGTAAAAACAGACACACCGTTATTTCTTAGCTGCGTTCATGGCTAATGCAGTGTTAATGCCAGGTATGGGCAGATATGACCCTAAAACACTGGGGCTCATTACTACATGAAGGTGAGAAAAGAACACCCCATTCATCAGAGTGGAGCTCACAGACACCAGAATGAATGGACTCCAAATGGTTTTATTCTCCAGCTTCGGCTCCCTTGTTTCTGTTGTGCTTCTGTTTAGATCCTTCATACACAACATATCTTCAGGTATATTTGCACCTAATTTTCTCTCTCTCATTTTTTTTCAGTTGCCACCCTCTGACAGGTGAATGCTCGTGTACTGCAGGATGGTCAGGCCTACACTGCAATGAGACCTGTCCCCTGGGTTACTATGGAGAAGGATGTAGTGTGCCGTGCCAATGTGCTAATGGAGCAGACTGTCACAGTTTCACTGGGGCCTGTTTCTGTGCCCCAGGCTACACAGTGAGTCCATGTTTATCAATTATCATTGTCTGCATCCATTAAATTCTACTAAATCTTGCCAGGCTGAAATATTGTCACATGAATTTGACTGAGCATTAATGACTACAGTTGCCAATGTTTTGAATTGAAGTATAGTCTTTTTTGTTAAGACATTATAACATGGGTAGTATTAGACTATGTGTAATCTGGATCAAATAATCAGATTACAAAAACGAAGTATTTGTAATTAGATAAAAAAATTCAATGGGCTTAATCTGATTACAGTAACTTCTGTATGGATTACATGATTACAAATGGATGAAAAAATCAGTCTTAACTTTCAAAGAATCGCCATGGGGAAGGGGTCTCACGGACTGATGAAACACACATTGTTTCATTACATGTTTAATAATGTTTAATGAAATCCTAAGTGTGTAAAGAAGTGTAAATTGGCACTTATTACGCTTAGAAATGAGATTTTTATCAAAATATGCCATACGTAATCCAAAAGTTCATAATCATATAAGATTGCCTAAAAAGTGTAATCAATAAGATTACATTACTGATTGTACACAGCCATTCTAGTTGTCTAATGTGCACCAGTCAGTACCAGATGACATTTCAGAAATAATCTTCCCAACACTGCAGGCCAAGTACACACTACACACACTGCAACACCACAACTACACAATCAAACTCTGTGTGTTATCTGATTATTTAGCTGCAGTGTGTACGTGGCCATATACTGTACTGAATATATGACATATGAAGGTGGCAAAACTAATTGCATTATGGAACATTTCCAGTCAGCACATTCGTTGATCATTCTCTCAAAAGTGTCCTCATATTTAAAGCATTTAAAGTGTCAGCGAATATACAGTTTATTGCTTTGAAAATGATCTCTGTAGGGGTCTCTCTCTCTCTCTCTCTCTCTCACACACACACACACACAGGGAGAATGGGATCGAGGCTAGACTCTCAAAGTTCAGAAATGCTGCTCTGAATTACACAGCAGGTTCGGACTAAACATAAAGACCTTGACAAACACAGCAAGGAGAGCTGGATACAAGGACTCCAAAATAGATTATGATTTCTATGCAAGACTTCATATGACACAAATAACAAATAGTTTTTTTTATCTGTTTGGTTGCACACGGAACAGAATCTGCTCAGCTTTGTGCCTCCTGATAAACAAAGGAAATGCTTAAATGAAGGTGATGCGATGCAAGTAAGGAAATGAGAAAGACAGACAGAGAGATGATTAAATGAGTGACTGGAATTTATTCAGAGAGATATTAAAATAGATGACTTGTTCTTTTGCTCCATTGATTACTTCATTGGTTTGCTTATGTGCCTGTTCCTCTGGAAAAACAAATGTACACTTTTTTATTTTTAGACAATTTTTCTGTCTGGTTTTCCTGGAAAATATACAAACATCTCTTATAGAAGATACATTTATTTAAAAAGCAAAATCTAGATGATATGTATATATGTATAAAAATGTGTAATGTTTTTCACAGTATTTTGAATTACATTTATTGTTCTTACCCCATTGGCAAATTGTGCTTATCTTTTCTTTTTTAAGCATAAAGCTCACTTTGTATTCTACTAAAGCTAGTTGCTACTGGGGTAATAAAAATAAACTTAATTGAAAATATATTCTCTTAAGTTATAATTTACCCCAAAATTATGTAATTATATAATTTACTCACCCTCACGTTGTTCCAAACCTGGATGTCTCTCTTTCTTTCATGGAGCACAAAAGGAGTTGTTCAGTAGAATGGTAGCTTCAGTCACCATTCGCTTCAATTTATAGAAGAAAGAAGTAACAGTAATATAGATTTGGAACAACATGAGGGTGACTCAATTTTAATTTTGCTGTGAAATTTCACTTTTATTTATAATTGTACTTTGTTTTTATTATTGTAAGGATGTTTAGATACTTTTACTTGAAAACAAGACAAACATGATTCAGAAAATGATTTTTTCTGTAAAGAGCTAATAAATTGAGAGAAACCAAAACAACTGATTTCACTTCAGCTGCATAAGAAACAGTGAACATTTCGCAAATCAGAAAGTATGCTCCACAAAATAAGGACTGTATCGCAGATAAAGACTGGTATGATAGTGATGATTTAGACAGACACAGTACCAGGGGCTCATGGCCAACTCCTACCTTGGCTCTATCTGTAACCGTGTCCTGTGGCAGAACTACTGTGGCGATTTGAACTAGCAGGACTGTATCTTAATTTTCACCACCTGCCCTTTGTGCTGAATTTGAGGGTACTGCTGCCAGTTCTATTAAACACAGCTTGAGGAGCTATGGCCAAGATGTCTGAGTCGACAGAGATAGGATGGAATGGGGACATGATGCTCCATTTCCCAGCCAGCTTTTCCATTTGTGCCTATAGAACAACAGAGGTTAACAACTTGACCGCAGTCTGGTTGAAAACAAGAGGCATAATGACCACCAAAGAGAGTGAGATGTATGGGGGCAGAAAGGGAACATATATTTGCTTGAGCTGCTGGTACTGTGTGTATTGTGTGCGAGATGGCGAAAGTGCTAGTTGTACCTTTGTAAAAACACGTGCAGGTTTTTGAGTCGTTTGATCTCCAACCCTTTCAATGAAACTGTACTGGAATGTACAGATCCACTAGACCTCAATATTAGTAGATATTTTGGTGGCACTTTAAAATATCTTTCAGTAATAAATCTAAAAAAAAATTTAAAAAACACAGACACGTTCTAGTATAAATTAATATCCATCCATCCATCCAATCTTCAACCGCTTATCCAAAGTCGGGTCGCAGGGGCAGCAGCTCCAGCAGGGTGCCCCAAACTTCCCTATCCCGAGCCACATTTACCAGCTCTGACTGGGTGACCCCGAGGTGTTCCCAGGCCAGTGTGGAGATGTAATCTCTCCACCTAGTCCTGGGTCTTCCCCGAGCCCTCCTCCCAGCTGGACGTGCCTGAAACACCTCCCTAGGGAGGCCCCCAGGGGGCATCCTTACCAGATTCCTTCGACACAAAGGAGCAGCGGCTCTACTCCGAGCTCCTCACGGATGACTGAGCTTCTCACCCTATCTCTAAGGTAGAAGCCCGCCACCCTTCTGAGGAAGCCCATTCTGGCCGCTTGTACTCGCGACCTAGTTCTTTTGATCATGACCCAGCCTTCATGACCATAGGTGATGATAGGAACAAAAATTGACTAATAGATCGAGAGCTTTGCCTTCTGGCTCAACTCTCTTTTCATGACAACGGTGCGATAGAGCGAGTGCAATACCTGCCCCAATTCTCCGGCCAACCTCCCACTCCATTGTCCCCTCACTCGTGAACAAGACCTGAGGTACTTGAACTCCTTCACTTGGGGCAATACCTCCTTCTGAATATAATATATAAATAACTATATGAATGTACTTGTGATCTACATTAAAGGAATTGTTCAACCAAACATGAAAGTTTTCTCCTAATTACCCTCATGCCATCCCAGAAGTGTATGAAATTATTTTAGAAGAATATCTCAGCTCTGTAGGTCCATACAATGCAACTGAATTGTGACCAGCATTCAGAAGGTCTTAAAGGTCTTCAGAAGGTCTTTGCCTAAAACACATTGTAAACCACTGGTAATTGTAAAAATGTTGTGTCAGTTAACCTAAACAATTTGCATCTAAACCCTAAATCTAATGTAATTAAACTGTTTTAATTCAAGCTAAAAAAAAAAAAATCAACCAGACTGCATGAAAGTCATTTTTAAGGGTCAGTTCAGCTATGTGCTAACTTTTTCTATGTAGATTGATCTTTTTTTTTAATTTTTTTTAACGTAGATTCATGAACAAGATTATGAAATCTTGACCTCTTTAGACATAATTTATTTATTATTATTATTTTATTTTAGCCCCTTTCCTCCCAATTTGGAATGCCCAATTGTGTTTTGATCATGGTGGAGCAGTTATTCACCTCAATCCGGGTGGCGGAGGACAAGTTTCTGTTGCTTCCGCTTCTGAGACCTTCAATATACGCATCATACGTGGCTCGCTGTGCATGATAATCTCGTCAATGAGGAGGTTACCCCATGTGACTCTACCCTCCCGAGCATCCAGTTCAATTTGGTTGCTTAGGAGACCTGGCTGGAGTCACTCAGCACGCCTTGGATTCGAACTCACACCTCCAGGAGTGATAGTCAGCGTCAATACATGCTAAGCTACCCAGACCCCCCTGTTTAGACATAATTATAATATGTGGCTTTACAGAATGTTTAACATCTGAATATAAGACTTGTTGAGTTAGTGCTCTCAGTGCTGTGTAAGTGTATACTGGAGCATTCATGGGATCCCTGAGGTCATTTGTGAGCCAGACACTCTTTTACATCCAGCCCATTCACCAGTAAATTGCAGGTCGTCTGAAAAGTCGAACCAACAAACTTTCGCGCCCCACATACTCGCTAGTTTTAAGTCTCTTTTTCCGTGGAACAGAACTGCCATTGTTAGCAGTCTGGTTGCTGTCACTTTTGCGCAGAACAAAGATAACTGCACATAGATTGATAAAAAATTAATCCTCAGATGTAAGCTTTTCATGTGGGGAGAGAATGAACGAGTGTGGCAGATGGATAGATGGAGAGAATATTTGAAATAGGGAATGCAGTGGGGGAATGTGGGAGAGAGTGCATACAAGAAAGGAAAGTGTAGGAGTAAGAGAAAATATTGGAGACGATTGTACTGTATAAACGTGAAAGAATGACAGAGGGAGATAAATTATAACAGATTGAAAGATAGAGAGGAGGAAACAAAATATATATTGAGAGAGGCTCAGTCTAACGTTATATCCCTCTTGGTGCCCATGGCGTCCTGTGGCATATCTTATCATGTCTCCCGCTCAGACCTACAGTGTCTCACAAAAGTGAGTACACCCCTCACATTTTTATATATTTTCATGTGACAACACTGAAACACTTTGCTACAATGTAGTGAGTGTATAACAGTGTAAATTTGCTGTCTCCTCAAAATAACTCAACACATAGCCATTAATGTCTACACTGCTGGCAACAAAAGTGAGTACACCCCTAAGTGAAAATGTCCAAATTGGGCCCAAAGTGTCAATATTTTGTGTGGCCACCATTATTTTCCAGCACTGCTTTAACCCTCTCAGGCATGGAGTTCACCATAGCTTCACAGGTTGCCACTGGAGTCCTCCTCCACTTCTCCATGGCAACATCACAGAGCTGGTGGATGTTAGAGACCTTGTGCTCCTCCACCTTTCATTTGAGGATGCCCCACAGATGCTCAATAGGGTTTAGGTCTGGAGACATGCTTGGCCAGTCAATCACCTTCACCCTCAGCTTCTTTAGCAAAGCAGTGGTCGTCTTGGAGGTGTAATTGGGGTCGTTATCATGCTGGAATACTGCCCTGTAGCCAAGTCTCCGAAAGGAGGGGATCATGCTCTAATTCAGTATGTCACACTACATGTTGGCATTCATGGTTCCCTCAATGAACTGTAGCTCCCCAGTGCCGGCAGCACTCATGCAGCCCCAGACCATGACACTCCCACCACCATGCTTGTCTGTAGGCAAGACACACTTGTCTTTGTACTCCTCACCTGGTTTCTGCCACACACGCTTGACACCATCTGAACCAAATAAGTTTATCTTGGTCTCATCGGACCACAGGTCATCAGTAAAGTGTTTGCGGGCTTTCTTGTGCATAATCTTTATAAGAGGCTTCCTTCTGGGACGACAACCATGCAGACCAATTTGATGCAGTGTGCGTTGTATGGTCTGAGCACTGACAGGCTGACCCCCCACCCCTTCAACCTCTGCAGCAATGCTGGCAGCACTCATACATCTATTTCCCAATGACAACCTCTGGATATGACGCTGAGCATGTGAACTCAACTTCTTTGGTCAACCAAGGCGAGGCCTGTTCTGAGTGGAACCTGTCCTGTTAAACCACTGTATTGTCTTAGCCACTGTGTTGCAGCTCAGTGTCAGTGTCTTGATAATCTTCTTATAGCCTAGGCCAAATTTATGTAGAGCAACAATTCTTTTTTCAGATCCTCAGAGAGTTCTTTGTCATGAGGTGCCATGTTGAACTTCCAGTGACCTGTATGAGGGAGTGTGAGAGCGATGACACCAAATTTAACACACCTGCTGCCTGTTCACACCTGAGACCTTGTAACACTAAGGAGTCACATGACACCGGGGAGGGAAAATGGCTAATTAGGCCCAATTTGGACATTTTCACTTAGGGGTTGTAAAGACGATCACTTTCATGGGCAAGGAAGAGGCGAGAAACTGGCTTGTCAACATAAATAATAATTTAATGAAGAACTTAAAACAAACATATAGGACAGCAGACATGTCTGCTGATTAAGCTCTCTCTCTCGATCACCGTCTGCGAGTGGCCTTTATCCCTCTTGACGGCTCAATTTAGCCTGATACGGGATCGGGCGTGCGCAATCACGCGCCGGTCCCGCCCTCCACCGTGCCACATTCCTCCCCCGTTCTCTCAGGCTGGGGACCCCCGGCCTGACGTACATCCCCTGGGGTCCTCCCGCGCGGTCTGCCGGCGGGTCATCCCCATCAGCCTGGACGAGGGAGGGGGCAAGGGGAGGGAAACAACAATTAAAAATAGGGGGGGGCACTGGGCAGTACCTCCCCTCCCACAAACACCATAATTTAAAAAAGAGGGAAAAGGCCAACGCAGAGCGGTATCGAGAGAGAGAGGAGAGAGAGATTAAAGGAAAGAAAGAAAAAAAAAACGTACTCGCCGGTTCTCTGATACGCCGTAGCTCGTTCCTCAGCCACTTCTCCACCCTCTTCAGGACAACAGCCGCACCTCTCCGGGCAGATCGGAGGCAGTCCTCAGCCCCTGGAGGATGGAACGCCCCGCCGCGTTCCCGGGGTGTCGAAGGGGCCTCCCCCCGCCCCTGGCAGCGGTTCTCCCGCTCCAGGCGGTCGGCGGCGAGCCCCTCCCCACACGCGGTCGGCAGTCTCCAACCCCGCCGCGTTCCAGCGGCTAGTAGGTGACTCCCCCACCCCTGGCAGCGGCCCTAACCGCTCCAGGCGGTCGGCCAGGAGCCCCTCCTCCCCTCGCGGTCGGCGGCCGTTCCTCCGCGTCCAGGTGGCTGGGCTCCTCCGTCCCCCGGCAGATGGCCGCGGCTGCTCAATTGAGAAGTGGCGAGAACTCCGATACGGCGCATCCCTCTTCCTTCCCGGGTTTCGGCCCCAAGGTAAAGATGATCACTTTCATGGGCAAGGAAGAGGCGAGAAACCGGCTTGTCAACATAAATAATAATTTAATGAAGAACTTAAAACAAACATATAGGACAGCAGACATGTCTGCTGATTAAGCTCTCTCTCTCGATCACCGTCTGCGAGTGGCCTTTATCCCTCTTGACGGCTCAATTTAGCCTGATACGGGACCGGGCGTGCGCAATCACGCGCCGGTCCCGCCCTCCACCGTGCCACAGGGGTGTACTCACTTTTATTGCCAGTGGTTTAGACATTAATGGCTGTGTGTTGCGTTATTTTGAGGAGACAGAAAAATTTACACTGTTATACGAGCTGTACACTCACTACTTTTCATTGTAGCAAAGTGTCATTTCTTCAGTGTTTTCACATGAAAAGATATAATCAAATATTTACAAAAATGTGAGGGGTGTACTCACTTTTGTGAGATACTGTAATTCCAGATGATAATGAGAGAACGGGTGCTTTGCTGCTCAATCCCCAGCACTAAGGTGACTGAGGCAGCAGCCACATGGCACTCTGCCATTACCCCACTAATAGGGAGTCTAAATAATTTTGTCAGCTGTCAGTCACAGCCAGGGATGAGGCAAGGAGGCACTGGTGATGGAGCTGGGATAGAGATGCCTCCCTTGTTGAGTCTGATAAAGCACAGAGATTGTAGTGACGTTGCTTGGCTGGGGAAGAGGGTTTAGGAGAACAGTGTCTGGATAGACAGAGTTGCAGAGGGCTAGGGGATATGTGCTCATTAATGAAGCTGGGAAAAGTGGGCCTTTAGCACAGAGCTCTGAGTGCCCTTTTGTCACCTTAGTATGTGATATCAATGAGGACACAAGCTACACATAGACTTGTTTCACTGATATTTCACTGCTGTTAAAATGTAATCTGACCCTAATATAGACTCTTCACCTTTATAAGCACAAATGTGGCTGGCTTGAAATCATATCTGACTCAAATGCTTTGATATTTGGGAAATGTTAAGTTTTCCAATCATTTTTACAAAGTTCTCAGATGGGATTTGGTGTCACACTTATAATGTGGTCATGTTGCAGTGCAAAATTGTGCACAAAAGTACTGAATTTATACATTCTGAAGAAATTAGGAAAGTGAGTGAGCTTACCCATACAAAACTTACCACCACGATGCTAGGGTGTTTAGTGTGGTTGCCAGGATGGTGCTACAGTGTGTTGTTGCTAGGGTGTTCTGTGTGGTTGCTCGGGCATTGCTTACTGGCCCAAATCAAAACAGCCCACCCCCAAATCTCTATGAGATTCTGGTTGAGATGGCTTGGCTCACTTCTTCAATATATGTCTATGGGAGTTTTTATCCTTTTTATTGCCCACTAGCACAAAATTGTAAGGTTAATCCTTTGAAAATTAATAGAATACTTCAACCAGCCATGCAGGTTTAGGTATCCATGTCTTTAGCACAAATGTTGTGGGACGGGTTATGCGCCTAACTTTTATACTTTGTGTTAGGTTTTTTTTTTTAATCCCTAAGCCTTAATATGAACAATACTAATAGTGATGATTTGAAATCACCAATAATTATTTGAAAATGTAATATGTGTAACATGGACAGTGGAATGTAATGTGCTACTGGTATAGTATATGTTTAATTAATATTTAACGAATGGTTCAATAATTCCTCTATGTGTGCAATTTTCAGGGAGATGACTGTTCTCAGAACTGCCCCCCAGGACTATATGGTACTAACTGCACTTCCACCTGCCACTGTCACAACCAGGCGTCCTGCTCCCCGATCGATGGCTCCTGCATCTGTAAAGAAGGTACGGCATAACCTGCTTTCCCTGTTTTTCATCTGTCCTTATCCCAATGGCGCTCTTATAGACAGGGATGCCCAAAGGAAATTCCTTTTGGAGGAACAACAATAGACCCAAATGAGACACTTCACTTGTTGACAAAGTAAGAGTAAAGAAATTTAAATGAATGTGAACAGTATACCTCAGATTTGATCTTTTAATAATTTTATGAGACATGTTTGAGTTCATATTGAATTCTCTGATTTTTGATTGCAGACATTTGATTGCAGACTTTTGTACATTGTCTTCTGAAATTCTAGGAGATACATATGAGATTACTGGTGTCTTTTTGACAGAAGCAAAATCCATTTTTCCAAAATCCAGCAGAAGCCATTAATTAACTCTCTATTTAATCTTATTGCTGTCTTGGAGAATCAGTTGAGATATTAAAAAGAATAAATTATAATTTTTTTATTTCCGATGGGTAGTGAGAAAGCAAAAGCCATGGGGGATTGTGAGTTTTTAACCAATCCGAAAACAAGGTTAAAACATGAATAACATGAATGAATAAATATTTAATCAATACATACAATAAAATTGTGAGGATGAGTTGTAATACTTACAATTGATTTTCCTTGGCCCAATAATAATTTTTCACTTCCCTTTACAGACTGAAATAAATGTTTTAAGGAATTGAACAATTTTAATTCTGTATGCCTGACCAGCCCATTATATTGCTAAAACAAACACTCTCTGTACATAAGACATTAGACAGCCCTGTCCATTCACCATAAATCCATATTGTCTTCATGCAAAGCTGGTCTTTCAGTATCAAAGGATTCAAAGTCCCTTTTGGTCACTTTCAAAGGATACATAACCACTCACCGCTTACTTAGACATATGGCTTATTTAGGCTGTAAAAGCATGAAAAATGCAGTAGGAATCCACAAGAGTTCTGTGTTCAGCATTTGGCTGACTGCAGCTAACCAGACCTGTGGGACAGCACTCGTGTTCCATAAACATTTTTCATTCAGAAAGGCCTGCACCAGCGAAGCATCCGTTCGGGTACCTTCAGTTTAGAAGGAAGCTCATTAGAGACACTACCTTTAAAATCATCCCATTCATAATGCAGAACCCTAGTGTGCTTCACAGCATCTCTGCCTCTGTCTCCCTGCTCTCATGTGGACCTCAAACCATGCATATATTCCACTCATGTCAGAGTGTAGATGCTGTGAGGCTCAGCACCCAAGCGGTTTAAAAAAAACTCCAAACGATTTATTAATAACACAAAAGAACAAAAACAACCAAAACTCACACAAGCGGGAAAATCTAACATAAACTACCCCATAGGGGAAAAGGTAATCCAGGGCTGGGGCAGAGGGTAGCAGGGAACCAGGACCAACTGGACCGAGCAGGAACAGGGGAATAGCATAAAAATGAACCAACCAACCAACAGACAAGAAGGACTTGGACAGACAAGAATGACTGGAAACACATGATGAACTGGCACTGGACAGCACACACAAGGAGGCTAAAGTAGGGAGAAAAATCAAACAGGTTAACAGGGGACAAGTGAGGCAAATTAACTAATAATAAGCAAACAAGGAGGCGGGGTATGACGTAAGTAAGAAAGGCATGCGGTGATACAGAAATAAAACCACATGCTCTCAAAAGACAAAAAACCACCCAAATGGCACGAGCATACATCGCCAAGACAATAATGCAATATACGCTCATGCCAACTAACAAACAAGATGAGATCATTTGTAGCAACATCAAACAAAGCGATGCCACGCATTCTCACACTAAACAAAACCTGAGCGTACATCGTGAGACAAACGGCATGCGATGCACACAACAGGCGACAAAAACAAGACAGGTCACCTCTGCAAGAGTTCGGCCACACACAAACCCAGACCGAAGTGACCGAACCTCAGCACAACATGAAGACTGCTCGTGACCCGGGCGCACAGCGCAAAGTGAGAGCAACATGTGTCCGTGGTCGCAAGAGGCAAACACAGAACATAGAGTATGAGTGTCTGGATCCCGACACAGACAGGAACTGAACCAGACAGGGAAGTCAGGATCCAGACACCATGCTCCAGACATGAAGCACAAGACAGCTCATGACCCAGGCGCTCAGCGCAACTCGAGGCACACCCGTGCTCGGGAGAGACAAACATAAACTGTTGATGCATGCATGCCGCCAAGATGACATAAGCGAGATGCACTCACATCAATAACAGACAGAACATGGACATGAGTGTCTGGATCCTGACACAGACCGAAACTGAACCACACAGGAAGTCATGATCCGGACACCATGCTCCGAACATGAAACAAGACAGACCGAAGAGTGCATGGCAGGGAATTCAACTGAAACCGTGTGCTTGCACAAATACAGACAACAAAACAAAAGACAGACATGGGACGATGATGCCACAGTCCTGTCAGACAAAACCCAAACTGACAGAGTGACAGGAACGTGACAACTCATTGACTGCTTTGTAGTGTGTGCTTCTAGAGAAAATAATCTTCTGGCTCCTCTGTCATATATGACCTCACATCCCCCCTCTGCCTACTCCATTAACTGAGCTCAGAGAAGGTTTATTTGGGGAGAACTTAGGGATAAAATGTAAAAAGTAAGATATTCTCATTTGTTGTTGTCTCTTGGTTGTGTTAAACTCATGATTAGCACTTACAGTGCATACACTTCTTGTCAAAACTACTCAATCTTTATTATAACTATTTCCCATATATAAGAATAATAGTGAAGTCATCAAAATAATGGCATGAGACAAATGGCAGAATGGGAAATATTTAGTGACTAAAAATGTTAAACAAATCAAAACTAGTTTGTGTTTTTTCTTCTTCAAAATAACCATGCTTTGCCTAGATTACAGTTTTGCGCACATTGAGCAATACCTCAACCAACTTTATCAACCTAGGATAGTGTTAAACAGTATTGAAGGAGTTCTCATTTATGCTGGGCACCTGTTGGCTTCTTTTCTTTTAATATCCGGTCTAACTCATCCATTTAAAAAGATAAAGAAGATTAAAAAATCTGTAGAAGATAAAAATAATGTTTTAGTTTGTAAAGATGGGAATGGAATGAAAGCATTAGACATTTCAGGCATTTGAAAAATATACAGAGTTCAATACAAGTCAAGCTCAATCAACAGCATTTGTGGCATAATGTTCATTACCACACAAATATTTCCAACTCGTCCCTACTTTTCTTGAAAAAAGCACAAATCAAGCTTACCATGAGGCACTTACAATGGAAGTGAATGGGGCCCATTTTTGAAGGGTTTGAAGGCTGAAATATGAAGCTTATTATTTTATATAAGCGCTTATATTACTTCTGTTAAAACTCATGTATTATTTGAGCTGTAGAGTTATTTAAGTCATTGTTTACCAGAAAAACTCAGTACTGGATTTATGTGCTATGTCGTCATGGCAACACAGTTGTTAAATGGGATGTAATTTTGCACAGGAAAGGTTTGTAAGTGATTTCTTTCTCACTAAAATCATGTTTACAGGTATATGCATATTGTTTACATCTTGTGGCTAAACTTTTGAAACTGTGAATAATTCAATGTTTATGGGTTGGCCCCATTTACTTCCATTGTAAGTGCCTGAATGTAACCTAGATTTTTTTAAAGAAAAGGAGGGACAGTTCAAAACATTGCATTTTTTGTGGTAATCAACATTATGCCACAAATGTTGTCAGTTGAGCTTAACTTGTATTGAACCTGGAATATTCCTTTAAGAATAGGCCTTCAAATCAAAAGGTTTTAAGATCAAGAGAAACATAAATTCAGTCAAGTCATTTGTGTCCAAACTTTCGATTGTAAGTGTTGGTAAAGGAAGCAAAATTACTGAAGGAACAAATGGTCCTAATAAATGAACAAACGTCTGTATTTTCCCTGGCAGGTTGGCAGGGTGTAGACTGCTCAATCCTTTGCTCCAGTGGGACTTGGGGTTTGGGCTGTAATCAGACTTGTTTGTGTGCCAATGGTGCGGCTTGTGAACCAATAGATGGCACCTGTACCTGCTCTTCAGGCTGGAGAGGGGAACACTGCCAGCAGTCCTGTCCTGTGAGTGTATTCCAGGGACTGATTCCACTGTCTGTCTGCCAGGGGCCAACAAAACTAGCCATTTGATTTATATATTTATTTTTGTCATGACAGTCCAGAGTAATTTAAGCGTTTGTGCGTGCGTGTGTGTGTGTGTGTGAATATTCAGGATGGCAGATACGGACTGGAGTGTCGTGAGCGTTGTGACTGTAACCACGCTGATGGATGCGACCCTGTGAGAGGTTTCTGTCGCTGTCTGCCAGGATGGACAGGTGAGTGACAGAACAGTGACATAATCATGATAGGACATATGTTAACTTGACAAGGGACTCAAATTCTTAAAGGGAAACACACTAATACACAGATCACTCTACACTCTCTAAAATGTATGCACAAAGTTATAAATAATCTAACATCTATTTTATTTCATCTAACACTTTAAATTGCATTTGTTGATTAAACCTAATGCATTCAGTTTGGTTTAGTCATTCTGAATTTACAAAGTTTCTTTGTAATTCAGCACAGTTTAAGACTGTTTTAATAATTAGGACTGAGCAATATAGTAAATATTCACAACATATTTGCAATGATTTTGTTAATAATAGAACTCTAAGCAACATTGCGAATATCACAATAATTTGCTAGACTTTTTATTAAGAAATTACACATAAGTATCATAAAGACCGTGTCATTAGACTAGTTTTGGGGTCCTTTTTTTATTTAATGACTCGTGAGTAAGCACTTTAAGACAGATATTTCAATAGCATTTCTAATTTAAACTTCTGTAGCAAAACCAGCATTTGATTTGTTTCAATTCTTTCAAGTCTGTTTTGATGTATTGGTTCAAATTTCTAATTCAACAATTATTTTTCCCAAACAAAGAAATTAGTTTAAGACTCTAGATAGATAAATAGTGCTGTTTATTACCATGTTTTGGTAATTTATGCTTTGATATTTTATGCATGAGAGGAGCCATCATTTTAACCAAATAAAAAATCTACATTATAAGCAGTTTCAGAGTGGAAACATAAATATTGAGATGCAATTTGTAAGCTATATCATCAGCCCTAGTAATAATCACCTACCTTTTATCTGCAGAAATTATAATGTATTATATATATTTGTAAAAAAAAAACAGTATATAATAATAATGCATATAATAGGCATGCTTTAAGTAAGACGTGGTTATAAGACATTACATGTCATACTGGAAGTTAAATACACTGCACATGCACAAAATACAAAATAAAACACATTCAATGTAAATTTTGAGATATTACGATAAACACATTTAACAAGGTTAAAATTTATCAGAAACTCTCTCTAAATGTATGTATGTTTGTCAAACATGTAAAAAAAATCAAACTGATTCTATACTGGAATATTCTGTAAATTGTAATGTTTGTGCATCTTATTTGGAGACTTATTTTATATAAAACTTTCATTATATAAGTTTGACTTTTGATTGTCAAGTTGATGTCATGGCTGTTTATATGATGCTGCTTTTGTAACTTTACTTAAATATAATCACATCATAAAGCCTTTTGACTGTTTACGCTATACAGCACTTATATAATTTACTTTAATTAACTTCTGCTTGTGTTATAATACATTATTCTCTAAAGCATAACTATGAATAGGGGAAGTCTTCTAATGTATTACAATTGTAGTTATAACTATTTAGAAGTTATAACTTATTATAAGGTGTATTATGAGACATTATGAATGCAGTAAAATGCACATATAATGGCTTTACAATGCATTATAAATATGGCTTCATAGAAAGTGTTACCCAGTTTTTTTTACATGACCTCCTGTTAATGCTATGTTAGATTACATTATTCATGGTAAATATAATGTTGAGATCAGTACACACACAGGAACACCAAGCCTTCAAAAGATTTTATCACACAACATGCAAACACCACAAAGTTCTCACTTTGGAGGAGTTCAAGGATTCAGCCTATGGGTAGGCTTAATAAGAGATCTCTCAAACCATGAAGCATTTATTATATCTGTTGCTGAACATGTTACCTAATTAGATTGCACTGACCCAGATTGAAGCAGTCGTTCTGCCGCTTGCTTACATGACTTTCACACTGTGCTTACACCTTCTGTTATAGCGGTCTCAGCGTTGTGTGTCCATGTGAGAGAGATTGAGAGGCCATCAACATATTTAAATACCACAGAAGGGCTGTGTTTACAAGCTCTGAAGCATCACATTAACATGTGAAAGTGTTATACAACAAGATAGAGAAAGATCAAGAGCAAGAGAGATGGAGCAGGTTGGATCGGTGGGCACTTTAACGTACCTCTGGGCCCATGGGCTCGCTGGTCCACTGAGGTTCCCTTCAAGTTGTAGAGCGTAGGTGGGGGGTGTGGCAGGGCTGCTGTGCATTGAACAAACACTATACAGAAAACTTTAACTGTTGCACTCTGTTACCATGTTGCACTCTACATACCACGCTGAAAGCATTTAAACACGCTCCTTCCGCTGGGCCCCATGGGATTTGTAGGCCCTTGGGCTTCAGCCCATACACGCCTGTGCGTTAATGCGCCCCTGTTGGTGGGAGTGGCTTTACCCGCGAGCCCACGATCACTCCCTCCGTTCAGGTCTCCAAATTCTGTCCATGTGCTCTAGGAAATTATGTGGCTTTCATTATCTGCAAGAATGAGCCAGCAACGTGGAAATCTCATGCTCTGAATCCTGCCCAGGTCTCCGCCATCTGCCAGGCCTAATGGAGTCACCAGGGTGCAAATAGGCCTTGGAGACTTCGAGCATCTGAACAAAGAGACTATGCAGAGCAGTGATTTATGGAAGCCATCAAGAGAGACAGAGCTAGACTTACATAGTGTATAAATGAGAAGAGAGCGTTGAGTCTGATACAAAGAATATGCACACAGAGAGAGAGACAGCAAGAGAACATTTGATGAGGAAACTCTGAATCTGCAGACTAGTGTAGACAGTAGTCATAAATCTAATATTGAGGCTGATCATTTTAAGAGTATTAGAGATGTGAGAGACAGAAATTAAATGGCCTCTGAAATAAACTCTGCGTCCTAACCAAGTTTCCAGTGACAAGCCTGTCCATACTGAAAGTGAAAATGCTGTGCGGTGTGACACAACCGCATCCAGTCAGAATGTATTTAATGCTTAAAGGAATGTTCAGGGTTTAATACAAGTTGAGCTCTATCGACAGCATTTGTGGCATAATGGTTACCACAAAAAAAACACATGTATACATGATTTTAGTGTGATTAAAAACATTTTCTTTGTAAAGTTAAAGCCAATTTTACAACTTGGTTACCATGACGATGTAATGTCAACAAAGCCTAAAACCCTAAAATGAATGTAAAAATAACAATTTTAACAACTTTACAGCTCAAATAATAAAAGTTTTATCAGAGGAATTAATGCAAGTGCTTTTATAAAATTGTAAGCTTCAAATTTCTGTGTTTAATCCCTCCAAAAATTGGCAACATTCACATCCATTGTAAGTGCCACACTGTAACTTCAATTTTTGCCTTTTTTTAATGAAAAGTAGGAACAAGTCTAAAGTAAAGGTGATCAACATTATTTCACAAATGCTGTCGATTAAGCTTAACTTGTATTGAACCCGGAACATTCCTTTAAAGGGATACTTCACCTCTGGGAAGATGAATGTGTATTTAAAATTTGTCATTTATATAGTATAAATGTGAAATTATTTTTGAATTTGAAGCATTCTAGACTGAGAAAAGGCAGAAAATGTATTTTTTACTCATGTGGCTGAAAGACAACAACTCCCAGAATGCACTTGCTTTGCTGCCCTTACGAGGCCACTCCCAAACCACGCCTACCGGTTACAGGCGGCAGTATCTGAAAATATGATACAACTAGGCTACATCGTGACTCTATAAATCGTGAGTTAGTTGATAAATTGACTGACTATGCGGGAAGAACATTATAATTCCGGGTGTCCAAACTCTGTACATGACGTCTTAGTAACAAAAAGAAAAACACACAAAATACTCACTTTACACTAAGCCGTCCGTTTGTCCCTGCGGGCTTTGGCTGGCGTTTCCAATTTATCTTCGGGATCCTAAAATAAGTTTCCAGGACTCCCCTGTCCATGTGTGATACAAAACTTGGGTGCTCAGTTATACATGCTCAAGTTAGCGGTGCTGTTTCATCAGCAGATTCAGCGATCTCGTCCAGAAGAAAATGTCATAGCTGAAATTTGCGACAGCAATAGGACTCTATCTGTTTCCATAGGTGCACAGTGAGAGCACTGACACCACCAGTCCGCCCCAACTCGAGTCTGGCCGGGCTCTTTCTCCTGCCTGCCAAGCAGGTTTTTCTCCCCTGCTACAGCAGCTGCTCCAGCCTCTGTTCATCGCTGTATTGCGGCTCGTACAGGTAGCGCGAGCATCAGATTCTCGCAACAGATCTTCGAAATCCCCTTCTGCCATTTCAACTTCAAAACTACATTCCGCCATCGTGATTAGTCTACTTGTATACAAACTTTCTACACAGAGCAAGAGCCTGTTTTCTTAGCTTCTACAGAAAGATGGCTGACACTATCTTCACATTCTGTGAGTGAGATCCCGCCCCATATGGGCGTGGTGAAAACATGTGGAATACTGGCTGTAGTTTTAAGCCTCTGGCCCAAAAATCCTCAGATGACGCAAAATGACGATTTTTGCGTCATTGGAGGATTTTTTCCAGACTAAAAATACATAAATCTCTCGTCTCAGGGGGATATGAGGGGGGGGGGAGCTCGGTAATTCGAAAATACTACTGGTTTTCTACTGATACAAAGCTTAATGCTAAATCCTGGAGTAACCCTTTAATATATTGGACAATAATATGGATTGGGGTTTTGGACCAATGAGATTTCACTGTGCTGCTTACGCTAAAAAGTGGTAACCTACAATTGTTAATTTTAGGAGCTATTTAGCTGATCTAACCTTTGATCATTTGTTTAGTTTGTGTAGCCTAATGTTGTCAGGTTGACATAATAATATTTTGACTTGAATCAAACCTGTTACTTTTGATGTCCTCACACAAAGCACTTTTTTATTTTTATATTTAGTGCCAGATAAACAGAAACAAAGCGTCCAAACTTTTTTTGTTTCATGTTGCACCTGCTGAGAATACAGTGTAAAAATGTATAGATCCAGTCATGGATTCTGATTGGTCAATACAGCATTCCATCAATGCTACACTGAAAAACATGTCATCTTAATTAACAAGCTTGATTCAGTTAAAAAATAAAACACTGAATCAACTTGACCACCACCCTTTATCCGTGACTATATTAACAATGTAGCAGAGACTCTCATACCTTATTGGTGCTACGGGGTGATGAAGACAAAGAGACAAAATAAAAAACATAGGTAGAGAAAGAAAGAAAATAAACATGGATGAATGATTTTAGGCGCTACAGGGGCTCTAGAGTGGAGGATTATGAGTGTAAAACCGTGTGTCCTAAAGAGACCCTTAACATGGAAAGTGCGCTAGAACATGATAAGTATGATGGCACTTGCGCTTCACTTATTAATTGTCTGGCGGTCCGGTCCCTCTGGCAGTACTCTTCTAGAAAAGTCTCATATGCAAAGAGTCACTTCCCACACTCAAAAGCCTCTCTGTTTGTCACCATTAGGCTTTCAGAGCGATCTTCAATTCTCATTCACTGCTGACTATAAAGGAAGTGCAGGACTTTTTTTCTGGCCAGCAGAAGCTCAAACAGGCTTGCCCCTCCACCTCTCTGTTCAGCCACTGAAGTGGTGCAGGTATGATGCCTGTCCCTGGAGTTTAGACTGGTCTAATTCAAAGACTTGGGACTAATGCTGTTTTAATGGGCTGTGCCACTTGCTCAGAAAAGTCTCTGTCAAAAGAAATTGCAAATGAGGTTCCTGAGCTGCAACTTGAAAGTGTGTTTTGAATCTGTGAAAATATCTGTGTGTGCGCGTGTGTGTGTGTGTGTGCGCGTGTGTGTGCGCACACACTAATAATGTTTTCCTTCTATACCATTAAATTTTGCTTAAGTGAAACATAGTTGCTGATTTATTAAGGTTTTATTATTAAAGCAATAAGCCACAAAAGGCCTGTGTTACAGTGATTTTACCATGAGTAATGCCTCCTACACACTACACGACTTTCAAAGACATTGGATTGTAGTACCGTTCATATTACTGCGGTCGGCTAAGGAACGTCAACTTGTTGTACCAACACAAAACACTTTCCCGGACTTTCAGTTTCATCATACCATGTTGGTGGAATGACCTTCCCAACTCCATCCATGAAGCTGACTCACTCTGTCTTTGTCCAAAAAATATTAATAAATTCTTGTTGCAATTTAATCTGTTTTGAATACTATTCTGATGCTAGTCAAACTTTGTAGTATGGCACTTTTCGTACCACTGTCTCCTTAAGATGATTCGCTTATGTTTTTCCTCTTTTGTAAGTCGCTTTGGATAAAAGCATCTGCCAAATGAATAAATGTAAATATAAATATTACACAACTGTCTGTCTTGTCATGGAAGTCATAGCGTTTTCAAATTACATGACGAATCGGCGACAATGGTGAACACATTGCAAAACATTACACTACTGGACTCCAAATTACGCGAGAAGTGATACGAGATACGAAAACAAATGCATGATCATATGTTATGCATTTCAGAATATGATGTGTATGTTTTTAAAGTTATTGGTTACAAAATGAAAAATCTACCTGTTGGCAAAAGAATTGGCAATTTCTCTCCAACTCTTCTCTTTCTCCACCCAGTTGTGGTACAGTTCAGATGAAACATTAAATAGGCGCTGGTGCTCCTGCCAATGTTCCACAAATTTTTCCTTCATTTCCACGGTCCAATGAGACTTTCTTGATACTGCAGTCATGCTAGTTGATGTTCTGCTGAGGTACATCAGGACTCCTCCCAATGAAACTTCCCGTGCCCTGTTTCTTGCTCTCTCATTGGCTGTAGGTAAAGGCTGCAGTTGTATTCAGTCAAAACATATTTCACATTGCACGATTTGGAATTGCAGACTGGTCCAGATTTCAGGCTTTTGTCGGCGATCTCCACAAAACTGTCAGTGAGCGAAAATCAGGCTTAAAATCGTGTAGTGTAAACTCGGCATATGGGGAATTCTTAGGCATAACACTGAGCGGACTGCCACAAAAAAAACCTCAACCCTGATAAAATAATGCATGTGCTATAGAGTGGCTTCTTGCTTTTATAAAATAGTGGCAACAGCTATAAGACACCAATATTCAATGAATAACTAACAATTATTCTGCCAAGTAATAGGACATTTTACAGTAGGTTTTTGTTTTTAGTTTGTATGTTTTTTTCTAACAATCTCCAACTGTGTTTGTTCATGAATCAAAGGAGATTTAAAAAATAAAAGATTCTGAAAGTCATACAAATTCTCAACACGTCATTTGTACCACATTTCAAATTCTGTGTTTAATAGAATTTCATGGTGGAAATTATTGTGATGAAAATTACATTTTTAAAATGAGATGGCCAATCCCCTTGTCTTGCTAAGGCTCATTTTATTGCTAACATTTTATTTATCCTTAATCCTCACAATTAATTAACATTAAAAATATATTTAATAATACTCTTTTTTGTTGTTTTTTATTTTTTTTTTACTAAATTTGGTGAAATAATGACCTTTATTATATTATTAGCTTGATTGAAAAAGATAATAAAAACAATCTGCTTACAATTGATATTTATCTAGATTTTTCTGTTTTCTTCAAACATCTCTTGTCTCATATTTCATATTTCAAGGGCAAAATGATTTAGTGTGATGGAAATGACACCATAATTGTGGGACAGTCTTATTTTTTGACAAATAGATAGAAATCAATTTCACACAATAAAATAGAACTTGTTTATGTTACTGCAATATGATAAAAGACCATTCTTAATCAAATAAATTAAAAATTCTTTCACCATACTGTAGTACATTAGCCTGACTGAAAGCTGTTTACAGTTGCCTAGCAACTTACTGCGTTAATATAAAATGTAGCAATCATTAATTTATCATTAATTAAAAGTTATCAACATTTTACAATGGCTTTTTAGAGTTGTAAGTTTGAACAATCTATTTTTATTATATATTTAGCTCTTTTTTTCACTGCAGGAATACTGAATGTTAACTTGTTTATGAGTATGTCAGTGTGCCTTTAGCTTCCTGAATTTGTGCTGTAATCTTATATGTCCAGGTTTGCTTGACTAATATCAGTTCATTTCAGCACTTTTAGACTATATAGTAGGTCTCTTCTTTTTGCCAGTACACACACACACACACACACACACACACACACACAAATATATGTGTGTGTCTGTGTACTGGCGCATGTCCCTCATGGAGCTCTACGCACAAGCCAGCTGAAAGAGAATAGCAGAAGAGGCTCGAACACTTGAGGGACTTGGCCCTGTTAATTAACACACTGCACTGGCAGGGAGGCCTGGTCTGATCAAAAATACATACAGAGCACAGCACAGCAACAGCCCAGTGCTGCGGCCAAGAGCTGCCTGAACCTACACACCCTACACTTTCAAAACCAGGACTGCTGCTTTCAGAGCAATTGGGACTCAACACAGACACACACACACACACACACATTCACTTCTCAACTCATTTGTAAAAAATTCTAAACATCCTTAAAACAAGATAAATTTACTTGAGAAACAAAATGTGTCATATATCATTTTAAAATATACATAAAAGACTTGTTTCTCGAGTAAGACTTTATTTATTATTTTGTAACTCTTGTTTTGAGTATAAATCTAGCTCAGTTTAGTAAGCTTTATGGTTAAAATAATAAGAAAAAAACTTAATCTTGTTTTCAGAGAATATACCTTTATTATCTTGAACATATTCTTCATATTTGCTTCTCCAGTAAATGTTTCTTTTGTCACATATAAAGTAAAAATGATGGCTCCCCAGTTGCTGTCTCAATGGAAAGTATGATATCACCAAAAAGAAAAAAGAAATGCCCTTAAGTGAAAATGTGATATTTCTTGTAAAAGAGTATTTTCCTCTATTAGAGCAATACACAGCGGCGTTGAACAACCTTTTCAGGACACGTATTGTAAAGATGCCATTCCACACCCTGTGTATTCCTGGATGCGGTAGAGTGCTCTCCGCTTCAGGCGGCCGCAAACGTTGTCTTGTGTGTCTGGGCAGCGATCACACAGAGGCAGCGTTTGTGGATGGCTCATGCTCTCACTGCGAGGGCATGACCATGGCAACGTTGCGGTCGCGGCTTGCTTTCAATAGAAAGCACGCCACTCCCCCCGCATTGCTCCTTCTTCCCACGGTATTGAGGACGATGTGAAGAAGATGAGAACTGGGAAAAGAGCAAGCTCGCCCCGGTTTTAGAGTATCTTTAAAACTCTTCCAGAGGCTCCTGGGGCATATGGCATCCTCCGCGGCAGTCGTGCCGCTGGGGTTGGTGCATATGAGACCGCTTCAGACTCAAGTCCCGAGACGAGCATGGTGCCGCGGCACGCACCGTGTGTTGATCACCCCCGCCTGCCGCCAAACATTCAAACCCTGGACAGACCTCTGCTTTCTACGGGTAGGAGTACCCTTGCAGCAGGTGTCCCGACACGTCTTGGTCACGATCGATGCCTCCAGATTGGGTTGGGGTGTCATGTGCAATGGGCACGCAGCTGCGGGCCGTTGGAGAGGGGCCCCGCTGCGCTGGCATATCAATTGCCTAGAGTTGTTGGCTGTTTTCCTTGCCCTGCGGATGTTCCTCCCGTTAGCTCGAGACAAACATGTCCTAGTCAGTTCAGACAGCCCCACCGTGGTAGCGTACATAAATCGCCATGGTGGCGTAGACTCGCCCGTCGCGTAGACTCGCCCGTCGTCTCCTCCTTTGGAGCCAGCAGGGACTCAAGTCGCTGCGTGCCACTCACATCCCCGGCAACGTCAATGTGATAGCGGATGCGCTGTCACGACAACGCTTGCCCAGCGGAGAGTGGAGACTTCACCCCCTGTCGGTCCAGCTGATTTGGAAACGGTTCGGCAAGGCCCAGGTAGAACTGTTTGCCTCCTGAGAGACCTCCCACTGCCCGCTCTGGTATGCCCAAACAGAGGCTCCCCTCGGGGCAGATGCACTGGCACACAGCTGGCCTGTGAGTCTGCGCAAGTACAGCTGACTGGGTAAGACCCTGGGGTAAACTGGGTAAGACCCCCTTCCCTCAATGCATGTAAGGGCCTGGCCGTTCCCAGGTTGGCAAGCGTCGCCTTGTTCCCCTGCCTGGGGTAACCAGAAGGATTCCGACTACTTTTTTTGGGGCAATGGGGAAGGGTACAGCTGGTCGACTCTGCATGTAAAATTCCTGCCCGCTCCTGTGTCAGCAGAACACGTACACAGCTCAGCGCATGGCGTGATTTAAATTGGACCCCTAGTGTTGCTTCTTCGACACAACGTCAAAGTGAGTGACAGACGGGGAACGTCTAGGTTACGTATGTAACCTCCATTCCCTGATGGAGGGAACGAGATGTTGTGTCCTCCCGGCCACATCGCTGAGCCGAGCCACTGTAGTGGTCGGACCATTTCCAGCTCCTCAGAAAAATCCTGAATGATCTCGATGTATTTCCCTGCTTTTATACCCGTATGTCCAGGGGCCGGTTTATGCAAATACTGTCTGCCAACTTCTCATTGGCCTTTTTTCAAAGATCAGAGGCATATTCGGCACTCAAGAGAGACCCCTAGTGTCGTCTCGTTCCCTCCATCAGGGAACGGAGGTTACATACGTAACCTAGACGTTTCTAGCATCCCAACCATACATGTTCCTTCTCCAAACATGCATATCTGATTTATTTTGCTTTTGTTTATTCTTCTTTTCTGCACTTATTCATCACTCCTGCTGCATGTTTATACAAGTAATTATGGATGCAGATAAATATGAAACTCTTTTTGCTTGTGAGATCATGCAGTGATATTTTCCTTTAACAGGGATCCACTGTGACAGCATCTGCCCTCAAGGTTTCTGGGGGGCTAACTGTTCAACACCCTGCTCCTGCCAGAACGGAGGCTCTTGCACTCCCGAAGACGGAATCTGTGTATGTGCTCCCGGCTACCGCGGCACTTCCTGCAAGAGAAGTAAGCTTCTTATCAACTTCCTTCCTTCAACCCTCATGGTAATTGTGATTTTACCAAAAAAAAAATTAAAAAAAAATGACATGACATGCTTCTAGATGAATCAACATCCTTGTTCATCCTGAATAAAAATTTAGCATTAAGGAAATTTCTATTTACTATATGCAGTATAGTAAATTGAGTGGTGCTGTCTATATACTCATATGTCATTTCAAGCTCATATGACTTTATTTCTTATACAGAACACAAAAGGCAAATTTTTCCTTGTTGATCTTGTCAATATAAAGGCAGCTGATAAGGATTCACTTTAAAGCTTAAAAAAGGACCCAAAAGTATCGTAAAAGTTGCATGCAGCTTATGCGTCATATTCCAAGCCTTCTAAAGTCATATAATAGGTTTTTTTGAGAAACAACCTGTAATTTAAGTCATCCATTGTGCATACGATCTATGATATAAGCTTGTTCACAGTGGCTAGCATTTTCACGCACTGAAAACAATACAAGCTATAGTGTGAACACCAAAGCTAGAATTTTGTTAATTTATTTTGTTAGAATTTTCATTTTTGGATGACTTCAAATCCTATTCCTTTAATTTTAGTGTTAGAGTCAGGTGTGTGATAAAGTCAAAACCAGGGCATTAACACCTGCCCATCCACCAAATATGGGTGCATATCGGCAAAGTATCTCTGTCAACTTTACTAGCCACTTTGGCGGGTGGCCAAAGCTAAAGCAAATTTTATTATATTTAACTTGTGTTCAGCGCATTATAAGCACTAAATATGCCTCTCATAACTTACAAGCACTTCTGTGCGGGCCGAATGAAGCTTTCTTTCATACGAACCTCTGCTGCACTCATCAGCATAACCAGAGATAAGATTTAGATGCAGATTTAGATGGTTTAGATGCATATAAAATCGATTAGGATGCATCTTTAAGACTTCATTTTTATTATTAATATTATTCTGTAATCATTCACTTACCTTTATCTTGATCCAAACCCATAGGACTTTCTTTCTTCCATGATTGGAAAAAAAGATGAATGTATTTTTCCATTTATAGAATAGGTGCCATGAAAGTGAATGGTGGCTGAGTTTAATCTACATAAGATCTCCTTTTGTGCTCTATGGAATTGTTAATTGTGAAAGTTTCAGTTAAAGGTTTGTGAATGTGTTTAGGCTATTAGTTTTCATAGCACATACTAAAGTTTATTTTTAATAAAGACTATACACAAACAGTAAAGTCTGTAACAGTACTATATACAGTAAAGTCTGATCTGTGGTTATGGCATTATTATTATAAATCTCAAAAATCATGAAAAGCACGTACCTCCATACATTGTTTAAATCCAGGTGCACGAAAAAAAAAAAAAGCATGTCACAATGAAAAACACGCATCAAAGTCAGCATACTGTTGCTCCCAAATAAATGTAATGAGCTCACCCAGAGATATTTGAACGTTTTGTGCTACATGCTCTTCATCAGACTTAAATACATATTCAAAAAAATACCCATATACAGTATACCAATAAGCACCAATCAAGAGATCACATGATCACATAGCTTCAATGCCAATATATTTTTAGAGAGGAGACTGTAGGATGTGCTAGGTTAAAATGTACTGCCACAGAACTCTTTGGATCATGATTTCTAATAGAACTTCTGTGTTCTGAAATTCTAGATTTGAGAGAACTCTTGCCAATATATGATAAGCCACAGGTACACTGAAGCATAAAAATGACATTGGTAGTCTTAAACGAAATAACATTCTTAATAGTAAAGAACTTCCCTATATGTGGATTATTAAAAGTTCTGGTTTTGTATGTGAAGTTGCACTGTTGGCAACTACCACAATGATAGTTGCCATGAGGCACTTCACTGAAAAAATTAGAGGCAGTTGGAGGTGGTGGCAGATCAGCGCTATCTAATATAGCATGCAAGTTAGGGGGTGTTTTAAACACTACACGATGGGGACATGGGGAGGAATCACTATTGATAATATGCCAATGTTTTTTTTTTTTATTTATTAACTAAATTTGTCTGGCAAGAGGAGAGTAATGTATATGACAAATGACAACATAATATCAACATAATATCTTGTGATTTTGCACTTTTTTTATTGAGGCATTCCTATTTGGACATATGTTGAAGCAATAAGCTAATGATGCAATCCTCTCTTCTGCTCAAGACTTGCATTTTCTGAGATACAGATTCTTCTAATTTGATTAAACTGAGAGATTTAAAGTGACCGCTTTAAAGGGACAGGATGATAAGAAGTCCCATTAAGCATAGAATTCCTATCTGTAGGCTTTTGATATAGACTAGTCCATAAAAACAAGTCCACTTTGACCAAGATAAACATCCAGAAAGTTTATCTTATGTTGGTCAAAATTCATTGTGAACTTCAAATCACTACTGTTGGCATTAATGAATGAGTATAATTCCAATAGTTGTGATTCAGTACCACTTCAAATAAAGAAAATATTATCAATATAACTTGTCCATACCCTGATGAACTGGAAAAAGGGGTTAAATATCTTGTTGCATTAAATTTTTTGTTCCAACAAACCACAAAACAATGAGGCAAAACTCATAGCCATCTTGGAGCCCATAATGACTCCTCATATCTGTAGGTAATACTAAAAACTGAAAAGCAAATAGTTATGCATCAACACAATTTTGAGAAACTCCACCAAAAAAAGAGTAGGTCTAATAGGTACTTTGTAGCTACACTGATCTAAGAAGGACTCTGATCTAAAGAGATTCAATATCCATGGTCACCAAAAAATAAAGTGAAGAGTGAGGTTGGATAGACTGTAAAGTATTTACAAAATCCATAGTATATCTAGTGCATCATAGAAGAGATGTTACAAGAGGTTGAAGAAAGTAATCCAGGAAGGCTGAAATCCTTTCAGTCAGAGAACCTATAGCAGCTACTGTAGGCCTGCCAGAGGGAGTATATGTGTATGTCTTAAAAACTGTTTCTCAAATAAAAGAGGTGTTTGGGGCTCCCTAGGGCAAAAAATTACGCGGTGTTATATCAGGGTTTACATATGATACATTCCTGTTATTCAATATTTTCTAATCAAGAGCATCACCATCACAACTGCATTATGCCCAGCATGTTTCTCCAGCAACTTTTAATGACAAACTGAACTTGATTATCATCTAAAATGTATTATAGCTTCAAAATGCAATTTACATTTTCTGAAGAAGCTAAGCAAATGTGATCTGATGGTTAGATTTAAAGTATTTTAATGTTTTAAAATGTTCGAAAGCTCATTTTCTGAAAGTGAACTCAGGATTGTACACATAGTTCTGATAGTTTATAGTCTGGAAAAAAGTGCAGAACATTCTGAGTCATTCAGCTGACGGTTTTCATCTACAGAAAAGGTCTAAATAGGTCTAAAATCTATATATTTTTTGTTTAGTAATGTATTTTTTTCATTGAATGCTTTTTTTGTTTGGTAATTTATTTTATTTAATTCAGAGAATTTTGACTGCATTTTTTCAAAGTAAATCTAAACAATAAATTAATAGAATTGGGCTGTAAGTGTTCCAAAAAAAAGAAAAAGAAAAGAGAAGCACTGATGCTTTTCTCCTAGTTTTGTGTATTTATTCTTAATTTAAAACATCTTTATGCACAGGATTGATATGTTTTTTGTACGGCCATCTATGTTTTTTTAATGGTGTGGAAAAGAAACTTTAGTAAATAAACGGATGGATACTGCGATTAAATTAATCACAAACAGTGGCCATTCATTTGTTCAATGTGCACGAGATATTTGTGTTGGCACTCCTGGAACTGTCACCTTTGCAGATCGACTCTATATGCCATAAAGATCAATCCATAATCACGTACAATAAATTGGCTTTCAATACTGTCGTCATGATTAACACAGGCTAACGATTGGTGCAACACTAAATTTTTGCTTCAGTGTCAATTTTATCGACAAAAATTGTTTCCAAAACAGTTTTTCGTGACATTTGAGGTATCGACACAGAGTTTATGCTCTTGAGTTAAACGGAAAAATATTTTGTCGACATTTGTGACATTTTTAGCGATACTGTTCGTTTCCATCAGCTTTATTTTGATGCGCTAAAACGTTTTTTTGCTAAAAAAATCCTTGGATGGAATCGTAGTTACTGACTGTGAATAGTGAATTTCTTCAGTGGCATCTATAACTGAAAACGTCCATGATGACACAAACTAAAAAGTTACTGAGTGCACCTTTAAGTGATAATAATTGCCACCTGGAATTGATTGATCAGGGCATATTTTTGTCAGATTATTTAAACACAGAGAGGGTTTTCTCTACATTTATTGTTATTATAGCTGAATAAAATCTACTTCATATCTGAGACAGAATAAGAGCTAATTTCATAGTCACAGGTCACTACAGTGTCTGCCAAGAAACTAAACCTATAACTTGATAGGCCTAGAATAGAATATTATGAAATATAGTATATTGAAAGTTAGATAACAGATAAAAAAGAGTGGAATTGATTTTTGCCTGCACATTTTAAATATATGCTGTATTTTTGACACTTTTGGTGGCATTTTTGCTTCGAGCCCTGGTTAATATCTGACCTTGCCCAAAATCACACTGATTTACTCAAAGTCACCTTCTCATAGCTCCTCACTTAAGTGTTTGAATCGAAGACTCTTCAAACAAGACAGTAAACAACTGTTGCAAATGAGTGGGGGTCACAACTGTTGCATCCAGATGGTGACACTTTGGGAATGGAGTGGGGATGGGTGAAGAGGGAGGCACTTAGTAAAGAGTCATGAACATGTGCAAGCAATCTTTAAACACACACACATCTTAATCACTTCAGCCCCACTCCTGTGCCTGGATCGCTCTGGAGATGCAATGTCCATGTGGGGCTCTCATCAGTCACTTTGTGTGGAGAAGTGTTTACCCAGCCTCTCAGGGGTCTTCCTCTTAAGACACTGTCTCTCCATCTCTCGCTGTCTCTTTCTTACTCTGCCGCTCTTCCTGTCTCTCCTTACCATGTTGTGCCCTCATAACCCAACTGATTGCTGTCATTTTAAAAGACTGAAAACAGGACATGCTAAAACAAATTGCCAGTATGTTTTGTATGTGGCAGGAGCAGGGTCACATTTCATCCTAAAGTCAAATGAAAAAAAATAATTTTGATTTTAAATCTTACAAAAACAGGGGGCCTGGGTATCTCAGCAAGTAAAGATGCTGACTACCACCCCTGGAGTCATGAGTTTGAATCCAGGGCATGCTGATGTCATGATAGATGAGGCGGAAGCAATAATGCAAGTAACAATGTTTATTTTGAACGGAACAAAAGGTAAAGTCTCTGGTGTGTAGGTGACGGTAATGAAACAGTGTAAATCCAGACACGAAACAGAAGCCAGGCACAAGGACAGGAACAAGACCGCAAAGCTGCACAGATGACTGGAACAGGACCACACACAAGCGAGAACATCAAACAACGATCTGACAAAGAGAGGAGAATGCGATGAGTATTTAAGTAATAACAGATAGGATGCAGCTGGAGAGAAGATTGATCAGCTGATCGCTGATCAAGTGCAACGAGCCGTCACGCCCACAGTAACACAATAACAACTACACGAGACAAGGAAACAATGAATTTACGAACCGTGACAGCTGAGTGACACCAGCCAGGTCTCCTAAGAAACAAAATTTGGCCCGGTTGCTAGGGAGGGTAGAGTCACATAGGGTAACCTCCTTGTGGTCGCTCTAATGCGGTTCTCGCTCTCGGTGGGGCACATGGTGAGTTGTGCATAGATGTCGTGGAGAATAGCGTTAAGCCTCCACATACACACTATATCTCCACGGTAACACGCTCAACAAGCCATGGTTTCATATGCGAAGGCAACTGAGATTCGTCCTCAGTCACTACGCCAACATGAGGACTTAGAGCGCATTGGGAATTGAACATTCCAAATTTGGGAAAAAAGGGGAGAAAAAAAATGCCTGGGTCATATTTCAACACAAAATCAAAAGAAGAAAAAAACATTTTTAATTATTTATTATGTCAAAGACAGAGAAAGAGAAATCATGTTTTGTATTGATGACAGTAAAGCATTTTCATTAATGCAATGTGCCTGAGCTTTTTGCATTATTTTTTCCATTAGATTTACATGACTGTAATGAATACATTTTTACTGTTTAACAGTAAAAATACTGTAATACAATGGGTTTTTTTTTTAATTAAAATCTACATAAATTAAAGGCAGTACAAGAAATACTATTACAAAGTATATAAAATGTCATTAATTGGAATTTGAATAATATATAACTTGTCATAATTATATGAGAATAGTGCTGTAATGTGCTTGATTGTAAAAAATAGTCATAATACAGAAGATCTTAATTGTCTAAAGTATGCTTTATTTTCTTTAAGCAAATATATTTTCTTATTTCTTTCTTTTGATTATGGGGTCGAAAATGACCAGTACATGTTCTCGCTGGTTTTGCTTAGTAAGGAGTTGTGCATGCATGCAGAAATATTAGAGAGCAGAGAAAGGGAAAGTGATTAATCTTAGCCACACTATTCAGTGTTGTAAAATTATCTTAATTACAAAGGCCCACCATCCCTGGTGGAAAAGTCAGCACACACCACTCTCAACATTTCACAAAACTACAGCAATTAAAGCCAATCAAGCTTGCAGGAGCTCCAGTCTCAGACAAAGCTGAGTGACAGAGGCACACCGGACCATGAGGAGGACAATCCGCTTCATTATTTCTGCCAGCTTTAGTATTACAGGTGGCAGTGGCTCTGTGGTTTAAGATGAAAGCATGGTAACTGGAAAACTATTTCAAACCCTAGCTGGGGATGCCTTAGATGATGACTATACTACAATGGTTCTAGTACCCCTAAATGAAGTTCAAGACTAGCATATTTTGTGCATGTACAATATTTTGTACATTGATTTTAATTGTATTTTCCTGTAGGCACGCTAAGCCTGATGAAGTGAGAACAAGATTGACTTGTAATTTAATTTTCCACATATTAACACAAACTTCTGCTTTATCATCTCTTTCCCTCTAAAATCTAAAATTTTTTCATCTCTGTCTTTTTTTAACACTTGCCTCTCCTCCCCTCCTTCCTGTCTTTTGCTCCTGGGACAGTTTGCCCTCCTGGTTTCTATGGGCACCGCTGCAGCCAGTCATGTCCACAGTGTGTGCACAGTACAGGGCCGTGCCATCATGTCACGGGTCACTGTGAGTGTCTAGCCGGCTTCTTCGGCTCACTTTGCAACCAAGGTAAGTAGTTATTGTTGTTCTCCGTCTGTATCTCTGTAATGTTTGTCTTTTTTCTCTCTTCTTCACCCATGGGCCCCTCACATCCTTCAAACCTTGTTATAAGAGAAAATGATGTTCAAATCACAACTGTCTGACCACTTTCACTCGAATTATGCAATAAACAACTTGTACTCATTGAGTGCAATGTTTTACAACAGATTGTACTCTGTTTAAACCTCTAAACAAGGGGTCTTCAAGCCTCTAGGGGGCTGCAACAGTACTGCAAGCTTATTTTTATGAACAAGTGGAAATATATTTAGATCAATATTAAGTTAACTCCAACTAAAGTTCAAGTTAAAAAGCTAAAGTTCGGCTAAATGATTAATTGTCCCTCGTGCATTCAAATGTACAGAGTAAAATTAAAATGTTATTTACAAGTATATGACTTAAATGGCTTTGAAATGTAAGCTTAATAACCAAGAATGTGAATACATAAATGTGGTAATAATCACGTGTTATTATAGGCCATGCTTCAAATGCAACATTCAGTTTTACACTTCATGTAACCCTGCTTGTTCTCTTTATCCACCATTTATTTATTATTAATTATTATCCACCATTTATCCACCTCTCTTTATACAGGTTGTTGGCCTGAAAAAGGTTAAAGGTCACTGCTTTAAAAAAGAATAATAATTGCTTATTTGTATTTTGACTGTTATCCAATTGAACTTCATAATTCTTTCAGAGAGACTGTACATAAATGATGCCCATAAATGACAGTTTACCTGGCTCACTCTACCTGTCATCTACAACGCCAACCGCATGGCACGTTAAGACATTAGGTGTGTGTGCTGCCATTGGCACTGTGCCCATCTGCACAACGCCATGCTGACTCTGCGGCTCCGCCGTACTGCAAATAATTGGCATTATCACTGACACTCTGACAAATAACCTTCACAGGAAATCTGAATATTGCTGAGCTCATTCTTCAGAGTGAGACAAACAGTGAAGAGTCAGGTCAATATTGCCACTCTCTGTTTTTGTTGAGCTCCAGTGGAAAACCAGTGAAAATGTAGTGATAGGACATAATGTACACAACATAACCAAAAGTAAGTGGACGCATGAAAAGTACACCCATACATGTGGTTGTTGTTGATCTTTTTTCTTTTTTTTTTTAAACCATGGCCATTAATCCCTCCCTTTGCTGCCATAACTGCTTCCACTAGGAGATGTGCTCCCATTTGGGCACAAAAGCGTGAGGTCATGCTCTGATGTTGGGCGACTGGACCTGGCTCACAGTCTGCTTCCAATTCATCCCAAAGGTGTTCAGTGTGGTGCAGCTCTGGACTTTGTGTAGGCCTGACATGTTCTTCCAAACCAGAATCAGTTGACCATTTATGAACCTTGCTTTGTGCACATTGGCACAGTCATTCGGAAACAGAAAAAGGCCCTCTCCAAAGTTTGAAGCACACAATTGTTAAGAAAATCATTTTAAGCCATATATTAATAATAGCCAAAGCTGTTAATTAGAAAGGGGTGTCCACATATATTTGGCATACAGCATATACCACATACTTATATTTTCTACAAGACTTACATTTCCATGGAATCTGTTCTCCGCTGTGATTTCCACTTGTTGGATGTGATTCAGATGACACTACTCATAGACCACAGGAGTACAGTAAATAATGACTCCCATGTTGACTATAGTATAGATATAGTTACTGTGTACATTTTTGAGACAAGTTTAGGGTCAATGAGGCAGATTTCAAACTCAAACCAAAGAATCCTCACATTCACATCCCACTCCACAGAAACCCCCCTCTAAGATGTCCAGATGAAAAATGAATAGAACTTCTCATCATAATTAACTAGTCTTTTAATGAATTAAGGAAAGGCTGCACAAATATATAGAATTCACTTTCATTGCTTTCAGAGCTGTCTCGTGAATAAATATTTAATATCTTAAAGGAGAGGAAGGAAATGGTTTGAGAGAAAGCTTGTTTTAATTTGTCCAGATCATAATCACTGGAAGAAAGGCAGGGCACAGGGGAACCATGACTAGACCACATATCTACTTTTTTGTAGGTGGCGTCCTCAGTTGTCTTGAGCCCACGTTCACCCATCTCAGAACGAGCTAATGAACTTCAGCTAGTCACTGTTGAGGTGAAACTGTGCCAGTAACATGAGGGAACCACTAGCTAATAAGAGTGAGCTTTGAGTTAGTTGAAAGAGTTTAAAAAAATGAGAAGATTGTGGAAGCATAATAATCAAAAGCCAGCAACACAAAGATTTAGATTCAACTTCTTCTAAATGGATGATCTATCTGATTGGAACATACATCTGATTCCATTTTGTAGCCATATTTCTGCTCTCCTGGGACTGGTGTTTACCTGTTGCGTATCATGACCTTGTCTTTTGAGGTACCATCACATACCTTGCTGAACTCATCGAAACAAGAGAAAAAAATGATTGGGGCAAAAACATGTTGGGCTTTAATCTCAAATTAAATCTCAAATTAAGCAAGTGTCAGAGCACTGTGAAATATTCATTTTATTAAAAATGTACACAAGCTCTATTTTTAATTTTGTAGTACATCAGTCATCCTTGTTCTTGTCTGTGCCAAGCAGAGATGGCAAAGACAGATAATTGGACAGTGTGACAGCAGCACATGTTTGAAGGTTGATTTTCCTTTAAAGTCCTTGCAGACACATGACTTACAATCGCTTGTGCATGTTTCTCTCTGCTTTATCATCTGTTGCAGATAGTTCACTGTGCTGAACTTTCACAGAACTACACACAATCACACATTTTAGTATAACCCCAATTACGAAAAAGATAGAAAAGTATGAAAAATGCTAATAAAAACAAGAAATGATTTGTAAATTCTATTCACCATGTGCTATTTTAAAAGCAGTACAACAACACATTATTTGATGTTTTACCTTGTGAATAATTATTTAATTTTTTTAACACATTTAAAATCAAATGATTGCAACAAGCTCCAAAGAAGTTGACAGTTGAGTGTTTACCACTGTGTAACATCACCATTTCTTCTAACACATTTCTTCAAACACTAATTGGACATTGAAGACACAAGTTCTTTATGTTTACCAAGCTGAATTTTTCCCCATTCATCCATTATTCAGGTCTTCACCTGCGCATTTGTGCAGGGCATTTGTTGCCATATTGTGTGCTTCAGATTGCTCCACATTCTGAATTTGAGACAGGTCAGGACTGCAGGCAGGCCAATCTACAGCAGCTGCACACTCCCTGCTTACACATTCATTCACTTGTAATCCAGGCAGTATGTAGTTTGGTGTTGTCCTGCTGGATGGGTGTCATGACATGGGCTCGGAATACTTTGGAAAACCTTTGTCAGTCAACATCATTAGAAGCTGCATTCACAGGTGTAGGTTAAGACTTTACTATGCAAAGCAGACGCCATACATTAACACTGTCCAGAAGTGCTGCCAACTTCTCTTGGCTCGGTTTCATCTGAGTTGGAAAGTAGAACATTGGAAACATGTTTTGTGGTCCGATGGGTCCACATTTCAAATAGTAAAAAAGCGTTGTGCCAAATCACATACTGCCCAGATTACATGAGCATGACTGTGTAAGCAGAGAGTTCTGGTGCTAGTTTGGCCTGCCTGCAGTCCTAACCTGTCATTAACAGAAATGCGTGGCTCTTTATGAGCGCACAATACGCCGCACAAAATGACAATTAAGGCCCTGTACAACTGCTCAGCTGAAGACCTGCAAAATGGATGAATGGGGGAAAATTCTGATGGCTAAATTTAGCAAACTTTTGTCTTCAGTGTCCAAATACTTAATAAGTGTTAGAAGAAATGGCGATGTTACACAGTGGTAACTTTTTTGAAGCATGTTGCAATCATCCGATTTGAAATGAGTATATACTAAAAATATTTAATTAAAAAATGTAATTTGCATGGTAAAATAGAAAATAATATGTTGTTGTAGTGCTTTCAGTATAGCAAAGGATGAATATAATTTACAAATCACTTTTTTTTTATTTTATTAGCATTTTCCATAATGTCCCAACTTTTTCAGAATTGGTTGTGTGTGTCTGGTACGCATGACATTTCTTAATGACTTCAAATGGGAAGAGTGTAAATTTTGCATTTTTGAATGCATTTTTGCACTCATGATTGTCAAATACATCAATTTAATTAATTTTAATGATTGTAAGATTGAGAATTAATAACTCTTCACCCTAAGAATTAAATCAACTGTGACAGGGCGGAGGGTGGGGCCGCGACGTGATTTTACACACCCGGTCTCTTATCAGGCTAATCTAGCCTCCGAGAGGGATAAAGGCCGACTGCGGACAGTGGTGCGACAGAGAGAGAATTTTTATGGGCTGCTGTCCATCCTATGTGTGTGTGTTCGTGTCGTTTGGTTTATTTCTTCATTAAACTATTATTTATATTGTCAAGCTGGTTCTCACCTCCTCCTTTCCATTGAACTGCTTTACACTGGTGCCGAAGAAGAAGAAGGGATATGCTGTAGTGGAGTTCTCACCACTACCATCCACCCCAACGGAGCAGCCACAGCCGTCGGAGGAGGTGAGAACCAGCTTGACAATATAAATAATATATTATTTATTCCTCTGCTTCCAGGCTCGCCCGCCTGGAAGCAGAGGAATTGGCCACCAACCGCAAGGGGAGAAGGGGCTCCTAGCCGACCACCTGGAGCAGGAGAACCCCTGCCAGGGGCGGGGGAGACCCCCTTCTGTTTCCCGAGAAAGCGGCGGGGCATTTGTCTGCCAGGGGCTGGACGAGAAAGTATTTTTTTTATTTTCCTCTCTCTCCTCTCTTTCTCCCAATGCCACTCCGCATTGGCCTTTTCCCTCTCTTTTAAATTTAACAGTTTTTTTTTTGCTGGGGGGTACTGCACTTTTACAGGGAGTACCCCCCTATTTTTCATTATTGTTTCCCTCCCCCTGTCCCCTCCCAGATTCAGGAAGGTGGGGGTGACCTGCTGGCAGACGGGGCATAAATGCACAACCTACAACAGGGAAAGAGGAGAGGGTGGTGTACGTCATGCCAGGGGCTCCCCGACCTGAGAGAACGAGGAAGGAATGTGAGAGGGTGGGGCCGGGTCGTAATTTTACACACCCGGTCCCTTATCAGGCTAATCAAGCCTACCAGAGTAATAAAGGCCGATTGCGGACGGTGGTGCGACACAGAGAGAACGTTTCCGGGCAGCTGTTCGTCATGTGTGTGTTTGTGCCATTTGGTTTATTTCTTCATTAAACTATTATTTATATTGTCAAGCCGGTTCTCGCCTCCTCCTTTCCAATGAACTGCTTTACATCAACTTATATAATCTGATTTACAAATGTCATTACGTAAACATTTAGGCCACATTAAAATCACGTTATGTCCTAGTGAGATAATTTAATTGCAAAAGCTGCAATTTAATGAGATAAATATATAGTTTGCATGCAATTCAAATGTGAGCACTTGTGAATGTGTGAGACAGTGTTGAGCTCACACCAGCTGGTCATACATTTTCAAGCTCCTTCAAGGCTCATACAGGGAAGACACATGAGCATTTAAACAGTAAACAGTGCAAATTCACGTTGTAGCATGAGGCACATACAGAGTACATATTTAATTAAATAGCAGCCTTTTGTGGTTTAATAATCTCTTTGAGTCATGTAGCGACAGGCTTTTCCAGAGTGGGAAACTGCTGTCATTACATCAGAGCTCCTTGGTCAAAACAACACAGAAACACTTCAAAATAAAAGCTTTATCAAAATTAAAAGTACATTTATAGGAAAAAGTGTGACAAAAATATACCACTACTGTAAATGTACATTTCTCAGTCATGCTCATTATCATAATAAATCGGGCGGCACGGTGGCGCAGCGGTTAGCACTGTCGCCTCACAGCAAGAAGGTCGTGGGTTCAAACCCCGGTTGCCCCGGCCTTTCTGTGTGGAGTTTGCATGTTCTCCCTGTGTCTGTGTGGGTTCTCTCTGGGTGCTCTGGCTTCCTCCCACCATCCAAAGACATGCAGGCTAGGTTAATTGGTGTCTCCAAAAAAAAAATTGCCCTAGGTGTGGATGTGAGTGTCAGTGTATGTGTGGCCCTGTGATGAACTGGCGACCTGTCCAGGGTGTACCCCGCCTTTTGCCCAATGTTAGCTGGATAGGCTCCAGCCCCCCGTGACCCTGTCCACAGGATAAGCGGTTGATGATGGATGGATGGATAATAATAAATCAGTAGTAATTGTAATATACTTAAGCAGTATCTAAAATCTGTTATGCAGTACTTTATTTGACAAAATCTTACTCCAGTGTTGTATTTTGGATTGTGCTGTGGCTGAGGTTCTGTTTATAAGTACTTCATTTGATAAAAATAATATAATATTATGTTGAAAATTAATTGTTATATTTTCATTTGTTTAAAGTTTTAATTAATTAATTAATTTAAACACAATTTTAATTATGAGATTGTTGATATGGGGGGCATGGGTAGCTCAGCGAGTATTGAAGCTGACTACCACCCCTATAGTCGCAAGTTCAAATCCAGGGTGTGCTGAGTGACTCCAGCCAGGTCTCCTAAGCAACCAAATTGGCCCAGTTGCTAGGGAGGGTAAAGTCACATTGGGTAACCTCCTCGTGGTAGCTATAATGGGGTTCGCTCTCGGTGGGGCGCGTGGTGAGGTGTGCGTGGATGCCTCAGAGAATAGTGTGAAGCCTCCACACGTGCTATGTCTCTGCAGTAATGCACTCAAAAAGCCACATGATAAGATGCGCGGATTGACTGTCTCAGATGCGGAGGCAACTGAGATTCGTCCTCTGCCACCCGGATTGAGTCACTACACTATTGAGTCACTTGGGAATTGGGCATTCCAAATTGGGGAGGAAATAAAAAAAAAAAAAATTTATATGTAGTTTAGGGAGGAAAAAACAGGTAACAGACTTGGTATTGGTGAGTACCAAAAATTAAGTATCGGTAATTGTACTCTTTCTCAAAAAATGATATTGGGACATCCCTAATTTTATGCCATTATATTTTTAACTAGGACTATAATAGAATATTAAGGGCTATATCTGTTACAAAATAAAAAAAAAAAAAAACAGAAATATTCACTACTGTGGCATTGTTTGCCCCTCAAATTTGAATTCTGGGGGCTTTTTTGCTATTTTTAGTGGCATTTTTACCCTTATTCCCCCTTAATTTCTGTCCCTGGATATAAACACTAAGACCCGTTTAAAGAGTGAAAACCCACGGATATTCTGCCTTATGATTACCACTGTGTCCCATCAGTGTGTCCCAGCGGGAAATTTGGGAAAGCCTGTGCTGAGATCTGTCTGTGTACAAACAACGGCACCTGCAACCCCATTGACGGCTCTTGCCAGTGCTTCCCGGGTTGGACTGGAAACGACTGCTCACAGGGTATGAAACAATTAGTTTTTTCCCTTAGTTTCACTTTCAATTTCCTTTTCTTTTTTCTCTCTCTCTTCCTTCTGTTTTTTTTTCCTTCTTCCTCTCACTGTCTTTCCCATCCAAATTCATCCATTTCTCTTGTGCTATATGTTTCATAGGCACCTCATGTCATAGTTCCATGTAAATCATTACCATGTCCATATTTCTTTGCCAACTAACTCACAAGCACCGCTGATGGAGACCAACAGTTTCCTCAATAAATTACTTGATAGCACACTCTCCATAATTTACACCGCTCAGGAGAGCGCCGATATGAAACTGAGATGAGAGCAACAATGTCCTGCAGAATTTACTGCTCACTCACACTCCCCACTTTCCTCTAGCACTGATGTGAGAGTATTTAGAACCGTGAATCTTATAGTGTTTGCTGTAAGTGAAAAGCTGAGGATTTGCAGTGACCGTTTCTATCCTAATGCAAGAGTAAAGGGATAGTTTTTGTTTAAATTATTAATTCTGAACATTTTACGACATTTTCATTTGGTTTCTAGCTATGGCGCTTATTTTTTATTTAGCCTCATTTTGGCTGTACCAGCACCACATTTTATTTGTTTAACATTAAATGCATAATTTAGTATGTGTGTGAAGACAATGAAAGTGTATGGGGGTCTGTGTAAGTGTTTGTAGTGTGGGGATCTGTACACTGTATGTGCTTGAAAGATGTGTTTGATATTATAGTGTTATGGTGCAGATTCTATCTATCTATCTATCTATCTATCTATCTATCTATCTATCTATCTATCTATCTATCTATCTATCTGTCTGTCTGTCTGTCTGTCTGTCTGTCTGTCTGTCTGCATATGTACCTGCCAGTCTGTCTGCCTGTCTAGCAATCTATCTGTTTGTCTGTCAGTCTGTCTGCATATCTTCCTGCTTGTCTGTCTGTCATTTGTCTTTCTGTCTATCTGCATATCTACCTGCCTGTCTGTCTGTATATCTGTATGTTTGTTGGTCTGTCAGTCTGTCTGCATATCTACATTTTTGTCTGTCATTCTTTCTGTCTGTCTGTCTGCATATCTGTCTATTTGTCTGTCTGCATATCTACCTGCTTGTCCGTCTGTCTGTTGGTCTGTCTGTCAGTCAGTCTGTCTGTCTGCATATATACCTGCCAGTCTGTCTGTATATCCCATCTTTATGCAGGGTTGGGAAGGTTACTTTTTAAATGTTTTCCACTACATATTACAGAATACATGCTGTAAAATGTCATTTGTAACATATTCTGTTACATTACTCAAGGTCAGTAACGTATTTTAAATACTTTGGATTACTTCTTCAGCTTTTCACTTGTTTTGACTATAAAAATCTTCCAGTACAGTAAGACGAAATACACATGTTAAAAATACAATCTCTGAAAAACCTAAATATCTTATGCAGTGTTGCTTCAAAAACAAGATAAATCAAATTGATCTTGGATAGATATTTTTACAGAAAAACAATACAAAAATGATTATCAAGAATATGATTTTTGCCTTAATATCAAAGGTCTTACTAGAAAAACAGAAATTATGATCCAACTTGAATTTTCTTGATAAAAAAAAATAGGATCATGCCTGATAACATGTGCATGTAAAAATGAAAACAATTTCCCCCTAACAAATTTACTTCAAACTTACTGCTCTGTCTACTCGTATGAACACATCATAAGAAAGTGTTTCACCGCTGTTCAAATGCACTTTGGATCACATAATTTATATGTATAAATGTTTTCCATCTGAAAGGACAAATATTAAATGAAACAAAAGACAATAAAATGCAAAGTAATCTCTTCAGTAATCAAAATACTTTTTGAATGTAACTGTATTCTAATGACCAATTATATAAATTGTAACTGTAGTGGAATACAGTTACTTCTATTTTGTATTTTAAATACGTAAACCTGTTACATGCATTCCGTTACTCCCCAACCCTGTCTATATGTTTTTCTTTCAGTCTGTGTGCATCTACCTGTCTGTCTGTCTGTCGATCTGTCTGTCTGTCTGCTTATCTGTCTAACTGCCTGTTTGTCTGTCTGTCTATCTATCTGTTTGTCTGTCAATCTGTCTGCATATCTTCCTGCTTGTCTGCCTGTGGGTCTGTCAGTCTGTCTGTCTATATATATCTGTCTGTTGGTCTGTCAGCCTGTCTGCATAGCTACCTATCTATCTATCTGTTTGTCTGTTAGTCTGTCCGCATATCTTTCTGCTTGTCTGCCTGCTGGTCTGTCGGTCTGTCTGTCAGTAGACATATATATCTGTCTGTTGTCTGTCAGCAGGCCCGGATTGGCTAATCGGGAGCACCGGGAGAATTCCTGGTGGGCCAGTGTGTTTTGACTTTTTTTATTTTACCTCAGCCCCACTCTTTTTTATGTATTATTTTTTCGCAGCCCACTCGCAGAGTGCAACCTGCAGGTTAATGACGTAATTATCTTTTGACTCCCCCGACAGCAGCACCGTGCTTAAAAGAAATGTCACTTGTAAACTTCAGTCAGTGGTGGTTTTGGTTGATGGAGGATATAGGCTAAAATGGACAATAGAAAGTGCAAAGGTGGCGCTGAAAAGGCAAGATTAAAAAAAGAAAGCTCTTCAAACTGACGTGGCAAAATGTAGCTTTTTCACCAGCGCACCAAATGAAGAAGATAAGAGGGCCAGTAAGCTAACGTTAAGCTAGTTAGGAGCAGTGCAAGATGCTAGCGGCCATGCAAAACAATGTTGTCTGCAAACCACCGTTCATGTTTATGTATCAAACTTTTTCTTGTAGTTCTTCAGCAGCAGCAGCCTCTATTGCTCATTGAGTGAATATAAGAATTAGTAGAATTAATGTTAATGAAGAGTATGGTGTAGAGCTGAAACGATTAGTCGACGTTATCGACAACGTCAATAATAAAAATTGTCAAATTTGTAGTTTGATCTCATTTAACGTAACATGAGATCACAATAAACTGTAATGATGATGCGCGAGAGCAGCATTGCAGTTGAATTGAGTTAGAATTACACAGATCACCGTCCAGATGCACTCTAAACTTTCCAAAAAGCTTCAGGTGATGTAGATTGCAAAGTATTGGGGAATTATACAAAAATATCCAATAAGTAAATACAGAAGCACTCTCGTTGTGGAATAAGTGGAGCCGGCGGTCTTTAAAGGAAACATGCGTTACATCTTAAATGCTGTTATTTTTAATGCGTTATAGCTTTATTAAAGTTCAAATAATACGGAAGCAGGTCTTGTAGTTAACTACAAACTCTGAAACTGGCATTTCTCCGATCTAAGGGGGAGAGATTGAAACTGCACCCGGCTGAGAGACACACTGTCACGGGGACGCTCGTCTCTCGAGCCCGCACTTACTAAAGCAAGATTATAATGCGATGGCTTACGACTTATTGAATCATAATGTATGTCACTGTGCATTTATTATCGTGAAGAAAATTGACAATACGCAGCTTTATTATTAAGAGAGAGTTTGTTTTTTTGTGAGTTAAAGATGGATTGAAGTGAACAGAAGGAGAGAGAGAGGGAGTCTTCACCCCATTATACACTGCTACAAAATAAATTTTTTATTTTATTTTGTTTTGGATTGTTTTCCAATAAAAATATCTAAAACTCATTTAAAACAATGTACATTTACTTTAGGAACTACAGAAGAAAAAACATTGTTATCTGAGAATGTTGAATAATATAATATTAAAAAACCAAATATTTAAAAATATATAAAAATCCTTTTAAAAAAGATTCATTCACCTGAGAAGCAGCATATGAGATATTTAGACTTGCTTTTAGAGAATAGACCTTGAATATAAGTATAACCATGTGAAAACAAATACACTTGTATACAAAATACACTTACTGTATATTTAAGATAAATTCTCTTAAAGCAAGTCTAACTTGTATGTTGCTTCTCAAGTAAATGTATCTTGTTTTAAGGATTTTTAGACAATTTTAAATGGAAAACAAGACAAAAACACTTGATAGAAATAGGTTTTTTGCAGTGAATTTCTTTACTGAATTAAACTTAATAAAAAAGTATTTTTCCCTTTAATTCAGTGAATATCATTTAGAGGTATTTTTAAAAGATGATTTTGTCCTCTTTATTGTTAGTAAGCACATTTAATAGAACCTTTTAAATAAGGACACAAGCTGAATAATCGATTAAGAGCTAATGATTAATCGTTATTAATCGATTATCAAAAAAATCATTAGTTGCAGCCCTAGTATGGTGTACACCTTCTCAATGAAAAATGCCCTGATATAATTAATGATACCAGATGATTCAGTACTACATTAATGAAACTGACTTGACTTGATCAGAAAGCTTTGTAAAAAGGGGAGATTTGTGGTGAGAAATATGACCATTTGTAAAATCTGATTTAGTGTCAGAAGCAGAGCCAGGACCCAGTTGTAGGCATATGCAAGAGATTGATACTCTCACTGTGGAAGACACAGGTAAGCTGTGTGAATAAGAAAACATGATCACATTAGTTACACCAGGCCTATAACAACTTTCTATGCCCAAGTGTTACTAGTGACCCATTATGTTTTTCATGAAAATATAGGCCTAGTAAATATACAAACTGCCTAGAAAAATACAATGAATTACAAGGCTGTAGAGAATAGTGCACTATTGCAGACTTAATAAGTCTGAAAATTAGTCCCACTCCGGCCCTGTCTGTCAGTCTGTCTGCATATCTACCTGCATGTCTGTCTGTTTATCTATCTGTTTGTCTGTCTGTCTGTCTGTCTGTCTGTCTGTATCTCTGTCTGTCTGTCTTTCTCTCTTTCTATACACACACAATTTGGTTTGTGGATGTTTGTGTGTGTTAGTTTTCATTTGACGGTGTCTCTGGCATCTGCAGTTTGTCCAATAGGCCAGTGGGGCCCTGACTGCTTGAACTCATGTAACTGTCACAACGGAGCCCAATGTAGTGCCTATGATGGAGAGTGCAGGTGCAGCCTGGGCTGGACTGGCCTCTACTGCACGCAGCGTAAGTCAATACACACACATTTACACACATACCCACACATTCACAGATATAAATGCACAACCAAGCCTCTATTATGCACATATAAAAACAAATACACTCACACACAAACACACACCCCTGCATACCTTTACTGTATACTTACTTCATTTGCGATGCACACAATGGATATTCTACAAAGTGATACAGTGACATCTGTTGGTAGCTTTTCAAAGCTGCACCAGAGAGATTCATTTGCAGCTGAGCAATGGTGAACTTGCACTGGTGAAATCCTATGATGTTCTGATGACACATATTGTAGATAGTTGTCCTCAATAATAAATGCATTTTTTTTTTCATGTCAGTCATTTAACTCATTATATGACCTTGCTAAAGGCAGAAATCAAAAACCATCAGCATCACACCTAAAAATGAAATCCATCTGTCATTCATTACATCAATCATTGCAAAGATCTTGATACTTCCTCTGCTGCCATACTGTTTGATACTTTTTTCATATGACAGCAGGGATTTAAACTCTTTTTCTTGAGGAGTGATGAAATCAGTTTGTGTTTTGCTGCAATGTTTGCTCCAGTGGGCTTGTTATCTGTTGTGGCCAGGCTTACTTTGCGTGTTTGTGTATTTATGTAATTGTGTGTCCACGACATGCCATTAGTGTCTGAAGGCCAGCAGAAGTGGAGAAACAGTGCCATGCTATAACCACTCTCCCTTTAACTCTGGGTTTTCTGTTGCTGGTGCCATCAGCGTACACCAACTATGTTGTAGGTTAATGTGATGTAGCAGGATATCTCTTTCCTTCAGGCTGTTCCTCAGGGTTTTATGGGCGAGACTGTGCAGAGGTGTGCCGCTGTCAAAATGGAGCTGACTGTGATCATATCACTGGCCAGTGTGCCTGTCGGACTGGCTTTATTGGAACCAACTGTGAACAGAGTGAGTGCTGTAGCCTCTTTAAGAATGTGGTGGTATGTGCTTGTGTTAGAGGGTTGTGAGGGGGTTTAATTCCAGCTGGACCTTAAAAGATATGTTTGATGCTCAGTGTGTGTGTGTGTTCCCATCTACAATCATCTTCCAATGGCAACCGTTCACAAACCATGTATCTGAATGCTCTGTTAATTAAGTGTTTGCCTGGGGCAGTTGTTTAATTTTTATGTAATTTTTTTTTGTGCTTGTGATTTCTTTTTTTTACAGAGTGTCCTCCTGGGACATTTGGCTATGGCTGTCAGCAGCTGTGTGAATGTATGAACAATGCCACCTGTGATTATGTGACCGGAACATGCTACTGCAGCCCTGGATATAAAGGAATCCGCTGTGATCAGGGTAATATTCTCTCTCATTTTCATACTCTCTAAACATCCAGTTTTATTTTTCATTTCAAATACATTCAATCAGTGAATACATTGAAAATCTTAAATATTACTTTAAACCCAGAAATGAAATGGTCCTCGTATGAATGTTAATGAAATGTTAAAACCAAAGGAAACTTAAGATGTAAAATGAAAAATAAATTTTCTGCACTATAGTTTCAAGGTCACTAATCAAATAAGCAAATTTGTGACCGTGACCATGTTAACTCTGTACAAAAAGTAAGATTTTATTGCAAGAGAGCCACACACTTTATCTCCTATTTTCATTTTATTCTTACATTAACATATTCTTTGTACTAGCTGCTTTGGTGATGGAGGAGTTGAACCCTTACACTAAGATCAGTCCCGCTCTGGGTTCAGAGCGCCAGTCCGCAGGTGCAGTCATGGGCATCATCTTCCTGCTCCTCGTCATCATGGCCATGCTCAGCTTGTTTGTTTGGTTCAGGCAGAGACAGAGAGAAAAGGGTCAGGACATGCCTAGTGTCTCTTACACCCCAGCGTTGCGTGTCACCAACACTGACTACTCCCTCTCCGGTGAGCACTGCCATTGGCACTGGGAATCATAACCATTAAATATTCATATTGTGATTGAAATATGTAAATCAAATATTGTACAGTGGTGTCAAAATGTATTTGGACACTTAAGCCACACTAAAAATGTATAATTGTCATTGCATTACACAATAAAATATCAAACCATGCATACATTTATTTTAGAGAAATTTAAATGCAAAATTTTTTTAAATAATATGAAATGTGATATATGAGAAAAGTTCTAGCAACATACTGTATGTTTGCAGATACCACGTTACTTAAAGGGATATTTCACCCAAAAATGTTCATCTTCTCATCATTTACTCTCATGCCATCACAGATGTGTAAGACTTACTTTCTTCTGCTGAACACAATCGAAGATTTTTAGAAGAATATCTCAGCTCTGTAGGTGAGAATGATGAACAAACTATTGAAGCTCCAAAAAGCACATAAAGGCAGCTTGAAGGATATCCATAAGTCTCCAGTGTTTAAATCTATATCTTCTGAAGCGATGTGTGGGTGAGATTCAGATAAATATTTAAGTTTAAGTATCGCCACCTACAGGACAAGGAGGAGAATTTTATAGCAAAAAAGGACTAAACTGTTTATTTGTTTCTCACCAACACCTATCATATCACTTTTGAAGACATGGATTTAACCACTAGAGTCTTATGGATTACCTATATGCTGCATTTATGTGCTTTTTTGAGCTTTAACATTTTGGGTACCCATTAACTTGTAGTGGGAGGACCTACAGAGCTGAGATATTTTAAAAATCTTCATTTTTGTTCTGCAAAAGAGAGAAAGTCATACACATCTGTGATGGCATTAGGGTGAGTAATTTTGGGGTGAACTATCCATTTAATCTATTTTTCTTTTCTAATGCAGTGCAATGACATTCATTTCAAACATTTAAAAGTGTGACTCAAATGTCCAAATACAATTTGAAGCAACTGTATAATGTTCTTTTAACATCTTCATGATTTGTTTTACTGTGTTAAAAGTATGGCTATAGATTCAGTTAACATGGATTATAATTTTGATTTGAGCAGTGTGTATAGTAGCATGGTTGTCTATTATGCTCGTAAAACTTCAAAATATAATATTTATATTTTTTTATATGAAAATATGTATATGAAATGCATACACAAGCTGCATACATGCTCATTTTGATGATGTGGCTTGATCAAGTTCATTCTGTATCATCAATTTGATCTTTTTACCCATTTTACCATTAAACTGCCTTCTTCAGCTATGTTATTGCAAGAATAGGATGTCAAGCATTATGAAACAGGAGTATAGTTTAGTTGTATGTTTAACATGTGGTGCTTACCTACTGTGGTTAGGTGAACTCTGTTGCTTTGTGGTCTCTTCTAGAAACTCCTCAGAGCAGCAGCAGTGGCCAGTGCTTCTCTAATCCCAGCTACCACACTGTGGCACAGTGCAACATATCTTCCACCATCAAAAACAACCTGGACGGCACTCTCACTCTTAAGGCTAGCACACAAACAAATGTTCACTTGGCTATTATATATATATATATATATATATATATATATATATATATATATATATACACACACAGTACTGTGCAAAAGTTTTGTAGGCACTTGTGAAAAATGTCTTCAAAAATAATGCCGTAAATAGTTATAATTTATCAATTAAGATCATACAAAGTCCAGTAAACATAAAAAGCTAAATCAATATTTGGTGTGGCCAACTTTGCCTTTAAAACATCACCAATTCTCCTAGTTCACCTGGACACAGTTTTTCTTGGTTGTTGGCAGAAAGTATTGCGGAAGGGCAGAGGGCAGTGCCGGGCCATGATTCCGCACTCCCGGACACTAATCAGGCTAATTAGCCCTCGAGAGGGATAAAGGCCGACCGAAAACAGCAGTGCGACAGAGAGAGAGATTTACGGACAGCTGTTCGACACCTGTGTGTGTGTGTTTCTCTTTTTGGTTCAGTTTTATAATAAAATATTATTTATATTGTCAAGCCGGTTCACGCCGCCTCCTTTCCTTGAAACCTCTTCACACTGGTTCTGAAACCCGGGAAGGAGGAGGGATGTGCCGTGGTGGAGTTCTTGCCGCCTGGAAGCAGAGGAACGGCAGCCGACCACGAGGGAAGGAGGAGTTCCCAACTAACCGCCTGGAGCGGTTACCGCTGCCAGGGGCGGGGGAGACCCCTACCGTCAACCAAAAATGCGCCGGGGCGTTCCGTCCACCAGAGGCTGGAGGACTGCCTCCAATTCACCCAGGGAGGCACGGCTGTCGACCACTAGAGGGTGGAGGAGTGGCCGAGGACCAAGCTACAGCATGTCAGAGATCCGGCAAGAAAGTGTTTTTTTCTCTCTCTCTCTCTCTCCTCTCTCTCTCCCACTGCCGCTCCGTGTTGGCCTTTCCCTCTCTTTTTTTTATATTTTGTTTATTTGGCACGATCGGCGTTATGCTGTGTAGGTGCCACGCTTTTTTTTTTTTTCTCCCCTTGTCCCCTCCCTCATCCTGGCAGATGGGGTGGAAGGCACACCACTCCCCAGGGAAAGAGGGGGGCATGTACGTCATGCCAGGGGCTCCCAGGCCTGAGAGAACGAGGGAGGAATGTGGCAGGGTGGAGGGTGGGGCTGAGTTGTGATTCAGGCTAATTAGCCCTCGAGAGGAATAAAGGCCGACCGAAGACGGCAGTGTGACAGAGAGAGAGATTTATGGACACCTGTTCGACACCTGTGTGTGTGTTTGTCTTTTTGGTTCAGTTTGATAGTAAAATATAATTTACAGTGCATCCAGAAAGTATTCACAGCTCTTCACTTTTTCCACATTTTGTTATGTTACAGCCTTATTCCATAACTGATTAAATTCATTATTTTCCTCAAAAGTCTACAAACAATACCCCATAATGACAACGTGAAAGAAGTTTGTTTGAAATCTTTGCAAATTTATTAAAAAATAAATAAATAAAAAAATTGCATGTACATAAATATTCACAGCCTTTGCCATAACACTCAAAATTGAGCTCAGGTGCATCCTGTTTCCAATGATCATCCTTGAGATGTTTCTACAACTTGATTGGAGTCCACCTGTGGTAAATGCAGTTGATTGGAAATGATTTGGAAAGGCACACACCTGTCTGTATAAGGTCCCACAGTTAACAGTGCATGTCAGAGCACAAACCAAGCCATGAAGTCCAAGGAATTGTCTGTAGACCCCCGAGACAGGATTGTATTGAGGTACAGAACTGGGGAAGGGTACAGAAATATTTCTGCAACATTGAAGGTCCCAATGAGCACAGTGGCCTCCATCATCCTTAAATGGAAGAATTTTAGAACCACCAGGATTCTTCCTAGAGCTGGTCGCCCGTCCAAACTGAGCCATCGGGGGAGAAGGACCTTAGTCAGAGAGGTGACCAAGAACCCAATGGTCACTCTGACAGAGCTCCAGCATTTCTCTGTAGAGAGAGGAAGAGACCTTCCAGAAGAACAACCATCTCTGCAGCACTCCACCAATCAGGCCTGTATGGTAGAGTGGCCAGATGGAAGCCACTCCTCTGTAAAAGGCACATGAAAGACCACCTGGAGTTTGCCAAAAGGCACCTGAAGGACTCTCAGACCATGAGAAACAAAATTCTCTGATCTGATGAAACAAATATTGAACTCTTTGGCCTGAATGGCAAGCGTCATGTCTGGAGGAAACCAGGCACCGCTCATCACCTGATCAATACCATCCCTACAGTGAAGCATGGTGGTGACAGCATCATGCTGTAGGGATGTTTTTCAGCGGCAGGAACTGGGAGACTAGTCAGGATCGAGGGAAAGATGAATGCAGCAATGTACAGAGACATCCTTGATGAAAACCTGCTCCAGAGCGCTCTGGACCTCAGACTGGGGGGAAGGTTCATCTTCAAACAGGACAACAACCCTAAGCACAAAGCCAAGATAACAAAGGAGTGGCTACGGGACAACTGTGTGAATGTCCTTGAGAGGCCCAGCCAGAGCCCTGACATGAACCCGATTGAACATCTCTGGAGAGATCTGAAAATGGTTGTGCACCGATGCTCCCCATCCAACCTGATGGAGCTTGAGAGGTCCTGCAAAGAAGAATGGGAAAAACTGCCCAAAAATAGGTGTGCCTAGTTTGTAGCATCATACACAAAAAGACTTGAGGCTGTAATTGGTGCGAAAGGTGCTTCAACAAAGTACTGAGCAAAGGCTGTGAATACTTATGTAAATGTAATAATTTTTTAGTTTTTTATTTGTAATAAATTTGCAAAGATTTCAAACAAACTTCTTTCACGTTGACATTGTGGGGAATTGTTTGTAGAATTTTGAGGAAAATAATGAATTTAATACATTTTGGAATAAGGCTGTAACATAACAAAATGTGGAAAAAGTGAAGCGCTGAAATATATTTCTGGATGCACTGTATATTATCAAGCCGGTTCTCACCTACTCTTTTCCTTGAAACCCCTTTACAAAGATGTACCAAGCTTCTTGGGGAATTCGCCACAGTTCTTCTTTCTATTTAGGCTCTCAATTGCTTCTGTCTCTTCATGTAATCCCAGACTGACTCGATGATGTTGAGATCCAGGCTCTGTGGTGGCCATACTATCTGTTGTAGGGCTCCTTCTATTCAATTCTATTTGCAAAGGGAATGTTGAAATCTAAAATTGATATTTTCTAATGATACACTAGAAGCAGAATATATAAAATAACCATCTGTTTTTGCAAGCACTTAAATATTCGTGTCTCTTTAGAATCCTTTATTTATTGGCTGGAGTCGTATGGATGAAGTTTCTGCTGACTGTATGTTTTTTTTGGAGCTTCAAAAGAGAATTCTCACTTCACTTGCATTTTAAGGACCTACTGAGCTATGATATGTTTTTTAAAATGTATTCTGGTGAAGAAAGAAAGTCGTATACACTTGAAATATCATGAGGATGAGTAAATAATGAGATAATTTTAATTTTTGGGTGAACTATACCTTTAAGACAAATTTATTTTTGTGAAAAAATATTATGCACCTAAGACTTTTGCACAGTACTGTATATAAACTGTAAATAATCTATATTTTATGTATTTATTCCCCAAACTATAGCTAAGCATATACACACACAGTTGCATTACACTGTTTCTTTAAACAAAGCTATTCGGACAAATGTCTTTCAGAGAGAATTGGCTAATTATCTTTTTTCTCTTTAGAAATGTGACAGGAACAGTTCAGAATGGAGAGCGTACTGCAATCTCAATGACCTGGGTCAGTGTCCTCACTTAATTTTTTATCTTACCCTCTATTCAAACTATTCTCTATCTGTTACCATCAGAAGCTGCCTGAAACGTTTTCATACAAATCTGAATTGGATTAGATACATCATTCTTTTCTCTACAGCCTATTTCTCAAAACAAATGAGACATTTGTGTTCTCTTGAAGTTCCAGAGAAATGAACTACTGACTCATTCCTGGGGGTTTCAAGCCATGAACACTCAGCCGGAGCTAAAGTCTTGTACTGATTAAAGTTTCTGGAGCTGGAGCAAGAACTCCCCCTGCTGTGGTTTTAATAAGCCCTTACTTTAGGGGGCACATGCACAAAGTGGATGCCTACATTATCCAAGGTCACTCAAGCTAGGGGAGAATGGAGATCATTACCTCTCTGACTTCCCATCCCAAGTCATATTCTCGCCCAATTATGTCTGCCTGCAGGTCTGCTGATAAGACCTCGGCAGAACATACAAGACCTTGGAGACTCGGGTTCTAGGTTGGGTATTTCAATCATTTTCTGGTGCGAGCCCAGAGAGGATGTAAATTAAGACCAGTGACCGCAGGTTCCAAGTGGGAGAGTGATTTCACATGGTTGTTTTTGAAGTGACTGTTTTCTGTTGAATGATATTTTTTAACACTTGCCTGAATTGTTGTTTGGCTATTGGTTAACATTATTCAATAGATTGTGTTGCCTAGGTGATGTCAGTGGAAAAGGAAACTTTAAGAGTTCATATTCATTATATGTTGTTGCCTAATTGTAATAATGATGTGCTTTAGTTTTACCCTAAATCAAATAATCCAAACACCCCATATGAAATTGAAATTCAATTCAGAGCCTGTAGAAGTTATTACATTTTGATGAATGATTACAAAAATAAGCATTTTTTTTTTCTTAATAAATCAGGCAAACTAAGACCCAGAAAATGAATTGAAGTAAATGAGATTTCATGTTGACTTTAAATTAAATTCATATTATCAACTTTTCCAAACATTTCAATATATACAGTGCATTCATAAAGTATTCAGACCCCTTACTTTTTTCACATTTTGTGATGTTGCAGCATTATGCTAAAATGCTTTAAATTATTTTTATTTTTCACATCAATCTACACTCCATAGCCCATAATGACAAAGCAAACCCCAGATTTTTGATAGCTTTTCAAATTTATTAAAAAGAAAAAACTAAAATATCACATTGACATAAGTATTTAGACCCTTAACTCAGTACTTAGTTGAAGCACCTTTGGCAGCGATTACAGCCTCAAGTCTTTTTTATTCTTCTTTTTTTTTTTTTTTGTACGATACGACAAGCTTTGCAAACCTGGATTTGGGGATAATCTGGCATTCTTCTCTGCAGATACACTCAAGCTCTGTCAGGTTGGATGGGGACCATATGTGGACAGCCATTTTCAGGTCTCTCCAGAGATGTTTGATTGGGTTCTGGGTTCTTGCTGGGCAACTAAGGACATTCACAGAGTTGTCTTTAAGCCACACTTGTGTTGTCTTGGCTGTGTGCTTAGTGTCATTGTCCTGTTGGAAGGTGATCCTTCAGCCCAGTCTGAGGTCCTGAGCGCTCTGAAGCAGGTTTTCATTAAGAATATCTCTGTATTTTGCTGCATTCAGCTTTCCTTCAACCCTAACCAGTCCCTGCTGCTGAAAAACACCCCCACGGCACGATGCTATCACCACCACGCTTCACCGTCGAGATGGTATTGCGTAGGTGATGAGCGGCACCTGGTTTCCTCCAGAAATGACGTTTGGAATTGAGGGCAAACAGTTCAATCTTCATTTCATCAGGCCAGATAATGTTTTTTTTCTCACAGTCTGAGAGTCCTTTAGATGTTTTTTCATGTGTCTTGCACTGTGGAGAGGCTTCCGTCTGGCCACTCTACCATAAAGCCCAGATCGGTGGAGTGTTGAAGTGATGATTGTCCTACTGCAAGTTTCTCCCATCTCCACACATGATCTCTGGAGCACAACCAGAGTGACCATCAAGTTTTTGGTCACCTCCCTTACCAAGGCCCTTCTCCCCCGATGCTCAGGTTGGCCAGCTGTAGGAAGAGTCCTGGTTGCTTCAAACTTCTTCCATTTAAGAATTATGGAGGCCACTGTGCTCTTGGGAACCTTCAATGCAGCTGACATTTTTTTGTACACTTCCCCAGATCTGTGGTCTCTCCAGAGATGAATTTGCCACAGCTGGACTCCAATAAAAGTGTAGAAACATCTCAAAAATAATTCAGAGAAATGGGATGCACCTGAGCTAAATTTCAAGTGTCACAGCAAAGGGTCTGAATACTTATGTTTGTGTTATATTTAATTTTTTTCTTTAAGAGAGAGAGAGAGAGAGAGAGTGAGAGTAAGAGAAAAAAACACTTGGCACTTGAGAACAGTGAGAACACACCATAACTCTATGCTATCGTGTCATCATGGAGAACATTCACAGACACAATCCAAATCTGTGTGGAACTGCTGGGATGGTTGATGCATTTAATTTTATGATCTTTACGTCACCTTGAAGGCCTGCCAGTATTTCTGGGTGTTCAGATGAGAAACATGTTTTTGTGATGTGACTTGGTTAATGGTTAACTCATGATACTCATAAGAGTGATTGAGTTGGGTTTCCCTCAAGAGCTTGCTTATGTCATGTAACATTTTGTGGTGGAAAGACCTTCCTACATTCTTCCTACATTTTCTCTTTTCAGTACTGCTTGCCAGTATGTTTATTCTGCTAAAATGATCTTTGCATTTTGGTGACTAATTGCAATGAAGACCTGCTTTAGTTTGAGAATGACTCAAATGTCACAGTGACAGTCAGGAGTAAACTTCAAGTGTTCATGACTTCAAGTACATGTATGAGTGCATACATGTATAGAAAAATGTGCAATGTCTATTTGTACTGTTGTCTGAAGACAGCACCTGGAAAAGCATTTTCAGGAAGAGTTGCAGTATGTGCTTGAATGTTTTGTGTTGTGTTTCCATCACCATTATTAGTTCTTCATTATCCATTTATACTGAGTTATGAATTACTCAAAATGTGTTTGTTCATGTGCCTAACTAGGAGTAACTAGAGGGGACACACTAACACTGAGGGACAACAAAAGCACCCGTATAGCCAAAGGTAATGACTTTCTATTGAGTAATGTGTCTTGGATGTTATTTTTTCAACTGTTTATTTCAAATGAAATGTATGAAAATACCAAACTAAACACAATGTGCCCTATTCCATCTTTTGGTCTCATAACCAAGATCACTGATCTCTCTTAGAAAATTAAAAGAATTGGGAAGTCAGTCACCTGAGACTCTATTGTGATTACATTGACATGATTTGGATGTGTATTTGCCTCATTCACAAATGCAATAAGTTAAATTCTCATTTGTGTAAAATATTTATTAATATCCTGTAGTAACGTTGTAATTATAAATAATTCTCATTCTGAATCGTACAACTTAATTTGATCCTCTTTGGCTGATGTATAATGTTATGCAGCCACCAACTACAGTATCTTCAGCACTCTACACAAACACTTCAACTACATACAGGACTGTATTTCATCTTAAGTGCTGTGTGTCTAGATTTTCCACTGGGGAAATCAAGGACTCTGTTCCTTTACATTATTGAAAAGTGCTTCTTTTGCATTTTTGACAAGAAATTGTCTTGAATCTAACTACATTTTTTACTGTGGTTCTGTATATTAATAATATAATTTATTGCTTTCTTGTCACTCCAATTTCTTCTCTCTCCCAATGGTTCATGTGGTGATTAAATTTCATGAAATAAAAATAACGAATGTGTGAGTGTAATATCTGTTCTATGATGTGTGTAGATTACATAAAGACCTCCACGTGCAACTCCAGCTCATGTTCCCTGAACAGTGAAAACCCATACGCCACTATCCGAGATCAGCCCGGCCTAGCCTGCAAGCACACTGAGAGCAGCTATGTGGAGATGAAGTCCCCTGCCCACAGAGACCTGAACTTCTGCTCCAGCACCAGTACAACCCTGAGCACTGCCAGCAGGAATGTCTATGATGTGGGTGAGTCTGATGAATGCAAAGGGCACACACTTCTTTCACAAGGTCATGTGAGTTTATTTAGGCTATTCCTTTTAACTTATTTTCTCATAATTGTTTTTTAAAGCACAACTTGGTATGGTGTTGCCATAGGGCATAATAGAGTCCCTTTTCTTGTTATTCTCAAAATACTACAACAGATTGCATGGTGGGAATTAAAAAGGCAGTCTTTAAATAAACCAATAAGATGCTGTTTTAAAGTCACTTATTTGAACACCCTGTGGTCACCCCTATATATTAAAATAAAACTGTTCAAAAGTCTTAGTCACATGTTTCACAAAAACATTTGTCTTAAGATGGTTATTTATATCTTCAGATTTAGTGTCAATAGGAAATATAAATGTTAGACTCCCAAACATTACTTTTGCAAATAGATTGCACACATCTGTACATAATTCGTACATCAGTGATATGTGTTAAAGATTCAGAGAGAGTTTCAAACATTTAACTGAGCTGCCCCACAAACCAAAAGCAACTAAATGCAGCTGACGCCCTCACCGCTCTTCTTCCTCAGAACCCACAGTGAGTGTTCTTCAGGGACCTAATGGAATGGCGACAGGTTTCTCCCAGAGTCCTTACGACCTCCCGCGGAACAGCCACATTCCGAGCCACTATGACATCTTGCCCATGCACCACAGCCCCATACACACCCCTCTGCCTCCAGAGAGCCCGCCAAGTTCCCTGCTGTAGAGCCCAGCCCTCATTAACCGAGCCTGCCTGAAGAACACAGACCGAAGACTGGCAGTTCCGGGACCTGTTTTTTTTTTTTTTTTTTCTTTGTATCTCTCTCTCAAACACATTCAAGTACAGATGCATGAGTATATTATATTGGACAGGACACAGGGGAGACTCTCTGTTGATTAGATGAGGATTGAGGATACACAACAATGTAAGAGCTCCATTGCTGAACAGATATGTACACCAGCAACTCTTCATTAGCCCTCTCAGACACATTTTATAACAAGCTGTGAAAATGACATCAGGAAATACAGGTCAAGAAAAGCATTTTTTGTTTTTAGGTCTCTGAAAATGACTTTCAGATGGTTCCTAACATGGAATGGAGCATTTGACAGTGTTTTCCATGGAAACATACTCAACATTATATTCTTAA